>VWZG01006180.1:0-64755 GCA_013396735.1 Grallaria varia | reverse complement strand
GGACTGGTAAAAATTCAAATTTAAAACAAAAACAATACCCTCCCAAAACACTCCTTTTCCTGTACACTTTATGCTTACCGATTTTACCAGCAAAAACAGCAAACCCACATGAACCATTCAAATGGGAATTAATCTCTTGGGAAGGTACCAAAACAAAAGCCATTTTTAACGGCCCAGGGTCACCTGAATTCGTAGTGAAGCTTTGTGATTTAGTACCAATATCCTGTCAGAACGGACCTCCATTTTATTTATGCCCGGCCTCTGGACCATCTTACTGTAATTATCCTGGACACTACTATTGTGGTTATCGGGGCTGTGAGACAATAGCCTCGGACTGGGTAGTAAACACTCCTGATAAATATTTAAAAGTAACTTGGGCTCCCGATACATGTATACCTGAAAATAAAGATGATCAATTAGGTCTACGAGACTATGGAAATCCCAATGATATCTGTACCCGGATTAAAATTCGGGTATCGCACCCCCAAGAAGAACAATGGTTAACAGGACGAACATGGGGAATACGTGTCCATGTAGGAATACGAAATAGTGGAGGGCACTTTCTTATAAGAAAAGTTAAAATTCCACACGATCCACTCCCTATTGGGCCAAATAAAGTATTGAATCCACCCACTTTCCCTGAGGAAAAGGTTGTCCCCACAATTGTTACAACCACTTTTTCAAACTCCCTATTAGAAATAACTAAAACAACTAATAACACTGTGGTAGAATCCTTTTTATCTAAGGACCTAAAGTTGTCAGAGTCCAAAGACCCCTTATGGAACCTAATGCAAGCCTCTTATCGTGTCCTTAATGAAAGCAAACCAAATTTAACTGAGGAGTGCTGGTTATGTTACAATNACCCATTTTCCCTAAGGAAAAGGTTGCCCCCACAATTGTTACAACCACTTTTTCAAACTCCCTATTAGAAACAACTAAAACAACTCATAACACTGTGGCTAAATCCCCCTTATCCAGGGATCTAGAATTGTTGGTATCCAAAGACCCCTTATGGAATCTAATGCAAGCCTCTTATCGTGTCCTTAATGAAAGCAAACCAAATTTGACTGAGGAGTGCTGGTTATGTTACAATGTTAGACCACCATACTTTGAGGCAATTGGAAAACCAGGTAGGATTCGATGGTCCAATGGTTCAAACCCACGAGAATGCCCATGGGATGACCAGAGAAACCATATGCAAGGAATTACTATTCAATTAGTTCAGTTGCCTATCATCTCTTATGTGTCAAATTAGCAGTCTGTTTTGTTTGCAAATCAGCAGCATGGAAAAAATTAATTTCACACATAAACCAAATTAGTGTGAAATAAAGCTTTAATAAAACTACATCCAGTGTTTGGGGACATTAATTACTGACAAAAAAGATAGACAAGCTTCTTCACAGAAAGTCAAAAAAATAGTATTTGTCACGGTCTGATAAAATGTGAAGAACAGTATAACTTTTTTTAAGCCTCCCACAGCGCAAAAGAGCAACATTTCTAAAAGTCATTAGTATTTCAGAAGTTGCTAATGAGGACACTTGCAAGTGATTTTTTTTTTTTTCAATTGGTATAAGATGTTAATAGCAAAATGGAAGTTTGACAAGGATGCTACTGTTCATGAAGTTTGCCTTCACTAGCAGGGCAACATGATAGAAGAAATACCATCAGAGAGCTCTGTAGTGCCAACCTGTAGCACCATCTCAGTAGAGACAGGTTCTTTTCAGCCCTGCCAGAACACACACCTGAGATTTCCCATTCAGGTGGACCTCCTGAGTGTCACAGAGATCAGCATGACACTGAGCCTATCTAAAAATTCAGGTCATTTGCAGTAGATATACTGTTTATTCCTTTTGTTTTGGGTTTGTCCCTTGAGCTGCACATGAAGTGACCCAGCAATCTGTCAAACAGTGAATGGTTGATTCATTTCAGGGGATGTTTTACTTTCAGCTAACTAATCATGGCAACTGAGCTGACACATACCGGCTTTTAGGACACTCCCTTTTTGAACTAGCTGTTGAAAACAACTCCACAAATTTACTTTGTTTGAAAGACGTCCTCATATCAGCTTTAAATTTAGTAGCTCTTACTCCCTCCCTAGCATGTTGCTCAGTTTTACTTGGACTTTTTTTTACTGGATTTTACTGGATTACTCTTTGGATTTTTTCAAAAAGACAGACTCTTGCAATCTCCTTTGGTAATACTAGCCATGCTTCCCCATATCTATTCCAGCTTGATTCCACTTGGACTCCAGCTTTCTAAACACGGTTGACTGTGTATGCTGTGTTTCAAATAGGGACTTGTGGCACTTCTTAATGGTCCTAATAATCTCTCAAACTTTACTGAAAATACCTCACCCAACACACTACAACTTTTATTTAAAGCCAGAATGTATCAGTGAGCACAGACCATACAACAGAAGTTTCCAAATTAGCCGAGACTTGAGACAGTGATGCTTAAAATTCTTCTTTGAAGCACTTTTACATTTAGGGTAAAGGTACTGAAGCCTAATCTAAGTTTTATTTTTGAGAGTATTCATTCCCTCTGAAGTTTCCCTAGGGGAAGATCAAACTGAACCAGTGAGTTGGCACATATGGACATCAATACAGGCATTGTGATGTAACTCAGCAACAACATATTTTTGTGCATTAAGAACTGCAGGTGGAGAGAGAATCTTAAGGGACCATATTGACACAGGAGTGGGCTGGTTTCAGCCATCTTTGATGCTGCAGTCAACAAGTGAGTGAAATTTCTGGGCCTGATCCAAAGAGCACTCAATGCAGTGGAAATATTTGCCCTGATTTTCACAGCGTTTCAGTCAGGCCCAGCGAAAACTAAAACTCAGCCTCAGATAAGCCTTATAAAAAATGCAATGCAGGTGTTTGGGAGCTGTTGTATTTCAGCTTCAGGTACCTATGAATTTGGTTTTCAATAAATATTTCAGAGAACATCTGGATTCTAAAGTTAAACACAAACTGAAGTTTTGAAAAAATATTATTGTAGCTCTCATGAGAAACACCTTTAAGTCCTTCTTTTATTTGGTGAAGATTTGAATATCCTGATATTATGAAAATTCATAGTCTTGTTGTGTGTAACACCCTACAGGAATTTCTGCTTCTCTTCATAAGAACCTACGAGTTCACTAAAAAACAGCAGAGAAGTGTTCTGCATTTAGAAAAGACAAAATTTTCTTTCTCCCTGTCTGTTTCCAGAGATAGTCAAAAATCTAGTTCTTCTCTGTACTCAGTTATTTTCTGCAGAAAGAACCAATATATTTCAATTTAAGATGATGCCTTCATGAATGAGAATTTGACTAAAGCTCTCATCTATATTTGCAAAGGACTGCAAAAAGATAATGCCTGAATGATTGTCACAAAACCAGCATAAAATGTTACCCTAAAAAAGTTTTATTTTATGCCATGTGTGTTGAATTCCCAAACCAAACCACACTGGGGAATACACTTACCTCTGCTTAGTAAGGTCTTTGTAGTAATTTTATCCCAGATTTAAATGGAAGCTCACACTGTGGATGACTTGATGTATCTAATCTGAAGCTGATGAAAGGATTTCAGGTTCCTAGAGCTTTCAATATAATTTCTTTCACAAACAATAAAAGCTGTTTACAAAAAACCCCAATAAACCCCCAAACAAACAAACAAAAAAGGGATGTAGCAGACTTCTGTTTATTTAATATTAAGAGGTAATTAAACTGAAGGCTTCTGGAAACATGGTGACTTAGTACAATTTGTAAACTAGAAGTTAATCACAGCAGTTCCACCAAAGAGAACAGACAATCCTGCCTTTAATTGGACTTCTTCACATTTAAAATACACCAGCTGATCTCCTTTTCTGTTGTGAAACCATGAGTAGATACTAATGTGGCAAAAAAAAGACAGGCAGAAGAAAGCTCCAGAACCATAGTGGGAAACTGGAGATTCCTAAACACACCTCTGCATTCAGTCTCTTCAATTACACTTGGGCTGTATCAGAACTCTGAGTTATGATAGGGAGAAGCAGACCTATTTCTATGAAACTTGCTGCCTCACAAGACAAAGTTCACTGTGTGTGCCTGCCCTCCAGACAAAGCCTGAGACTGATGATTCCCTGTTAAGGTCTCTAATGCAGAAGCTGTACATGTATCAACAAATCTTCAAAACATATCACAGCTTCTTATGATAAAAGGTTAAATTGCTGCTATAACAACCTTTGTCCTAATAGGTAATAAATTGCAACAGGAAAATAAAGAGTGGCCAAAACCAATGACCTATGGAAGACAACTGTGTCCTACTATTTAAGACTATTTGTTAATAGGCATTAAGTGAGAATCCAATGGCATTTAAAAGAAGAAAGTTAAATTCTTACTGCCTTTTAAGAATTGACATCTCTATATGCAAAACAGCCATAGGCAGCACTGAGTAGATTATGGAGGAAAGAAGACAAAAAAGCTAAAAAGTTCTTAATAAACCCAGTTATCAGATATATGTGGTGTTTAAAACCCTGTCCAGGTTTTGCACTTCACACTTACCAAAATGAGTCCCAGAGGTACTCCAGTGCACCCAAAACAGTCTGTGCCCAAATCCAGTTCTGGTGCTTCACAGCTTAGGTGCTTCTCTGTACCATTATAAAAACTATGCGGGCAAGAATTCTGTTAAATATCTTGTACCTGAGACCTATCATACTCCCATTTTAGTTAATGGGGTTTTAAAAATGAGTTTAACAATACATACTGCTACAGATCTGTGCTTATAGCTGCAATTAGAACACCAGGGTTTCAGTGGCAGTAGCATCTGCCTTCCCCTAAGGTTGCCTTTACAGGGCCCTTCCCCAACTATTCTCTTTCATAATCAAAAGTACACATGAAACATGGCCTGTATTTTCAAATGGTAAATTCATTGCAGGAACACCACTTGAATTACGAGAAATATGATAATATTTGGAAACAATAAATTGTCCTACCCAAGGGTGAAGATAATCCCTGTGACTTCAGTCTTACCACTCTGAGCTCAATAAAATGTTAGTTACTACACTGTTGAAATAATCACATATTAAACTTTTCCACTCAGGCCAGGCTGTGCTTAAAATAATGCCCTAGAGCTGCATCCAGCTCATGTATCAGCATTCCACCACCTCACACATCCCAGTTAGTGGGTCCATGCCAGGCTTCTGCGTGGCACCACTCCCTTCCCACCAGCCATCCCTGCCGCCCACATATGGGGTACAAACCAAAAGAAACACTTTGCTGCCCAGGGGGGTGATTCTCTCACAGCCTCATCCTAGCACGTAAATAAACCTAAAGGCACTATTTCATTCTTCGTCATGTATAGCTATGTTGCAGGCGGTATATAACCTCCCTCATGTACTCCCCTGTATCTATGATAAATGAAGCTTGCAAAATAATTCTGTGATTCTAAGGCCTCTATTATCTAATGTGCCATGGATTGCAATAAGCTATATCATTAGTGTTCCCTCCATGACATTGCCTTGCATTGCATGCCCCTGTGAGGAACTGCACATTATTACAACTGGAAGCCCTCAGCTTGCTGATCCTAGGAGGAGGATACCATGCTGTACGAAGGGTAGGCAGCTACTCACACATCTCTCTCTAAATTATTAAAATATAAATATCACTGGTTAGTAAGAAAGCTGCAGATCAGTACATAATAGGCCCCAAGCCCTTAATCTTTCATTTGTGAAAAGGATCACTCCTCTTCCCTACCAAATTATATCATGAAACTGTATTCTTCCTAGCAGATCTAAATCTTGTGGTTCTTGGAATTAAATAACACAAGATTATCATTATTATGTCAATACAGCTACTACAATGTTATTCAAAAAATATTTTTAAATCAAAGAACTTATTTACAATTACTCATTTTCACCTTGGAAAACTGCATATTCACACTTACTCCAAGTTATTTAAAAACTTCAAATAAAAATTATACTACATAAGCAATTGCTTTTGAAACTTCTAACTAAAAGACTTGCACTGGGTAAGTATCAGAGGCAAGATGAATTGATCCTGCTAGCTTGCTATTCTCATCTCAACTCATGATTTCATAAGTAACAATTTTGCTCGGTCTCCTTTGTGTGTAACAAATTATTTTTCAGTCCTTAAAACAGGAGCTGAAACACATCACCAAGTACACATTTTCACCCTTATTCAGTGAAGCTCTAAACCACCTCTTTACTGCTCTCCAGAGGCACAAGATGGAGACATCAGACAACCCTCAACTGAATATATTTTATAAAGTACTCAAAAAAGTCTAACCCCCACTCCCAGCATGTTGCTACTAAAATCAGTTTTTGCAGCTCCATCCCTGAGCTGCAACAGCTCAGCCTCTACTGTTTTTGCATAGGATCAGGATGAGCCTCAAGGAGCTCTTCCTATTCTGTCTGGTGTCACCATCATCCACAGACACACTGAACATGAGGATCTGTGCTGGGCCTTAGCATAAGAACCATTTTGTCTCTTGATATCCAGGCTGATTTTTTTTCCATCAACCAAAGGTGACGTATAAGCCGATCATTGCAAAAGAAGCCTTTCTTACAGCCAGAAAACTAATGTGACTTTCATAGAAAGAACACCACAGAAGTCTCTCGACCAAATACAGAGACCCAGATTTAAATGCCCACTCATTCCTACACAAAGGCTCAACACATAAATCCTATGAATCTGAAAGGCTGCTATACATCTAACAATATTGTAACTCAGCCCTTCCACAGCCAGAATGGAGCCAACTATAAAGTAAGAAAAAAACAACAACAAACCAACAAAAATAAATGGCAAAAATAAAAAAAAAAATCCTCGTTGTGAGAAATGGAAAGCTAGACAAGTCAGACAAGTTTTATTACCATGACCTAAAAACTATCCTGCCCCTCCTTTGCCAGGTATTTTAAATTTGAGAGTTTTTTTCCTAATAATACTGCTCTAATTGAGTGGTAGCTAAGCAAGTGTTCTGATTTGCAGAACACAATGGCAGTTTTTGAAAGCAGAAAAGCTAAATGCCAGAAACTCCTACATTTTAAAAGCAGTCTTTAATTCTTGGCTTTGCTTTCTCACACTGAATACCTCTTTTACATCAGTGAAAATCAATGAAGTAAAATCATAAGAATGTCTCAGATATTTTATTCTGCTATACTGTTGAAACAATGTGAAAATAAAATTTATAACCAAAGCCATGTAGTTTGCCATTTACCACCACTGTGTTCATGATGTGAATGAAACAGCTTAGAGCTGGAAGCAAGAATTCCAAGAGAAACAATTAGCCAGAAGAAATACAGTGACTAAAATCAAAGGCTGAAGAGAAATTAGAAAAATATTATCAGGGAAAGAGATAATATGACAAGGGACTAAATAGTACTAGGCTAGAGAGAATGTCTGAGGCACTAGGCTTAGACATCAAAGAATAAAAGACTTCTGTAAATTAAATGGCAACAGCCCTACTTGGAACAATAAATGCTTTTATCTCCATTTTTATTACCATTATGTTTCTAGTGAAGATCTTGCTGTTGGTGAAGTGCTCCTACAAGTTACCAGAAAAGAAGAATACACAAAGAGAATGAAATAACTCACTGTTTTATAAACTATGTGAAGATTTTGCACCCTCTGCAGGTCCAGGAAGATATAAAGAAACTACAAACATACCCAAGCTGTAATAAAATACATTTTGTATTTCATTTATAAGTGCTGCATTTATGTGGCAATGGCTGTTTTCCCCCTTTCACATGTTCCTTCAAGAACCAAGCCATATATGATATTTATTTTTCTGTTTAAATTTTGACTTAGTACAGAGGACTACCCTGCTAGATGGGTTCAGGGCACTGCAGTGACTACAAGCCTTCTTTAGACAATTTTTTTTTCCTCACTACTTGCAAATATTAGAAGAAAGGGGTTTTAAATGACCGAAGCCTACAACACATATAGCCTCACCCAAACACAATCCCCTTGTGTTCCACTATATATTAAATTAGATAGTCTTTCTTCTTCATATACTAGTTCATTTTCTTTGTACTTCTCTGCATGAGACACTTTTGACCATATACAGTAAGACTGAAAGAAATCATCTTGTAGAGATAAGATGATTTCAAGTAAGGTACACCTTTTCCCAGTGTTACGTAGAAAGTACTCAGCAAAAAGATATTCTGTATTCAAAAAAAAAAAAAAAAAAAAAAAAAAAAAAAAAAAAAAAAAAAAAAAAAAAAAAAAAAAAAAAAAAAAAGTTGCACAACTCTTAAAGTTAATATATATCGATTTAATCATGCAATGAAAGTTCACTGCATAAAAATCAATATAATAGATATAAAAAAATAGATCAATGGACTTTGAAATTTATTTCCTTAAAAGAAACTAATCTTCAAAATATTTAAAGATTAAAATCTTGAAAGTGACTGAAAAAAAGAAAAATAAATAATAGTGTGTTTAAGATGAAAGTGAGTTCAACGGATTTGGTAAAACCAGTTATATAATACTGTGTGTATATTATCTGATACAGTTGCTCTACTACACGTTACACTGCAGTAAAATAAACAAAGACAGCTATTGATGATTAAAATTTGTGATGAAAAGACATATTAGACTAGTATTAAGTGTATTCCAGGGAAAGATTGCATACTACTTTTCCTGATCATTTCAATGTGTATTTAAAACAGACAGCTGCTTTTAATCGATTTTGAAACCTCCATTGACATCAATAAGAAAACAATGTTAACAAATGATCCATGATAAAAAAAAAGATGAGCTTTAGGAGCAGCTGTGCTTTTGGTTATTTATTTTTAAAGTACTTTGTTTCAGTGGGCCTCAGATGGAAAGCACATTTACATTTGAGAGTATGACTTCCCTACTTTCCCTGCCTCTCTTCTTTCTATCTGCATCTTTCATTTTACAAGTCTAATCTCATACTCTGCACCTCTTACATAGAAGCCATTCCTAAGTTTTCCCCTGGTTTTTCTGGCAGTAACAACTCCACTTTCCTTCCAATGTACTAAATATCAGAAATAAAATTCTCTTAAAGCACTGTTATCAGGCTAAAGAATTCAGAAAAGTTAGAAGATAATATGGACCAGGTATAAACATTGCAATTAAATTTTCACAACCAAAATACCTAGAAGTGTAATACTTTCTTATTAAAACTTCCCAGTTAAATTCTATGTAATGTTAAGGTGCTATAGGGGCCAGATAAATACTTTAAGAAGGTTCTAACATATCTCCAGCTAAAGAAATAGCTTTAAGAACATGAAACAATTATGCCAAAATTGAAGGAAGAACAGCAGCATCTCCTGCAAGCAATCTAGGGAAAGGTAGGATCTGTGATCAACATTTCTTTGTAACACCAGAGACTTTTCCAAGCTTTTTTATACTTCTAACATAGAAAAGAAGCATAAAGTTATTTAAAATGATCAAATAAAATAATTTTCTTAGGAAAAAAATCCCAATTTTTCTTTCTTTACTTGGTTAAGTTGACTGTTTTTCCTAAAACTATTTAAAAGGTGGATTCTGTGTAATGGGATAGTTAATACTATCTTTGTTAATAATACATCTTTGTTAATAATACAATTTTTTGAATAAAAGAACATAAAATTGTCATTATACCTGTCCTGAATTGACTTCAGCATATAGTTGCATCTCTTGCTAAATGAGGTTGTAAAATTCCATTCAGAAAATGATCTGCAGAGAGCCACAGAACCCTTTCTTTTTTCCCTTATAAACCAATCATGTCAAAGATTCTACTGTAAGAAAAAAGTCTGTAGACGAACACAAAAACAAAAATTAAAATTAATTGTAATAGTGTAATAAAAGACTCTGTTTACCTAAACGTGGTTACTTGTCATTTCAAAGCGTGTGAGCCAGCACAGGCAGGCATCCGGGACAACCGCAAACTCAGAACTGAATCACAAAGAGTAAATCTATTTCCCTTACCTCCCTAATGAGGGGATCCCCAAAGCAACACCTGGGCAGAGGTACACAAACAGAGATAAACGCACCACTAAACTCAGTCCATGCTGGAGGATGGTTCACACAGGTTTATCAAGAGTTATTCCGAGTTACAGGGTCACTTAAGCATATTTACAATTGCTCGTCTTCCACTCCCTCCCAACACTGAGTATACCTTCTTCTTGACACAAATGCATTTATTTTAATAAGACCTTTAACTAAAAGACTGTCAGTTCTCTTGTAGCAGCAATTTGATCAATGAGCCATCACCTAACCTATTTAAAAGCCAGTTACTAAATGTAAATATCTTCTCATGTAATTTGTTAGATTCCACCCAGGTATATCTGTTGGTTCATACTTGGAAATAACTGCTTGAAATTGGGTTGACAGATATCTGACAATCACTATCAACACTTCAGAGTGCAAAGAACTGGATTGCTGCCAGACCACTACATTTCCTCACTGATCACAACTTTTCTACATTCTTCTCCATGACCAGCCACCATCATTCCCTTTGTATTGCTTAATCCAGGCAATCAAAATTGTCAAGGGTCTGGATCTCAGATCTTTTTGCAGTGGAAGAGCTGCAAAATTTAGAGGAGGAAACAAAAAGCGGAAGGGCTGTAAAAGCAAAGAATATGCTGCAATCAGATCACATAACTGCTGAACTGGAGAAAGCCTCCACAGGCTTTAACTCAAGGCTCTTCTGAGCACAGTTAAAGTACATGGTGAATGAGTGGGTTAGGCTGCTTAAATAGTCACCATCAAAGGTATTAGCAAAGGCAGGCTTTAATGTAAATTTGTAAAGATGTAACTTAACAGAATTGAATGGCAAGATTTAATCTATTGATTACAACACAGAAGAAGGATACAAAGAGAAATCACTTTAGAACTGATTTAGAATGATTTACACAGAGATTGGGGATGCAAAAGACTAAGGGTGCAAAGGGTAATGGTGCAAAAGTGTAAGAGTGCAAAAGGGCTTAGCAGCACCTAATCATTGACTAATTTAGTATTTATGAAGTGATTCAATAGAATTTATTACAATTACTACAGTCACCTAATCATAGATTGAAGATAGCAACACTCATACTTTACCTGAGAGGGTATTTAAATCAATTCACATGCTTGCACCCAGACACAGGGATATCTATATCTGTGAGTATAAAGGTACCTGTTAAAAATTCCCTTTGAGTTCAGTGAAATACTCATGCCTTTGCATCTCTCAATGAGTGAAGGATTGTGCCTCAAGGAGTGGGGATATTAGCCCAGGTGCCATCATCAGCTTTTAGCAACAGCCCTCCAAGAACTGCAGACTTGAGGGCTCATAAACTCTGAGAGGCATTCCACTCAGAGGGAGGTGTTGGTGCAGCCCACTGTGGTCCAGAAGACCTCAAAAGGGCCTCATTTAGGACATAGTAGGAATCCGTAAGATCATACAGTGTCACCACCAAGACAGGAGCAAACATACCACCACACTAGAGAAACAGGACACGACTTGGTTTGGGATTCAGTGGAGCTCTGGTGATTCTGGTCCAGTGAATTTCTAACCCTGATCTCAGAGTTTTGGCAAAAAGTTTCACTTCAGTGTTGGCAAAATCGATGTCTTGCAACCACTCCAAAGGCCAGTGCTGCAGGGAAATGACTTCAGTAAGTACTGAAAATCCATGACTTGCTGATAAACTTGTGTACTGTGCATTGCAATCAAGGAGGCAAGAATCAACCAAAGCATTTTAGACATGTCTGTCTCACATACACAACTTTCCTCACTGCTGATGTTCCACTTTCTACTGACATTTCCAGAACCATGAACATGACATAGTGCAAATAAGACCTGATGAAAGTAGGTCTCAGAGTAGACATTTTCTGCTCTAAGTTATTGGTGTTTGTTTACTTCTGTTTTTAAAGAAAGGCTATACAAAATTCAGAAAGACAATGAAGACTGTGTCTGAGTACAGCATAGAAGGGCAAAGTTTTGGATGCATAGATTGCCACAGGCATTCTATAAAAAGGTCACCTGCAAAATAGTCACCTCCAGCACAGTGCCAGCTACACTTTGAACACCACTGCCACATTTGCAGGGCCCATACCCACAGGCTGCAGTTTAGGCGTGCACAGGGCCAGGCACCCCAGGAGGGCTGCCAGGCTGCCCAGGACGTTGCAGGGAGGTGACTCAGCCAAGGCACAGGGGCAAATGGAGGAGAGAATTCAGGGACTTGAGCATCTCTCCTATTAGCAAAGGATGAGAGACCTGAGGCTGTTTAGTCTGGAGAAAGTTCAATGGGGATCTTGTCAAAGTATATAAATACCCAAAGGGAAGGTGCAAAGAGGACAGAGCCAGGCTCTGTTCAGTGGTGCTCAGTGACAGGAAGAGAGGCAGTGGGCACAAACTGAAGCCGAGGAAGGTCCCTCTGACTGTTACAAAACACATTTTTACTGTGAAGGTGACAGCACAGTTTGCCCAAAGAGATTGTGGTGTGTCCCTCCTTAGAGATAATCAAAAGCCATCTGGATACAGTTCTGAGCAACCTGCTCTCTGTGGTTCTGCTTGAACAGGGAACATGAACAAGATGACTTCTATAGGTCCCTTCCAGTCTCACCATTCTGTGATTCTGTGCTATGTCTCAATTTTCACCCAGTGCATACTCTGAAAAGGTGCCCAATATGCTTTTAGACTCACATGAGAGAAAAAAAAAAGAAGGAAAACAAACAAACAAACAAAACCTGAAGTTTTACTAACATATAAATAACAATACTTACCTTCCCACAATCCACAGATTCACATTTATAATTTCATCACTGGCTGCAATCAATACATTGCAATGCTGGCACAAATGACTCTTCATATCTTTCTTCAAAAAAGAAACAACACAAAATCCATACATATCCTGAACACATTTCCCATGCCCTTCCCTTATTGCATGTGGGTACTCTGCCATCTCCACAGGAAGAGACATTTGTGACAGGTTTCTGAGCATGAGTTCAGGAAAATAACACACATTGTTTCCCCAAGGAACACTAATAGCAAGGCTCCCTCACATTGCGGGCTTTCTAAATAAATACTTTCATTTTTGAAGGCTGGACCTGATGATCTTCTCCAACCTTATTGGTTCTCTGATTCCATCTGGACAAAACCATTCCCAATAGCAGTGAACTGGCCACACAAGTGATTTGGGTTTTTGCATTTCAGCAAGGCTGATCAAAAAGGATCACCATTACTTTCTAGAAGAGTTACTCTAAAGGAAGGACAACTCAAAATCAGACACTAGTAAACATCCAGTTAGGTGATAGCAAAACCCATGGCCATGACTAACAAGTTTATGTGAAAATCACTGCCTGTATGTGCACACCCTGACTCATGGAACAGCATGGCAGGGTGCTCCAGGGAGTGGCCAGACTTGGAAGGCAGTGAAATCACTATGACTCAGCAAAAATGTCGAGGTGGATAGGCCTCGCCAACACTGCATCCAGCAAATAATAATCATAAAAAAAAATTAAAGGAGGGCTTTTAAACTACCATAAAGTCAGGTTTTTTACGGCTTTAAATTATGGTAGTTATCTTTCTCCATGCAGATAAAACAATCAGGTAAAACAAAAATGCTTGAACAGAAAAGCCTGTACGCATAACTACGTCCTTCCCGCCCATGCTGTGCCTGAGTTGCCAAAATCTCCCCCTGCTCCTCCCTGGCCTGCAGGAAGTTCACTCAAAAAATGTTAATGTCTTAGAATAAAGTCTTAGGATAATGTCTTAGAATAAAGGTTTTAGGGGGAGGAAAAGGCTTGAACACTCTACTTAGACACATGGTTAAAAAAAATAGTCCAATTATGGTAGGGTTTCATACCTTTCAAAGCAAAACTTGATGTAATTAAAGTAAGTTTAATCATTCAATCTCACCATTTTCTAGTCTGTTCTCCACATAATTTTGAACAGCTCCTATTGTTGTAGCACTCAAGCACCTTTAATAATAAATTAAGTAACATGTATATGGCATAGGTTTGGTGTAGAAGCTTGTCAGTCTAATCAGAGGTCAGTGCAAAAGAGTATTGGGGTCCTTTGTGGCCTTAAAAACAACATACAACAACCTACCATTACTGAATTTATAAAATCTCTACAGGTTTTTTTGTTGGTGTTTTTTGGGAGTTTTTTTAGTTTGATTTTTCTTTTTTTGGGGGGGCGGGAGGTTTGTTTGTTATCATTTTTTTGTTTAGTTTATTTTTGGTAGATCTGTCTCTCTTTTCTGCCACATACCTCACATCTCTTGTAGTACTCCTGTCTTTTTCATTTTTTGGGGGGGCAGTTTGACTCATGTGTTATTTCATATTTGTTTTCAATAGATGAGACCTCCTTTTGCTGCTCTAGTTTGACCATACTGGAGTGGTCACGTTACTTTTAAAAATTGATTCCCTGTTTCTCTCCCTTGGCTTCACATAAATTTGGTATCTTTTCCATTCTGCAAAGTGTGATGACATCCAAGGCAGGAGAAAGATTACAATAAAGCTTGGTTAAGCCTGTGGCTTAGAAACTAGGCCAAGCAGAGCAGGAAGAGATTTTGTTCAAATGCAAATCCAGAAAATAAATTTGCCAACCAACTGAAAGTACTGTCCTATAAAAGCAGCATAAGTAATGCAAATGCACAATGATTTTAACAAACCACATAAAACATCATGGTTAATGGTTCAGTAATTCACAGTTGTCTCTATATCTTGACAGGCAAACATTTTAAGTCCAAGCATAAAATATTTAATTCTCACTAACACTGTACAAGTCACAATATAACAGCAGTGGAACTCGCACAACATGTAAACTGGTACTCAGGAGTCAGCAATGAGCAAGAAGGAGTTCATAGTAACATAAGCAAAAGAAAAAATTAGACTCCAGAAGCAAAACATCCCTACTCTGATAATCAAACACAAAGTCAAGGCTCTGTGATATGTGAGATGCCTAAGGTAGGGTGTTGAAATTACATCAGCTTCCTAATGTGAAGCACCTAATGTGAAGCATCTTTTCTTCCAGACAGCTGCCAGCTAAGCAACCCAGACCCTCCAGGCCCCTGGCTCTTAATTTCTGAGGCACTGCATTCCTACAAAGTCTCCTCCTGCCTTTAAGTATCAGCCCTCTAAGTGCCTTTACACTGCATGTAAAAAATCAGGGGGTTTATTTGGACTAACGCACTACCTTGTAGAAAAGCTGTGATCACAAAACCCTTTCCCAGCCTCTGACACCCTACTGATGCTGGCTGACATTTTAATGGAGCCCAGGGAACGGATGCCTTCACATGGGCTGAGGCAATGGTCCTGCGGGGAGCCCACCCCTCTGCAAAGCCAAGGCTCGCAGAATTTAGCTAAAAGGTAAGACCACGTTACCTTTTAATGAATTCCTCTTCAAACAGCAGGTGAGCCTAATATTTCCTAGTTAAAATATGAAAAATTCAGTCAATTTTTCCCCACATGAAAGTGAGATAATCCTCCAGTGGTCTGGACACCCATTGCCTCATGCAGAAATTCTCCTGGCATCTGTCAGACTCTTACTGCTGTGGGACCATAGAATGATTAGGGTTGGCCATGGCTCTTGGATCACTGAGTGCAACCGGTACCCAGCACCACCATGTTCACCACTCATATCCCCAGGTACCTCATCTACGTATCTTTTGACCACTTCCAGGGATGGTGACTACACCAGAGCCCTGGGCAAAAAGAACACATGTTAAGTGCCAGGTGCATCCCTAAGACATTTGCTCTTAGTTTGTTCATTTTAAAACAAACGGATAAATCAGTATCAGCTTTCTGTCGCCAACCATACCGTCAGACTGACGCTGATCTCGTCTCCCGCACGCAAGGCAGGCGGGGAGGAGGGGCCGGCTGGGGCGAGGCGGGGCCATGACAGCTCCGCTTCTTATAACACCCTGGGCCAGCCCCGGGCACGCGCCGACAGACAGGTCCTATAGGCACCCGCGGTGACCATGGCGATTCCCTGCGTGGAGCTGAGCAACAGGATGAAGATGCCCGCTCTGGGACTGGGCACTTGGCAGGTACCGTGGTGGGCAGGAGGAAGGACGCTGGTCCAGTGGGCGCTGCGAAGATGAGAAATAAATTCAAAAAAAAAAAAAAAAAAAAAAAAAAGAAGAACGGCGACTACAAGCGGGGCTCCCGCGGTGCGACTGGGCTCCCGCAGGATCCATGTGCCCTCGTGGGGGCCGTGGGGTCGGTCTCGCCGCCCGCTTGAAGCGCCCCATCTCGGCCGCTCGTGTAACCAGGCGGGCTGCCAGGAGCGGGGTGGGGGGATAGGGCGCGGCGAGCGAAAAGCAAAGGGGGATAAAAAAATAGCGGCTGAAGAAGGTGGAAGGAGGCACAAAAAAAGAGGGGAAGCAAAAGAAATGGACAAAACGACTCGCAGCCCCCGGATGGGGTCATAGTCCGAGGGGGGGCCCGGGTACGGAACTGCCCGCGTGGGGAAGATTTGGGGAGGGGGAAGTAGCGAAACTTTTTGGGCAACACTGATAGTAACCAGGGGAAATGAGTGGTTATTGTGCTGCTGGCAATGGCAGAGCCAGAATGTCTTTCGGAAACAAATTCCTTTCAGTACCCCTTCCTTGCAAAAATGCTGTTTGCCAGGAAACTCGGTTGGAACTCACTTAAATGCAGGTGACGAGGAAACTCCAGGAGCTGCTGGAAAGGGGGACTTTGTGGAGCTGTCACAGCAGTGAGCACTAGCTGCAGGGCATGGAAGAGCTCCTGGTTGGCTTCTGTTTGATTTCAGGCTCCTCCAGGAAAGGTGGAAGAGGTGGTGAAGGTTGCTATCGATGTTGGCTACCGCCACTTTGACTGTGCCTATTTCTACCAGAATGAAAATGAAATAGGGAATGCAGTCCAGCAGAAGATCAAGGAGGGGGTAGTGAAACGGGAAGACCTCTTCATTGTCACTAAGGTACAAGGATGCAAGATTATTGGGGCATTTAAATTTTCTTGCAGAGAAACCCTTGTTCTACCTGTAAGGTAAGATAGGGAACTATTCCCTTCTCTGACATTCGCTTAATGGTTGTCTTGCTGTGTGTTATAATTATTTGCAGTTTGGACTCAGCTTTATCAGGAACCATTGGCAGCTTAGGATAGATAGGATGGCTGTTACTGATCTAAAAATTTCCTTGCCCTGATTATACTGAAGATTCATTTGTACACACACAGGAAAGATCAGGAAAAAAAGGCAAGGCAGTTGTCTGGATTCATCGGTGCTATGCAAGACATTTGGAAACCATGTGAAGTGCAAATAATAAGCCTGAAAGGGAATAGAAATCAAAGTATGGGACTTCAATCTGAAGTATTTTATGTGTATTTTCTTTGTTCTTTTATCTCATCCACTTGTCTCAGAAATGCTCCTTACCAAAAAGAACACTTCAGCTAATAGCTTGGGGTGTTCATCATCAGAGCCAGAAAACTTGAGTATAACTAAGCTTTTCCATATTAAGCTTTGTTTTTGTTAAGGAACATGGTTTAATTTACTAATACTTGCAAGTTCTTCTATTTAAAGAACTTGAATTTTGATATGAAAAATGAAGTAAAATTGACAACTGTTCTCACTGTGGACAGTTAAAAGGGACAAAGGAATGAGCTGTTTGGAACTTAGGCTGAAAACAATAATTCAAATACAGCTTTTCTGTCAGATGCACTTGCTAGGGTGTTACATTTATTTCTAAGAATGTCTTTTCATAAGTGGGAGTACTGACTCCACCTTCACAACAGTCAGCTTTGTGGTATGTTTGTCCTACCTTACTTAAGAGTAAAATGCTGACATCCTTGTCTTCAGCATGGGCTGGGGAGGGAGTTGTCCTCTCAGACCACCAAGGGATAAGCTTCTATCCCCTGGTCTGGACTACGGGAGCTGTAAAGTCACAGTCAGGCTTGGTTTCTTTCCACAGTTGTGGAACACGTTTCATGAGAAATCCTTGGTTAAAGTAGCATGCAGAAAGAGCCTCACTGCACTGCAACTGGACTACCTTGACCTCTACCTGATGCACTTCCCTATGGGATTCAAGGTAGTCCTGCTCTACATCCCTTTTCTCCTTACCTGCTTAGAAACATGGCACGTTCTGTCACTATCTTTATTATGCAACTGGGATATACTTTTGCTCTGCCCTGAATCTGGTCGTAGCAAGTATTTGGTCACTAAGTAGTGATATGTTTTAGCACGTGGTTTTTCATGCTTGTTAGAACAAGATAGTCATAGGTATGAGCACTGCTAATGTGCCCCCTGGGTCTTCAGGGAAGCTGTCATCAACATGGGATGGTGCAGTTTGAGACTGTGGCCTTCTGGTGGGCTTGGAACAGCATGAATATCTCAAGTTTTGGAGATGTTGGCTTGGTCTGGAGTAACCAACAGTGAAAAATGAAGCACAGTACAGAAAGAGCGTGCTTCTTTTCTCCCCAGTCTACATCTGTGTAAAGTAAATATAATCTGGAATTGAGGTGGTGGTAGGGTGTCTGTTCCTTTCTCTCCAGATCTGCCTAAGCTACATAATTGCTACTAATCCCCACATTGATTTTCCAAATCAGGGACCGATTTCAAAAAATACAGCCCTCATCCAAAAGAGAATACGAATTAATGTGCATCAGTTTTAGTCATGCTATCTGTTTAAATAACCGGCTAACTTGTTGCCTGTAGATGCAATCCTAAGTGCTAGTTCACAGCAGAAAATTCAGCTCTTAAAAAGTCTGTGTATTATCCGCCTTGAAATAACAGGCTGGTGAAGAGCTGCATCCTGTGGATGACAAGGGTATGAGCATCCCCAGTGATACGGATTTTCTGGATACATGGGAGGTAAGTTAATATTTGTTCTTTAGAGCCTGTATCAGCGCTAAAGATGGAACAGAGATCTGTATGCACAATGAAATTAAGGGATATGTTTGGATATGGAGGATAGTCACACAAAATTGTATTTTGACTAGATAGCTGCTGCTATCTCTTGATTTGGGGAGCAAGAAGGGGATGCCTTTATTAGGCTAAAGAGAAGAAAGCTATCAGCACTGTAGGTGCTGTCACTGAAATAGTATTTGAATACACACAGTGGTAGAACCAACTCATAGATTAATCCAGGTGTGGCTGTTAATTTACTGTGTGTTTTATACAGGTAGGAATTTTTTTTTTTTTTATTGAGATACTATTATGTAGTCTAGTGTGAGTTGTTTATTTGTCACTACCTTGAGGGAAATAATTTAATGTAGTTTGTCACTAATACCACCACCTCACACATACACCTTGGCTGTCCTTACTCATTAGGCTATGGAAGAACTGGTGGACTGTGGCCTGGTAAAAGCCATTGGTGTCTCCAACTTTAACCATGAGCAGATCGAAAGAATTTTGAACAAGCCAGGACTGAAATACAAGCCCGTAATGAACCAGGTGAGATTTTTATTTTCATTTGTCAGCTATCCTTGGAGTATAGAATCATAGAATGGTTAAGATTGGAAGGTACCTTAAGGATCTTGTAGTTCCAACCCTCCTGCCCAGGACAGAGAACCTTCCACTTGGCAATATTCCTAAATAAGTTTAGCGTGTATGTATAGTGTATATGTAGATATTTAGAATATTCCTAAATTCCTATAATATATAAAAATAATATACATTTCCTTTATGTAAAATATATTTTATATATATCTAATATAGAATTCACATAATATATATTTATTATAGAAATTCCTATAGTATATATTTAGAGTATTCCTAAATATATTTATGCTACACGTCAGCTCTAAAACTGGCTTCTGCTATGACATTTAAATAGTTTTGGTGCCATGGAAAGATCTCACAAAGCACTAGGTATCTCTGGTTGTCTGAAAGATCTTTCAAGTCAGTGCTACCTGTGATATGCAAGATTTCAGTACAATGTCAGTCTTGGTGGTTTTTAGCTGACAGGGATCTCAACAGAAAATTTTTTTGTAGACTTGTATGTATATAGCGCTGTGGAGATTTGAGAGTAATATCACAAAAACCAGTATGGATTATGCATATCACAATAATATGAAACAGATGAGAATATTTCTGTTTTAGACAGTGGAAAACAGTGAAAATATCCATTGCCTTGTCTAGAACCTTTCAATTTCCTGCTACATTTCCTCTTTTTGCACATTCCCAAGTATCTCTGGTGTCATAACCCAAGTTGCCACAGGTCCATTTTTTCCAGCCCTAGGACAACCAGCAAAATCCCTGCTGTGAGCTTCTGCACTGGCATAAGAATGTACAGGGATGCACTGGACTTACTTATTTTTCAAAAAAAAAATAAACCATTTCACTCAACTTCATTATAGAAAGGAGGGTTGAAGTATACAATTATATAATAAATTCTTACCACATACTTTATTAATCTAATCACAGAACAGCAGTGGCATAGGAGTCTTCTGACTTTCTTCCATATGCAACTTTGCATTCAGCTGAGGGTGCTGAATGCCAGTCTCTGTCAGCTGAGGAAAATCCAGGGAAATCCCCACACTAGATCCTGTGTAGACACAGTGTTGTGATGCTGGGCTTGGGTCTAGAGTGTGCACTGCCTAGGCTGAGTACAAGGGGGATATACGGCTTGGAGAGATTTTACTGAGGGTCTGGTGGGTGGGATGCAATTACTCCCTCCTTTTCCCCCCTCTCCCCCATTAAAAGCTGCACCAACTTCAACAGCTTTAAAAACTACAGGCTTTGCCTCCAGTTTGCTTCTCTATGGCCTGTGCCACACACTGTCATTACAGAAGTTGCCTAATCTAGCTCAGGTCTAAATAAACTACTGTACATGTGTTTCATATTACCATGCCTGGTAACTAAGCTGTAGTATTTAGAAACAATTGAGTATGTGCACAGTGCCATGTAAAACAGTGTAGACATAGCCCTGTGGTCATACAGTGTCTTGTGGCAAGTTGAGCAACATCCCTGTGTAGTTCCTGTTCTTTGCAGTTAAAGGACATCTTTCCCAAATGGCTAGTTGCAACATGAGCTTGCTTCCCTAGCTCAGATCATCTCCCCAGGCTTCTTCAGGTATCAGGGAGACTACCTGAGCCAAGGAGAGATTGGGTGACTAAGCAGAAAATAAATTTCAGGTATTCTGAGCTGCCTCATTGAAGATGCAATCCTGTTCTGCAGTAGTCCAGACAGAGTGATTTTCTGGATTCATGACACAGACAGCACTTTCAATTATCTAATTTATTTTTTCACGGTCTGTGTGTAATGTGTAGCATGAGATAGCCCTATTCTCCGTGCTAGGCCTCTAGATATTGCTGTGACATTATAAACTTTTTCAGAAGATAGATTTGAGTCATGATATTGAAAGTCAAGTCTTCACATTTTCTGTGACTCAAGAGGAATTAAAATGTTATGATTTGCAGCTCAGTGCAGTCTACTGCTTTATCAACCATATTTCTGGGCTTGCAGGTTGAATGCCATCCATATCTAACCCAGGAAAAGTTGGTCAAGTATTGTCAATCCAAAGGGATTGATGTGACTGCATACAGCCCCCTTGGCTCTCCTAACCGCCCATGGTAAGAAAGCATTGCAGCTTTTCTTTACACAAAACAGTGCAGTTGCAGTTTGAATCTTTGAGGCAAATTATGTATATAATGCAGGTAATATAAGAAGTGCTGTTGATTTGCTGGAGATTGTCATACAACATAAGGCTTCCTGCAGGGGAGCTATTGTCTTTCTACCATCACTATTCCTATTTTTAACAGGGCTAAGCCAGGGGAACCTATGCTGCTGGAGGATCCCAAGATTAAAGAGATTGCAGTTAGACATCATAAAAGCCCTGCTCAGGTAAGTGGGGTTGTCAGGGCAAACTATTCTTTCTCCTCAGATGTTTTCAGGCTGATAGGCAGTCTCGGCAGATGCTGCCTTCTCTAGAGATACAGTATAATGGGGCTGAACTGGATATGACTTTTCATTCTGCCCAAGTTCTTATCAACATTCATAGAAATTAGCGGTTATTTTCTAAGAGGTCTTGAGTACCGAATTTTGGGGTGGACTGTTCAGCAGTGGTACATGCTTGAGTGTTCATCTTCCTAAACCTTTTATTCCTTTCTCCAGCTAGTTAGCTAAGTTACTCTTCAGGTAAGTCCTGTAATTTACAGACTTACTGAATTGCTCCCTATCTGCTCATGTTTACAAAGAATTACTGAAAGGTGCTTGATTATTTAAGATTAAACTCTTTATTAGTTGCTACTTCATACAAATGAGTTCTTTTCCAAGGTGTACAGAAACTGCACTTCAAACAAACCCACAACCCATCAACAACAATCATATTTTAAAGACAGGCATAAAAGATTGTATGCAACAGTTCTCTCTTTAGGTACAGGGATGGACAACACACACATTTTTAAATTCTAGAAATATGCTTTTTCTTTTATGGACTTCAAAAAGTTTAACCTGTGAGCCCAAAATCATCTGCAGTATCGTTTGGCTTATTTGGTCTGACCATCCATGTAATACAAGCCAGAAACACCATAATTTTTCTCCCCCTGCTATTGTCCTTAATGAAACAAAAAAAAAAATCCTGGAAAAAACAAGATGTAGAAACAACATAGGCCAGAAACAATTAGTTTTCCAGTACACTGACAAATACGCAAGCAAATTTTGGCATATCAAATTCCTGCGTGCAAACTGGTAGTCTTCCAAAGAGTGAATATGGTTGTAGGAAAACAAATTGTTTTGTGCATTTATAAAAAAGTAAGAATACAAAATGCACTTAAATAGGTTTCTTGGTACCTCTATGTTCACGCTCCTCCTTGTTCTTTTCTAGGTTCTGATCCGGTTTCTTATCCAAAGAGACATCATTGTCATTCCCAAGTCTGACAAACCACAGCGTGTTCAGGAAAACATGAAGGTGAAGTTTCCATTGGGACTGTTGCTACCTTTTTTGTGCAGAGTAGGCACCCACACCCATTGCTGCCCTATGTTTCCAAGCAGCACCTAAGAGGCATTGGAAGGGGAGTGCAGAGACGTGAAGACTGGGGCTTAGCAATATCTACCCATCTGTGCATTTTCTCTGGGGAAAAGCATTTTGCTCCTGCCAGGAGAGAAATAGGTTACACCAGAGCTGTCTGAGCTCTGCTGTCCTGGAAAGGCAATCCCAGTTTTGGACTTCACCTCTGGAAAACAGTTACAAAGCCCTGCTTTGGAGTGTAAAGGAACAAGTTGTGAACACCAGACCTATCACAGTTTGTCTCACTTTGAGGCTGTGATTCCTCTTGGAAGAAAAGTTCAGCTGGACATTTGCTTATAAGACCTGGCATCTTAAATGATAGCTCTGTGTTACTTTTAATTCATGCTGCTAGGTTTGGAGCTATTTCTCCCATGAATCACCAGAAAGAATTCCTAGGTGATTCATTAGCTTGAGAGACTATTTGCAGTTGGTACCCAGTAGTCCTCTGTAGCAGAAAATTTACCTTTAGTTCCAGTACTTGTGACCCATCAAGTAATCCATCCTGAGCACCTTGTCTTCTATCTGTGCATTTCAATACCAAGTGCAGTGGTGCTGGCATTCAGGCAGCCAGAACTGTAAGACATTCCTATAAACATCTCAGAGAGAGAAGGACTATCTTGATTATTTAAAGAATAAATTGTTGTTTGGCTGAGAAATAAGTGTATTTCTTAACTATGCTTAATGTGTTCCTACATCGAGTCATAAAAGCATGAAGCACACACAGTAGCTAACTACTCATAAACCAAAGTAAAAAGGGCTTTTTTTTTTTCCTTTCCCTGGTAGGTGTTTGACTTTGAACTGTCTGAAAAGGAGATGGATGTCATCCTCAGCTTTAACAGGAACTGGAGGGCAGTTCCAGTGCTCCAGTATGTTATTATCCTTATTATGTATTAGACCTATTTCTGTCTGTATTTTCATCTCCCCATGTCTTGAAAACATACATGACCAAAACCAGGGAGAGTTTGTACTTTAAACCCTGGACCCTGGGTAATGAGGCATGTCCTGGAACTGACATCAGGTAGAAGACTCATTTGGAGTGTTCCCCTTCAGCATATTAGTGTTACATGTGCTTTCTCACAGGCCTGTGTTCAAAATATAATGACAGCTGCAAAACTTGAGTGCAGTGGAAGTGGCAGGGATGGGGAGACTGCAGGGAATGCTGCCGAGCTACTTTGTACAAAAATAACGAGTTCTTTCTCTTTTCAGGGCTGTCAATCACAAGGACTACCCATTCAAAGCAGAATATTAAATGCAAGTGGTTTCTGCAAGACCTTCATTTAAATACTTCCAGATTACAAGATTCACTCTGTAGCATAATCTTGATTTCTTCTTCTGTACTGGACAATCATTATGAACAGTTACTTCTTTTTTTAGGAGGAGATCACTAGCTGATGTAAGAATGCATCAATAGGGCTGAGGTTTTTGTCAAGGTGGTTAGCAGAAATCTGTTCTTGATTATTAGTAGAAAGACAATGTCTTCATTTTTCCCTTGTCTTCCTCAATTACAAACGTTTAACAAAAACTCTGGTTACTTACATGATTTTTTTTTATATTTCTGGTGTGGTCAGTTATACTGGCTCATGAATCACTGTAAAGGAATTCTCTAATTACTTCGTATTTTATATAGTTGTGATTTTTATAGCGTGTATCTCTAATGCTTTAAAATTTTGTCTGAATAAAGTCTTTAACAACAAAAGTTAATCAGTGTCATGCTTAAATTGTTTCATACAGTTAGTTTTTCTACAGTTTTTCTAAAGCCTGGGGTTTTAAAGGTTTTAATACAGATAGAAATACATTTCTATAATTCCTGTACAAAGACAGTACATTTTGTGGTTTAAACATCAAACAGAATTGTGCTCTAGTTAGGACTTAAAGAACAAAGTTGTACCTATTGCTTCATGCACCCCTTCCTCTGAATACCTAGAAATTGAATTCTTGTGTGATTAGTGATGAACACTGAAGGCAGCATCCTATGCCATGAAAACTCATATTAAAATCCACCCAGCTGCACATAAGGGCTATCTCCAAAATCACACTAATTTGCACTGCAAGTCTCAAATACAAAACTAGATTTTTGCAGCTGTGCTGGTACCATCCAGAACAATATATTCAGACACATGCTGGCTTTACCGAAGGAAAACACAGAAAAAGTTCTTGAAGAACACTAAAGCAAACCCTGAGGCAGACTCACAATTAATTGCTCTAAAATATTTTCAGGCAGATATTGTTGGGCCAAAGCCAAGTTCTTTTGTGGCATTCTGCATGCTGATAAGAGAAGCTCCAGCTAGAATGCAGTTCAGTTGCAGGAAAACAAACCTGGTTCTGTCTGAAAAATCATCACTTAAAACTGGTATTGAATACTCAAAAAATCTGACATCATTGCTGAGTCAGCCACCAGGATTTGTCTTTAGTGAATTCTGCCAGGAGGTGGTGTGAGCTGGTGGGAACAAACCACAGCTACATCATTTTAGAGTATTTCCTAAAAATAAACCTGATAGTGCACAGCACGCTTCCACACTTCCAAAAAAGGAAGTAACAAGGAGCAAAAGAAACCCCCATCAGCAAGAGAAAGTGTCACTTCAGCAAAGCTTGTGGTAACTTGTAGCAACATAGGCAGGCAGTGCAAAGCAGAACAGGCACACTTGCAAGCATATAGGCTCTTTTCAGGTTAAATTATCATAGAATCATAGAATCAGCTGGGTCGGAAGAGACCTCTGAGATCATCGAGTCCAACCCTTGATCCAACACCACTGTGATTACTAGATCATGGCACCAAGTGCCACATCCAGTCTCATCTTAAAACCCTTCAGGAATGGTGAATCCACTACCTCTCTAGGCAGGCCATTCCAATGCCTGATTACTCTCTCTGTAAAAAACTTCTTCCTAATATCTAACCTAAACCTCCCCTAGCAGAACTTAAGCCCATGCCCTCTTGTCTTATTGCTGGTTGCCTGGGAGAAGAGACCAACCCCCACCCGGCCACAACCTCCTTTTAGGCTGCATGCAATTATTTCCCCCCCAGTAGTTCAGAAAGCTGTGCTTGCTGCAGCCTTCCTGCTGCTTTCAGAAAGCTGTGTTTTCTGCAGCCTTCCCAGCTTCCGATGGAGCTGGCAGCAGCCAGGGGAGGGGGCCTCTTTTGGATGACCATGACCTGGTACATCCTGTACTGGCATTAGAGCAAAACTGAAGGAACACAGAAGGATGACAGAGCCTGCAGGTCCCCAGGGTTGGTCCCTGTGATCATCCACATGTGGAAGCACATCCCACGAAGGTACACAGAAGAAACATGGTGGATCTCATACAGAAAATGTGTTTCCAAGTAGGGAAGCAGATGGCTGTACCGCTAGGTCAGAACATACTTTTCTGAGCACATTGCCCCCCAGATGATGCACAGCTCCTATCCTGTATGGATAGGAATGACAAGATTATTCCCACCCACCCCCACTTCCCCCCGCCTTAAGAATATGTATGCTAAAGCTGCCTTTGGGGTTCTTTCCAATACCTTATCTTAGCACAATTCCTATCCCAGTTACAACTGGTCCATTCATATCCATTAACAAACAGGGGGCTGATGATGGAAATATACCATTTATTGTGGATGCAGTTTCAGAATACATTGTATGAAGAAATCGTTTTTATTGCAGCTATCAGATGTATTTGAAAGACTCAGAGGAGCTTTTACAAAACCCTCAAACAAAATGTGACAACTCCCATACAATGTCAGGCAGAGTTTCAACCCCTGCAAATAACTATGTGCATCTCTATATGTAAACGATATTTCAGCAAAGCAGGGCAACTCATCTTAGGCTTGAAATATAACATTATACTTCTTTAGGAAGAAGTCAGATGCTGTAAGAAATGGAAGTGGTGAAAAGGGAGATCCTGGGGGTTCCTATGCACAAAAAAGCTGTTAACAACATGCTCAGAGGCTACTTGAGTTGCTCAGTTTATGCCACCCATACACTGTAGGATGTAAACGCTAAACTGTATGGCATGTAAATTCAAACAAAGCCGACGTCCTATAGTCATGTGCTAACTATATACAAATGAAAACATCTGTAAAAAAGATAATCAGAAGAGAGAGTAAAAAGAAGCACTAAGTAGATAGAGGTTTACTTCATTTTTGGTGGACCTCGTGTACAGAACTGATGGATGGCAAGATTTAGCATACAGTCATTTGAAACAAGCTCCAACTCTTTAGATTTTTTTTTCTCTTTAATTATGGTAGTTTTATATAAATTAAACTACAACATTTTATACAAGTGACCTACTTTTGACCCTCTATACCCTTAACTTTTCCTCTTTTATAAACTATACTTTCTTTTTAATGACCCATTACTGGGCAACTGACATTTAAAATTTTTTAATACTTATCTCACCATACCTCTAATAGCAATTATGAAATCTTACTATAGAAAAGTATGTGATCTTGTCTTTATTTTTTTTTAAGCTGTGATATTGGGTAATTATGTATGTTTATTACTAAATATAATACTCTAGCACATATTAAAAGCATTCTACCATTAGTAGTACCCTCAGGATAAAATTTGTAAAGCTATGTGTGTATATATTCTAAATTGCATTCAATAACTAGTCACTAACAACAAAAAGAAATATCAGTACCGCTGTCAGCTAACATAATCATCCAAATTTAGGTATTAACTTAAACTAGAATGGAAAAATTGATACTTAAAAAAGTATAAAACAAAAAAAATAAACCACGTTATTGATGCAGTATTTCTCATGACACGGGCATCTTACAGAAAATATGACATTGTCAACTAAAGATATTTCTTCCATGCCTTAGTCTAAAGTGCAGAAAGAAAGACTTCTGTATTACAAAAGTAACCATTGTTTTTATAGGTTTACTCCACACCTTTCTTATGCAACTTTACTTCACATGCGTTTTGGGTTGACCTCTTATGCCAGTTGAAATCACTGTTTAGACACATAGTTATGACTATCAGTAGGAGAGTCTATATATTTCACAGCACAGGTTTCTTTAGGAATAAAGGCTCTTGTGCAAAGGCAGTACTATTATCATGAATGTCGAGACTGGTTATTAAATACAGTGCTAATATACATGGTTTTAACTGGGATAATGCAGAAGACATTTTGGTAAATAAACATAAATATAAAAGAACAATTTAGCACTTTTTCCTTTTTTCTTTTCCCCAAACTGATTGGTCCAGCATCTTTAGTGGCCTTCTAAGGTTCTTTCTCCAATTGTCTCAAACCTGCTGAGAAGGAGAAAGATTAAAGATGGCTTGAAACAACTCAAACACATCTCCAAAATAGAAAAGGCACAGCTCTAGACTAACAACATGTAAGAAGGCAGGACACAATATGTGTGCTGCTGGGATCATGTACTGGGGTTTCTCAGAGCTGGTCTCCACGAGGCAAGCAGGATTTCACCTTGCTCACCTCCAACAGCCCCAGGAAGCAGTTCAGGGAGAGCTCAGGAGCACCCACACAGAAATGCAGGGGTGCTCCTAACACATTGCTCTCTCCAACAACATGTGGGTGGACTGCTAACATCTTCCATGGGAGCAAAGCTGCACTAACACTGAGTGAGTTTAAGAAAGGAGAAGAGGAGGAAAACAATTCTGGTTTGCATGACTCTGAACCAATAAGAAAAGTTAACAGGCATACTATACCTCTAGCTTCACCTACGAATGTGAAGAACGTGTGCACATATTAAAGTGTACAAAACCAAAAGTTTTTCTATATTCAACCATTTAATTCTTAGAGAATAGTCAAGGTATATTGCACAGCATCTTTAAAGCTATTAAACCATTGAATTTTCATTCTTTTGCACTGGTCCTTAGGCATATAATTGGTTTAATTGGTTTTATTTGGTGCGTTCTAGGTTAAAAAAAAATAAGCTAGGAGGGTGATTTTGCTAGTGGTTTCAAAATGACAGTATTAAGACTATTTTTGCCTTGAAAAGACACCAATGCACAACTCAAGCCAAAGCATTTATGCTGCTGAAGTGTTTGAACTCCAGTCCAGTCTGGGTATGCAGGAGTACATGAGACTTGCAATCAGCCAGAATAATTATTTCTAAAAATCAACACTGCTGAATTTTCCTCAGGCTTCACAGTGGCTGTGCTTAGATCTGATGCAGGGCTTGCTTTCAGAAGCACTGAAATCTTCTTTTTCTGCTCAAATAATGTTGCTGCAACAGACTTGCTGTTTGAGCTCCCTCTCCCTGCTCAAGAAAGGCATATCCCACTGCAGCCTTTAAAACAGCCTTTCCCAGATGCTTTGCATTTGCTGTAATTAGTTAAATATCCATCCCATTCCTCAGCCCCCACACACTTTAATGATACTCCCCAGCTATGTCAAACATGTTATAAATGTCTCGCGAACAAGCATTGGACTCATGGCTAGTACTTTGGAAACACTGCTAGTACTCTGTCCTCCTAGAAAGATGTTCTAGGTTTATTTCTCAAACATTCATGTTTTCATGATATTGCTAAGGAGCTTTTGAAAGGCAAAGGCAAAAAGGGCTTTATTGGCATCAGCATTAATAGCTGTAGAATTTTAACGCTGTTACACCTGTGCAAAAATGCGGCAATGTTTCTATATTGTAATATGTATTACAATATATGTATTCTATTATTATATGTATAATTTTATTAAATTATATGTGTACAGTATTATTAAATATGTGTATAATATATATAACATTATATGTGTAATATTGTTATGTACGTAATAATGTGTACTACTATATAGAAACAAGTGCAAGGTGTGCATTATGCTTTTACTTACCATTAGCCTCTGACTTTTTCTCCATAGCTGATACCTGTTTGAAAAAGTAATAATCCATTATTAAAATTCAGAACACTAGAACATTGCTATTTATAACAGGAGAAAAAAATCAGCTGCATACAAAGGACAGATTCCATACATAACACATACCAAACAGGTATATAACAGTTATATACACTGATTTCTGCACCTTATTGTATTTTGGAAGAAATGTAGAGGCCTTTTTCCAACTGACTGACTGTATGAAAGTGAATGACACTCCCCTAGAAAGCTTTCAGCAGAGATATTATCACCTTAAGAATGCACGAAAGTGTTACCTTAGAAGAAGAAGAAGCTGGCTTCTCAACTGACTGCTTCTCCCAGAGATTACGTTTGCTGGATACATCTCCTGGTTTCAAATCCTGTATTTTTAATGTCAAAGAACATAAACCAACATTAGTTCATGTTTATTTTAATTTGTTAAAGAAGTTAGAATGCAACTTCCTATAAGAAAAGTCAAGGAATATCTATTGGTGGTAAATATTACACTACTAATTGTAAAGCAATTCCGAATGATACATCACATAAGGACTCTACACATATACATGCTGTAAGAAAAAACAATCCTGCCACATCTATTTTGTATAGCACAGACTGGTCATAACTTACTATGTTCAACCAAGGGAGTGCAGTGAAGAGTTACTGCACTACCAGGTTTTTACAAAACACAATACCAATTTTTGCAGAAAAAAACCCACATTTTTTCAGGGATAGTATTTATCTTAGGGATGAATTCAAAAGTGGTTTGTTTCAGTTATTTTAGATCAAAATAAAAATATTTAATTGTAAAAAATCTGTGGAAAAAATAGAGTAGGACTTTTAATACAACAGAAAAGTAGATCCTACTCTGCATTCTTAAATATAGGTTTCAGGATTTATCACTGTAGTCCTTCATATCCATTTGAATTTCCATTGCATCATTTGTAATCTTAGGATGATCCAATCACTAGTCTGACAAAAAAACCCAACCAACCACCAAACCAACCAACCAACAAAAAAAAAACCCAAACAACCCAAAACAAATCAACAAAACCCAAACCAAAACAAAAAAACCCAACCTCCCGCAAAAAACAACAAGAAGAAAAAAAAAGATAAGGGAATAAGTGGAGACTTTACGCAAAACTCCATAAAAATATCAAGCAGCTTCTTGAAGAAAAGGAGGGCTACAAATCAAAATGATAAATGCTAGGCTAGTGGCAATGCACCTGCTTAAGAACAGATGGATTGATATCTATCTCTGTGGACGGCAAATGAGATTCAAACAATTTTGGACATAAGTACCCTCCTTTTCAGAAAGTGTTCAAGTCTTGTACAGTTTCCAGGATCTGGCTCTTGCCATCCATAGGTAGGTAGTTCTGGCACATGAGATTTTCTAACTTTAAAATGCTCAATGATGAATGGAAATGTGTGGGTGATAATCTGCAGCCATGGAGGGCTGCTGATGTTTAAGACTTGAAGCCAATTATATATTTCAAAAAGCTAGTTCAGCAGTAACAGGAAGGACAAAAACAACAAAATTGCAATTGACCTTATCACAAAACCACTTGCAGTGGAGATTATCACAACACCATTTCCATAATCCTGAAATCATTTGGTATCTGTGATTTAGGTTCACCATAAAACTAACTGAGATTTTTGCTCCCTCTACTTTGAATTTAATATGGTTCCAAAACCCTCAAGAATCTTGATGGTCACAAAAAATTTGAACATTTCTTTATTTTGGTGGAATGTGATGGGGGTAAAAAGTTATTTGCTAACTAAGAAATTCTAGGTTTCCCTTTGATTTATCCTGTCTTAACAAAAAAAAAAACAAAAACAAAACAAAACAAAACAAAAGTAAAAATCACCTATTATAGATTTATATCATTCTTCATAGTCAATTATAAATAGGTTTACCTGACCAACTTAGCAAATAGACCCCCAAAGAAGAAGAATAGGAGGAGGGTGGGTTCCTTCAAGCAGATATATTGAAAGAAGAAAGAACAATCTATTGAGAAAGAGGGAAATTAAGACATAGATAGAAACAGTTGGCTGAGGCTGTACTGATTTTAAGCAGTTTTGATTAAATACACTGACGATAATGACTTCTTTTTGTTTTATCTTCATGTCAATAAGGACACAATCTTCATATAGCTACCGGTAAATACCGACATTAGGGACAGCACTGCAAATTTCAAGCTCCTCTTTGGGATAAATATGAGCGTGAATTGAGAAAGTGTTTTTCAAGCTGCACCTTTTAAAAAAGACAAGTGGACTGGCAGAAAAACATTACACTGGAATATGAGAAGAAACAAATTTTCTAATAGAATCCTAAAGTTTAATCATTAACACCACAAGCAATACCCTGCCATTCTCCAGTATGGATATTTACAGCTCCAGTTCCTCATCCTTACCCTTTCCCACCCCACAGTTACCTATTTCTGCTCCTTTCCACATCCACACTGATGCTTTCCACACTCCCAGCTTATTACCTGGAGAGCATTTTGTGCTCTGAATCTTGCTGAAGTAATAGGGATGTTAAAGGGCCTTCATTAGAAATTCAATTTAGGCTCATAAATAATTAAATTATTTCAGTTATGTTTTAAAATATACTTGGAAGGTTTTTACAGGGCAAGGGTCAAAGCCCAAGTGTTTCATCCAGAGTCTATGGCTGGTAATTTCTAAACTAATAGTAAGCCTTTCACAGGTAGTAAATTAATGTCCTTCTCTACCAGAGAAGTGCAGAAGTGCTTTTCTGATCATTGCCATTTTAGAGCATCCATGAGCTTTTAAGGTGAGAACTGCCCTCCTTCATCTCCCCCTTTTCTGACTACCCAGGAGTCAGCAGCCAGAGTGCCTCTGTAAGCTTCCAAGAGGACATGAAACAAGGTTCCTCCAAAGGCCACCAGCTGGTCGAGGAAGCAGCGTCACCACCTCTGTCCATGGAAAGAACCGACCCACTGAAGGAGTAGTTGTTGCAAGTTTACTTACAGACGGTTTTGGAGCAGGTGATTTGTTGCACTCTGGAGTCTTGGTTAACCACTCATTGATTCGACTGGAGACACCCACCTTCAGACCAGCAGTTTCCTGCAAAATAAAAAAATCTAATCAGAAGTCTTTAAGAATAGCTTTTGCTCTGTTTTTCATGGTTTAGATTTAAAAGCAAAGCCAAGCCTGAGTTTAATATAGAGGTGCTCACTGAGCCTATGACTAGCTCAGTGTCATCCTGTGCTCTCTGAAGTTATTGTCCCAAAGAACTACACAGCACTACTGCCCTCTAATTTTCAATAATGATAAATGCTGACTGACAAAATCATTTCCACTACTGCTAATCCAGGAATAAACGTTGGACATAACTATGCTCTTTCTGTCATAAACCAAACTCCAAGGAGAAAGAATCTTTAGCTTAATAGAAGAGACACCAGTCTAAGTCTACATTTTTTGTTTTGTTACACTAATTTTTTTCAAAAAAAAAAAGCACACAATAGAGGAACTAAGTGGTCTAAATTTAAAACATTAAAATCAATCTTCAAAAGGTTAGACAAATTAAAATGTAATAACCCCCCTCAATCCATGGCTCAGTTTTTTGTCTATGATGAATGGTCATCGACACATATCAATTTATAGAAAGAAAATTTTGCCATAAGGTTTTACATAGAAAAGATAAAGGTCTCACAAATACTTCTGTGCAGTATCTACAAAATGTCATCAGTATCTTGCCTACTTAATCCTCTTCTGCCCCCCAAAAGAATTTTTCTTCATATAAAGAATTTCTTTGTACTCCGCATGAACTACCCAGATATATTTGTCTAAGATGTCTGATGTGGCTCTGGAATGTCTCATAACAGTTCAATAAGTTACTAAATGCTTCCATTATGCTCAATATTGCAGTCACAAATTTTGTGGATTTCTGAGGTCCTCAGGACCTTTCAGGATATTCTTCATCAGTGATGACAACAGGAGCAGACATGCTTACTCGAATGGCAAGGTCAGGTCCATAGCATAATTCTTTATAATCATTAGTTAAATTAAACACAAACCTTATTTGGTATTCCTGTCCCAGAGGGTGATGAAAACACGTTCCCTTTCTCCCACATGCTCTTGATGTTACGGACACCCTCAGATGGAACATGAAGGTCAGAAGCTGCTGGCTTAATTGGTCTTGAAGCCTTTGTGCCCTGGAGAATAATTGAGGCCAGTTGATGTTTGGCATTAAGAGCTGGGGATACAGGGTGGTTTCACTCTGGGGCAGTGCAAGTGGTTCTAGCACTTATCATGCAAAGATGAAAAGGAGTACTCAGCTCAAAAAGTGCCACTGAGACTCTGTTCTCTGATTTACAGTTGCACCCTTGGCACAACTAACTGAGAAAACTGCAATCACTGAGACTTTTTCATTCATTTCTAAAACTCATGGCAAACCATAGCTCTGCACACAACTGCTCCAAGACTTTTATTTGTCCTCTTTCAAATCTTAGCAACTAAATCCTGTAAGCCTGGCTCTTTTAGGGACACTGTTAAGGAAATCCTTATGCAGAAGCAGGGGAAAAAACACTGTTCTGTCATTTAGCACCGACTCTGCTCCATCTATCCCAGACAATGCAACCTCACAATTTCAGCAGTTACAGTATATTTGGAACAAGGTGTTCTTTTAAAGAGTGAATAATTTCAATGGGGTAGGGTTTTTTGGGGTGGGTTTTTTTGGGTTTTTTTGGCAGGGGAGTGTTTTGGGTTTTTTTGGCCTTTTGCGGTGTTTTGGGCAGGTTTTGGGTTTTTTTTTTTTTTTTTGCTGCTTGTTTGTGTGGATTGGTTTTTTTTGGCAGGTGGTGTTTTGGGGTTTTTTTCTGGTTGGTTTTTTTTTGTTTTTTTGGCCTTTTGCATGATTACCAAAAACATTCTTACTCTTTCTTCTTTTCAGAATTCTTGTACATTTTGCATAGCATAGATTTGATGAGAATAAGAACCTGTACAAGCTGAGGCATTGCCTCTAGTTTCAATGCAAGTCAGATTTGACAGATTTTTGAAAAAATTAAAAACTGAGCAAAGGAAATATTTCAAGTCAGATGGGAGCTATATATAGTTGTGAAGCCACATTGCCTTCCTCTGGCCTAGAGCTATGCTTTTCAATATCTAAATGGAGCACAGCCCTACTGAAAATACTGGAGAACCTAATATAATTCAGAAAAGGTGCAGAGTGAAGCAGGATGACAGAACTTCTAGGGTCCTATTTGATGATATGGAGACTACTGGGTGCCATGATGGCATTTGTCTCTAATGGAGGGGTTTGAGCTACCTTCAACTTGACTTAAGTGCTGGAGGCAAGCCCAAGCCTTCACCCTGTCATCTATGTGCTTTTTTTCACTGGGAACTGACACACAGTATAAAATTCTCCAGCTGATAGGCTTTCTAACAGAAAGGTTAAACAGGCAGTAATCACAGGAAAAAAGCCTTTATTAATTGATATTTAATGTCTGAAGTTTCCTTTACATTAAACAGTAATAAAGCCCAACCAATTAACACCTCAATGGAATACCATGTTTAGAGTCTATATGCAGTTGAGAGAAGAAAAAAAAAATCCAGTAGGGAGGAAGAAGTGCTATACCTTTGTCACAGCTATCAATATCATATCCTTTTATACTGTTCTATTCCCATGACACTTAACAAACCGCTCCAATTGGCCTGGTCTATTAACTAGTAGCTTTCACATTGCCTGTACTCACTTTCTTATAAAAACAGCTAAGAAACCTCAAAACAACAAGAACAACAAAAAATCAAATTCCAATTTTTTTCTTGAACTATAAAAAGAAAAAGCCATCAATTCTTGTTTCTAGGCACATTAAAAAGCACTAGTTTTCAAAATCACCTGGGGTCAAAACCTGCATTTTAAATGATTCGGTTTTGCCTTTGTCACTTCTTAACTCCCTAGTTTGCTACACTATATATCTTTGCCAAGGAATTTCACTCTGAAGTGGCAGCCAGCAACACAGACCCAGTTTCTTGTTCTCCTAAATAGGCTGCTAAGTCAGCTTTACCCAGGATGGCTATCAGCTCTGTGCTCTTAATTCTCTCATCAGGCAAGAAGAGAATGCAACTGTCACTCAAGATTCTGACTGAGTCCTTTAAGAGCTGCTCCAAGCTTACAAAATGGAGTAAATTGTAGCATGAATGGGAAGAAGTTTTGTTTAGCTCTATATCTAGATGTTGGTTATATGTGTGCCAGAAGCATTTTTTTCTTGAAATCACTGTTGGTTAGAGCCTGGTGCTAATAATGCCACGGTTGCGGGTTCAATCCCTGTATGGGCCATTCACTTATGAGCTGGACTCCATGATCCTTGTGGGTCCTTTCCCACTGAGAATATTCTGTGATACTGTAAAAAAGAGTTTGTGACCAAAAAAATCCCTGCAACAGTAAGACATAGGCTGATTAAAGCCCCCAGAGCCATTAGTAACTACAGCCATTGTGACCTGGAATTAACTTACCTCAATTGCACTAGTGTATTGCTCAAGTCTACTGTCAATCTTTGAGACAACTGCTGTTGTCTGGGTGGGCTTCATCCCACTGTGGGAAGTAGGAAAAAAAAAAAGAAAGAAATTATTATTCCCTCCAACTAAACACAGCTATTTGAATTGAGCTTACTGTTTCATTGCTTTACCTCTTCTGAGCAGATTTGTTCAAAAATTCTGTCCGCTCTTCTATCTAGAAAGAGAGAAGAGTTTTAAGTTTAAAGTCAATAAAAAAGCAGCCTGTGCAAGCCCAGGCTAACATGTCATTTTAAAAGTCAAAAAACCAATCTGATAAAGATACATTCCAACAGAAATCATCACAGACACACACAAAGATTTTATAGATAGAAGCTTACTATGCTACAGATTCCTAAAGGTGGATATATTTTTTACACGAATGTTTTCATCCTACGCATTTCTTCTGTGCCTCATTTGTAACAAGAGAATAAATGATCCACATAGAAAGGAGGAAAGGGAAGAAGTTTACCTTGTGAAAGGGGCTGATGCACACCAAATCTATGCCAAATTTCCTCATCTCTCCCACATAAAAACAAGTAAGTCTCTTCAGAAATACATCAAATTTAATTAAGTTTTACTGAGTTATCAGAGTAGCCCAGGTTTGAATGTCAGCCACATGCGCTCTCTCATGTATGTTTTAGGAGGACACTAACAATTTAATTTGAACTCCAAAAATGAAAAAAAAAATCAGACTCAACTCTGCTCATGATCAAGCAGGATCACTGCTGAGTCAGTATTAACCAGCTGTTATGATACAAACTGGTATCTTACATTTCATCCTTATTTTCTACTCTGTGCACAAGAAAATATTGTGATGGTTCCAGGGAAGAGGAATCATGGAGGTCTCATATGACTTCTGTCAAATCCCTCCATACCTTGGAAAAAAAAGGCTACATCCCTGAATAAAGTTTCAAACTGTTTCATGATGGGTGGATAGGTATGTGTGTCTATTTGCCTTCTGAGTCAAGAATTATGTTCATCAAACTTCCTCAATTATCTTCCACATGGCATTGTTCCACTTCTCAGCCCAGGCTCTACAGTTTCACTTCAAATAAAATATATGCAAGCAGCTCCAGTGGATTGAAATGACTAATAATCACCCTGGCTAGGTTCCTGGGGATTCCCCAGTCTCAGTAGGGTTCTCTATTTTCAATTTACTTTAACAGTGACTGCTATGGCATTCATGCCATTAAAACAAGGCAATGACAGCCATTTCTTTAAATGATTCTCCTCTGTGACTTTAGCATCCAGGCTGTACCAGAATACTAAATCCCATAGCAACCCCATCAAAGGCCATGAATGTTTTATTTCTGAAACCCACACAAGCCAGAACTCAGGCAGTTCACTTCAGTGCAAAATTTGCCAAACAAGCTCACTGAAGGAACTCCAGCTAGCATTCATCCAGCTCAAAGGTACCTCTGAAGCTCTAAAAATATATATATATATATATGTATATATATATATATACACACACACATATATCTCATTTACAGAGTGATTTACGTTATCAGTTTTAGTTGCAACATGGGATCTAAGAGCAGTCTGAGTGGAAAAATGGGTTTTGCTAGGATAGATCCCAAGTGTTTCAGTGAACTAATGTCACAAGGTGGCAGCAAGAGACTAGGCAGGAGCAGAAGCCCCACATTCCACCTGGGTTGGGAGCGTGACACTGCCTCTGCCTGCCGGAATAGGTTACAGCTTAATTTCATTCAGAGTCACTGCCACAAAACGAGCAAGTAAATGATTTGATTAAAAGTGACTAAAGAGACCAAGGATGGTAACTTAAAACACATCTCCTCTCTTCTACTACAGTAAAGTAGAGGTTTCCCCCAATGCTGACTCATGGGTCACAAGCAGCAATGCATCAAAATGATGAGTTATACCAGCAAGAGCCTCTAGTTTCAACCTGGTCTGTCCACAACTACATTAGCGAAATGCTGGTGGGCAGCAAGGACAAATAATATGGCCTATATAAAAGAACTAGGACTCAAGGTAATAACCCCAAAATCATTTTAGGGGATCTTCATGGTCTTTCATGTGCAAGTAGGAGAGGTGCTTCTGCACAGCAGGAAAACAAGGCTACAGCAGACACAGGTGGAAGACTGATACAGGTAGGAGGGAATAGGGACATGTATTCTTGGGGTTGTAGTAAAAGGACACAAAAGTGGGGTCCTTCTTTACCCACTGGAAAAGTGGTTCTCAGACCACCTGCTGTGGTATCAGAAGTAAGTCAGAGATCGTTCAGAAGAGGAGAGTGAGGAAGCAAAAAAGAAAATAAATAGGAAAGCAGTTAAGAAGCAACCCTCAAAGCCCAGCAAGATCCTCTGGCTGAGGAAACAGGTGGCTTGTGTGGAGGGATAAAACATTTTCTGCACCTTTATATGAGAATTTGTTCTAGAGCATCTTCCTGAAAACACAGTGTGCAGGAATCAGAAGCAGACACTGAATACACCTAGAGCAAACAAACCAGTAAACATTCATGTATTCAACATACAGATTAAATACGTTTAGTCTGCACAGCAACATCTGAAGGTCATTTATCCACTGCGCATCACACAAACTCCATGCAAAGTATTTAAAAAGTTTGGCACATACAGTAAACAGTATTACAAAATAGATCTGTAAGAGAAACAGGCAAAGCAAAGTGGTTAGCATAAAATGCAGGATATTTTCTCAGCTTGAGACTAGGAACTAAGAATCATTTTTTGGCTACATTCATTTTTAAATGGTCTTGTTAAATAGCTTGTGTTTTGTCACCAAGGAATACTTTCAGAACACACATGTACTGAAAAAAATCAACCTGCCGGCCCCTAATTAAATGACAACCAGAGAGAAAGAACATAGGCTGCATCTCTCCCACCTAACCTCACCTGCTTGAAAATTAACCATTTAGTCAAAATTACTTGTTTTGTTTCTCTCTACAGTCAGCAGAGAGGCAGAGGAGCTCACCTCAGCCTTGGTGTTGTTTGTTCACTGAGGGTGGCTTTCACCACCAAAGAAGCTTAGTTTGGATAACAAAATGCCTAAATGGACACCTACCTTCTGCTGGTAAAGTTAGATGAAATGAAACCAATGGACATAAATCAAAAACATGTGGATTATTAACACCTGATTAGGGCCTTACTCAAAGGGGTCAGCACATACAGATGGCAAGGAATAAATTAAGCAAGATGTTATGCAGAGAAACATGTATGCATTTATTCACATTCAATATTATATAGACATATTTTTTTTTACTGATTGTGCAAGAGATATCTTGCCAATTGAAAGTGCAGTTGAAGTGTGGGTGTCAAAATGCTCTGGTTTTCATCTGTACCTGCTCCAAGAACAGAAATAGAATGAAGAATGAGTTAACACACCATATGAGACAATTACTTGGGAAACAAAATACATCAGATATTCCCAGTAAAACATGTTTCATATAAATGTATTAAATTATTCTTAGGAATTTTAGACTGTGTATTGGACATTATGCAACAGAAAGTTGTAAATAGATATATAGATATAAACTTCTCAAGAAAATGAGTCAAGGAGGAAGTGGAATAAAAATGCACACAGAAAACAGAAATCCCTGTATTATAATTTTGCCTCATATCCAACATGTGCAAGAATGTAGTCCCTGGGAGTAAAGTGGCTTCTCCTTACCCTCCCTGAGTGGCTCATGTGCTCTTTTGCTTCATAAAGCACAGTTATGCTTTTCCCTGCTGTCAGCAGCATCTGTGCAGTGAACCAATTCAGTCCAGTTTACCTACCAGACTAGAATGGTGCCATCAGCACCAAAGACTGGGGAAAAACAAATGTCACAAATGCTGTTTTATCACTCTATTTTCCCTCTGCTGCAAGAGTACTCATTATGTGAAACCTAATTCTTTCCAGTCACTGCTCCAGTTGTCAGGTATTGAGAGCAATAATGAGATAGGACAAGACAGGTCTTTAAAAAAAAAAAAAGTCTCCAAAAAGTCTATCTTCTGGCTTATCTGTCAGCATTGCCTTGCAGAGTGTGTTGGCTCCCACATCAGCTTGTGTTTCTCAGGAAAAAGGAGATATCCCAGTCTCCTGTCATTGATTTCTCCCCTCAATGCCTAACTGCTTTTGCATTTCCATACTGGTAGAGTTCACCCCCAAGAGATTTAGTATTGAAATATCTTGTTCTGTCCTGATTAACCTACAGACTAGTTATACAAGAAGTCAGTAATCCTCCTTCCCAAAGAAAACATGGGGAACTGAACTTGTCTAAAAAAAGCAAAATGAGCAAAATTTATTCAGGAAATCTTATTCTTCGAGTGCAGCATCCTTTGCATGAGCTAAACTAGGGAAAATGTGAGCTAGAACCAGATGGGGGAGTAGTGGAGGTTGTTCCAGTCTTTGTCTTCATTAAAAAAACCCCCACAAGATACAGGGCAAAGGTTGAGCAGACATTTGGTACTGTTGCTGCCCACAGGGACTCCACACAGCCCTGAGAAATCCAAACTGCTTCTGTCCCCAAGCTAGTGATGAACTTGGCCTGTATTTACTTTGCATGCTTTCCCTTCACTGTCTCCTCAGAAAGGACAAGCCCTCATGCTACCATTGAGAGGACTCCATGCTGTAGTAGTTCTGCTGAAGAAGTGTCTCAGGTTTAAGGGAAATACTATATTTAACAGTTAAAACAACAGGAGTTGTGAACGCTGTGTAGGCTGAGGTTTATTAGAGGCCAGACTAGATAATCACAGAAGGTCCTTGTAAATATAAGCATGTATGTATATTATGTCCATGTTTGTATACATACATTTATATATGTCCATCCATGAGCCATATAATACATGAAGATGAGTTGCACACCTTATCTCTCAATTCTGAGTCTGCATGTCATGCTAGTCCATGCCCTGTCTGATGGGTAGATGCAGTATCCATAAAATAGCAATAATGTCACACTGCTTTTCAGCTTATCTCCTTCTTTCCTTTACTCTTAGTTTACTTGGTAATCAGCATGCCCTACTTTCCTCATATAAGCCATTCCCAGGAACTTCTTTTTCTTCCCAAAAATGTATCACATTACAAGGGACAGGGAAGGAGAAAAATGCACTTTGCCAGATTGTTATCCAGGAGAAGTCAGAATGTGCACATGTATTTTTATACTGAGCCTCCTTTTTCTCATTAATTCCAATCACCCACACACAGTGGTGCCTTTGGGATTCTCACATGACTCGTGGCACATCTAACGAGATGATACATTCATCATGGGAGAAAACATAAACCAGATGCTTTACAAGTCAAAAGATAACTCGGGCAGTGCATAGCAGGCAATGAGAAAGCTGTTTACCAACCTGATTAGACTAGCCTGATAAGTCTATCCAAATTAAAGGTAGCAAAACACACTGTCTTCTAATAATTGGATTTTGGCACCAAATTTCGCATCAGTTTATTAAACTGAGATTATTGTCTCCTCAGCTACTGACTACAGAAGGCCAAGAAACAGTTTAGAGGGTGAACTTCTACAGCATTATGTATCTAAATTGGCCACCCACAGACACAGAATATGTACAGTATCACTGATTTCTCAGAGAGAGAAACAGAGAAAGAGAAAAAAAAAAAACAACGTGTAGAGTTGCATATATCAGGTTTTGTGACAAACAACATCTACTTAGCAAACCATAAAAACTGGCAGCAATTATTATAACAATAAAAACTTGTGTCTTGGATGCTTAATGACATTTGGAAAATTTCAGGTGTTGTTTTTTTTTTTTAAATACACTTAGTAGAATAGTATAACATCAGTCCAAAAGTTACCTGAAAGCTCTTAAACTCCTGCCAAATCCAGTGTTTTTTCCCGCTTCCCCAAAATCTGTATGTTTCTATTTTGTGTTTTCAAGTATAATTTCATCTATTCTTAGCCCTCTGTGAATTAAAGCTCTAAAGGTAGATCATAAAAGGCATCTCAATAAACAGAAAGAAGAAAAGGAAGCCCTCCCAGAAGAGCTGGGAAGAAGCTGTAGATTTGCCGTGTCTGTTACTGACTTAAGCAACTAAAATGGCAACACCAGGTTTATCTAACAGGAGCAAGTTGTGAAGCTTGGCAATATTCATTTATAGCTGTATGTATTCTTCATTTACAGCTATATGTAGTATTTCAGATTCAAATGTGTCTTAGAAGTCAAAGGCAAATCCATTCAACAGTATTTGCTAGAGCTGGGCCGCAAACAGACCTAAATCCCTGATAAAATCAAAGTGTATGTCTCTGTGAGCAGAAAAGTAGCTTTGACCAAATGCAGTTTTTCACTCCACAAATACAGTTCTTAATCACATGGAGATCCACTTCATGGTTCAACGAGCTCCTACCTGAAAACCTCCTGCCTGGTTCTTTTCTCTCCTAGTTTCCACTAAGCAGCCTTTTTTGACAAACATTTTGGATTCTTAAATGACTAATGACCCAAAATGAGAAAAGGAGAAGATAGATGAAAATAATAAATAGATACGCAATTTCAGCTTGAGCTGAGAAAGCAACTGGACTGAATACTAAAGTAAAACTCCCAATAATTTCAGTGGGGCCAGGATTCCATTTCCATGCTGAAAGGCCATTTAATTGATTTATCAATATAATATAGGCCACAAAAAAAAAAAAAAAATGTAGAAATTCTACAGGAATAGAAGGATGGGGTTTTTTCTTGTAATATAAGAAAATGAAATCCAGCCCAGTATTTCTAAATGTTACTTTTAGGGGGATTAGACATAAACTAGAACTTGCATATGGGTCAGTTTCAATCAATGACAATTAGGCTGAATATGCTTAAAGATAAAGTAATCTGACAAGGAAAAAAATAACTGTGGATGTGGAAGGAGGGAGAGACCATTTGTGACTGGATAATCTTAGAGGTTTTTTCCAACTTAAATGATTCTATAATTCTACTCCAGCTCACAAGGCACTCTTATATCAAACTAACACTGAAAAGCAACACATTAATACATCTCTAAGTTTCCAAAATAATTTCCACTTGAAGTTGAAGATCCGTTTCGGACGTTTTTCATCAACAAGAACAGTCTAGACTCTATTTTTAGAAAGGATCTCAAATTTTCAATCATCCCAATGAATGAAGTCTTTCAGCTAAAGGTTTCCCACCAAAGTCTATCAAAGCATTTTCCTAGGTCTGATTACAAGTATTACTACAGTGGTCTGATGTTTGGCTGCTGGTTTGGACTACAAGCCCCATTACTTTTTATGTACTATATAGATGTTAGTGAGGAGGTTACCTTGAGAGATGAACCTTTAGGACTGAAACATTTAAACAGCTTCTTGTCTTCAGATACACCATCTTCTGGTATCTTTTGACGTTTCTCAGCAGCTTCAGCCCTTCTTCTTTCAATTTCTTCCTTCATCCTCCTCTTTTCCTCCTTAAAAAATATGAGTGGTTATTCATTCAGAAACTACATCACCATTATGGGGCTGCTCAGTCCTGAAAACATTTACCAAATTTTCTAAGAGCAGATTTTTATGCCAGTCAAAAAAGTTCAATGACCTGACTGAAATCTACAAATATGTTAATGCTAGTTCATCTCAGTATTGAGGGTGCCAGGAAGACAGCTATTCTGTGCTGCTTTAGTGTCTCCTCACAGTGAAGTCACCAAATTTATTGTCATATAGTGCCCCTTAAAGAGAGAAAAAAAGCACATTTATAAAAAGACTCAAGTTCAGTTTCTCTGTAGTCTCATGTACCATATTGGTACTGTTCTTCTGTCCATCTGCTCTGACACTTATTGCACTAGGTTAATACATCACAAGGAAAAATCAATAGGTGCCAAAAAAAATTAAGATTAAATCCTTACAGTTTTCCCTTCACAGAATCACAGAATTATCTAGGTTGGAAAAGACCTCTATAATCATCCAGTCTAGGCTTTGACCTAACACCACCTTGTCAACTAGACCATGGCAGTAAGTGTCACGTCCAGTCTCTTCTTAAATACCTCCAGGGACGGTGACTCGATGACCTCCCTGGGCAGCCCATTCCAATGCCCAATCACTCTTTCTGTAAAGAACTTCTTCCTAATGTCTAACCTAAACCTCCTCTGGTGCAGCTTAAGACTGTGCTCTCTTGTCCTACTGCTTGTTGTCTGGGAGAAGGGACCTATACTCACCTGGCTACAATCTCCTTTCAGGTAGTTGTAGAGAGTGATAAGGTCTTCCCTGAGCTTCCTCTTCTCCAGACTGAACATCCCCAGCTCCCTCAGCCACTTCTCATAGGACTTGTCCTCCAGTCCCTTCACCAGCCTTATTGCCCTTCTCTGGACCCACTCCAGCACCTCAATATTATTCCTAAATTGAGGGGCCCAGAACCAGACACAGCACGTGAGGTGCAGCCTAGCCAGTGGAGAGTACAGAAGAATCACTTCCCTGGTCCTGCTGACCACATTATTCCTGATACAGGCCAGGGTGCCATTGGCCTTCTTGGCTACCTGGGCACACTGCTGGCTCATGTTCAGCTTCCTGTCAGTCAGAAGCCCCAGGTCCCTTTCTGCTTGGCTGCTCTCCAGCCATTCAGTCCCCAGCCTGTAGCACTGCATAGGGTTGTTGTGGCCACTTGGTGTTGTTGACACTTGGTATTATTAAACCTCATCCCACTGGATTTGGCTCATCTCTCCAGCCTATCCAGGTCCCTCTGCAGAGCTCTCCTGCTCTCCAGCAGATCAACACACCCACCTAACTTGGTGTCAGCTGCAAATTTTCTAATAGTTGACTCAGTCACCTTATCTAGGATCATCAATAAAGATGTTAAACAGGACTGAGCCGAACACTGATCCCTGGGAGATACCACTGGTGACCGGCCATCAGCTGGATGCAGCTCCTTTCACCAGCACTCTGTGGGTCTGGCCCTCCAGCCAGTTCTTAACCCAGAAGAGAGTGCACCTGTCCAAGCCGTGGTTGCAGCTTTTCCAGGCGTATGTTATGGGAGATAGTGTCAAAGGCTTTGCTGAAGTCCAGGTACTCAACTTCAAAAAGATGAGTTTTACTTCGCAAGCTGCAAGTCAAGTCAGAAGCCCTAAAACATCATCATTGTGAGTGCTGGTCAGGGGGGTCTTGGCATCTATTGAGTTCTGTTGTAAAGAGCTTAGTATATTAAAGGAATTGACACTCAGCTGCCAGATACTACAAAATACACTAAACCCCTTAGGCATCACTATTATTCATTTACCATTTGTTTTCCAAACAACTAGGATTCCTAAATGATGCACCAGAGATTTGAAAATCCTCTTTGTAAAGTCCCTTGGCAGAGGATGTACAAGAAAACAGATGGGTTGCGTACTCAATATTTAAATAGACAGGAATATCTCCCTAATGAGATCTAGCCCATTGTAACTATCAATAACATAAGCATTCCAGTTCACGTGCAGCAGATGAATTTTGACATGCGCTTGTAACTCAATTTGTGTAATGCCAAATAGATACTCTCAATAAATTAAGAATTCTGTGGCTATACCACTTCCCCCAACACTTTGCATCCCCAAGAAGATAAGAAATTTGCAACTATTACAGATGAAATCCTGACTTGGGAAAACATATATTAGAATCTTGTCTTTCCTGTGGCTAGAAGAGTAACAATTTTTTCTACCTTGGATGACTGCATGTTTTACCTCCAGTCTTCCCTAGAGTACCTATATGGTGTGGTGACTTGATATCAAATACAGCATACTTGCAGTTAAACCTCAAGGTTAGAAAATGGGGTGATTTTAATTGTGTTTGAAACAGCCTCTTGCAACAGACCATCTCCTGACAGGCACTAAGAAACAGCAATGCCCACGATACAGAGGACCCAGATAAAGGCTACAATCTAAAGCAAGGCCACAGCAGCAATTCCTCATCCAGCAAAAGCAGATCTAAGAATGAGAAGCACCCATATGTTTGCGTTCAGTCTTGCCTTCCTTGTACATGCTCCTTCCCCACCTATGAGCCAACCTCCTGTGGCCTCATTCTGCCCTTTTGTTAAATGCAGACCCATCGATCTTCAGCGCCACCAACTTCTTTAGCCTAGAATTGTCTCTGCAGGCAATGCCATAAAGAGTTATTAACTAATGCAAGGACAGTGGAAGTATGGTAGTGACATGGGAATTAAACCCAAGTCTAACACTTCATACTTTACACTTACCTCTTCTCTGACTTTTCTTTCAGCCTCTTCCTGCTTCTTCTTCTGCTCCTCTTCCTCCAGGATTTTCCGGCGCTCCTCCCTCCTTTTCTTCAGTTCATCCAGCTCTGCTGCTGCCTCCTGCTGCTTCTTCAACTTCTCTAGCTCCTCGTTCTCATTCTCGCCTCGACGACGGCGCTGATCTTCAAGCCACTTTAGAGCCTCCACCCCCGGCTTCGCTTCCTCAGCATTTGCAGCCCCTTTCAAATTGGAGCGTCTGGGAAAGACGTGAAAAGGGAAGTTGATGCACCATGCATTTTCCCTTCCTGGCCAGAGCCACCCACTGCCATGTGTTCACCAGCAACATGAGAGTCTGGCACTCAAAGATATTTCCTAGTAAGACCTTTTGCACCCTGCAAACTACAACAGGCCCAAAACATTTTTATCAAGACTCCATCATGGCTAGGCTTCGCGAATGAAGATTTGGGGAGGGCTCTACCCACGCTTGCTGCAAGCGCGCTGATGGCTACAAAGGCCGAAGATGCCCGTTGGCTGTGGCTTGCCAACCGGGTGAAGAGTGGAGATGAGCTTTGGTTAGGTCACCTTTTCTAGGCCCCTCTTCATCTGAAGCAAGCAGTGGTCTCCCTGGAAAAGACTGCTTGGTCATTCAGGATGCTGCCGAACTAGACTGCCATCTCCGGGTCAGTCTTGAGCGACCAATGTCCTGAACCGCCTGCATGCAGGGTTGGGTCTGTGGCTTCCAGTACCCCTTCTCACCTGCTGTTTCGTCCCTTGCCTGTCACTGCAGGGCTTTGCAAATGTGAGTGAATCCTTCGAGCCTGCGCAGTGGATTTTTTAGGTGAGGCGCAGCGTGCGCGGAACTGGCCCCACCCTTTAGTCCTAAGGTTCATCTGCCAGGGCCTAAGCGAACTTGGACGGTGGCAGCGAAGTCCTCAGGATGTAGGTTTAGTTAGAGTATCCTTCTCTTAGATGGATGGCCTTACAGGGCTAAGCGAGCTCCATCTGCCCGGGTTTGGAGTTAGAGTTGTCCTTCTCCTAGGATAGTTGCTGGGAGGCTGGAAAGCCCAACCTGCCCATGGATACACTTTGTCTGACCCTTCAGCTGAGACCTGACTAGCATGGGAGACCCTACCGGAGGCACAATCACTGCCAGCATAGCTCACAACCTCATAAGGGCATGCAAACTTCTCCCCCGTGACAAGGGGGTGTCCATGGAGAAGTCATCGAGACTTAGTAGGCTGGGATACTACTAGGAGAATCTCTCACATGTGCTCCCAGTGAAGAAGGAATCTCTCATATGCTTGTGTGCACAGGAGCTTCACCACTCTGGCTGAGAACTGGTGCCACCTCCGTTTTAAAAAGAATTCAGTAACTGAGGTTGAAATATTTAACATCTCATGTAACTACAGTGAGAGGTATCATATCTCATCAGCAACTCTATGGTAGACACAAAGCTTACAGTTCCACACATCTGCTCTGCAGTTTGTGTACAGAGGAAACATATCCAAAAGCACACTGCACTTCATACACAAAAACAAAGCAAAGGAAAGCCATAACTAAGTCCTGTCTGCTGTCTTTAAATTAGCTAAATTTGCATATAAAAAACTTCACAGCCAAAATATTATGCTATGTTCTGTGTAATAAAAGATGTACTAATCCTTTGCTTTCAAAGGCAAATATTTTTTATAAACCCTCTAGAAAAAGACAAGCATCTCTGGGGACAGAACAATTACTTGACCTAGGGAAAAAAGAAGAAATAAGAGAGGGGAGGGAATCTTATAGCTTCAACAGTGTTTAAAAAAAAGGTTAAAAGGTTCCTATCTAATCCACAACACCTATCATTTTAACACTCCCACCATGTATGAACAGAAAGTTCATCAGATTTTTTGCCGATGTTTTCTAGGTGTACATAAAAAGAATGGCTTTTTATTAAGGAACTGGAAAATAATTATTAATGGTCCCTTTCTACAGGAGAAAACCAGAAGTTTTCCAACCAGCTCTAATATATGAGACAGAAAAAAAGAATAGCCAAAAAATCCCAAACCTAAAGAATGTGCATAGGTAAAGTGCATACTTTCAACAAAGTCAAATAACTAACACACCAGTGTTTAGACAAACATCTGCTCCCTGAGTGTGTTTAATGTTGCTGCTGACAAGGAGATTAGTACCTAAGAGTACCTATGCACCAGTGTGCTATTCACAAGAGACAGAAAGATAGAAAGGGAAGATACTTAATGAATTATTTTATAAAACATCCTGTATTGTTGGCATCCAAAAGGCTGGATATTAATGACTTCATTAATGTAACCAGAGTGCTGCAGAGTACAATGCCACAAGACAGTATAAATCAAACATTCCAACAATAACTGTTACGAGATGACCACATGAAGAATATATATCATATAAATTTGCAATCCAGTGAATCACACCCAGTCCTGGAAAGGTGCTCTTCCTTCAGATAGATGCCTCATCCAGACGGTGTTAACCATATAAAACAGGACCAAAGCTGAATTATTTGTGGTTTCAATAACATAATAGAATCTATTAACACAGAGTTCTCTGCTCCGACATGATCTTACCAAATTGGATGAAATTTGGTTCTAGCATGGCATGCACAATTTAGGAATTTTAACACTAAAAAAAATATGGTAAAATAACAAAATTCATCTGTTCAAGTTCAGTACTAAGGCATGGTATTTATTTTGCAATTTACTTGGTTTTAGACAGTCTTTGCCTCTACAAGGCACTAAGTATTTCTAAGGATACAGTGCACCTAAAGCTGCACAGGACATGAGAAATCCCTGGCTATCTTAAGGCTTTCCTGCTTCATTGCAAGGTCATAGCCCCTATAGCAAATAAACCCAGGTACCTCACTTTTTTGTCTCTTTGCCTCTTGTGTCTGTAAGCTTTGGCCCCAAAAATATGCAAGTGGTCACTTCTGATAAACATACTGATCTCCCTGGCAAGGGCAAATACTCGACCTTCAGAACTAAGAGAATGCAGAACATAACACTTTCCAAGATTCTCTTAATAAAGAGCCATTCTGTTCTACATGAGCACAGAAGTCCTCAGTAACTTCAGTGCAGATAGCCTCAATGAAATTAACAGCTACTCTCAGCTTTCAACTGATAGAAGCCAACTGCAGAATCTAGTCTTTAATCTTTTTTGTTTGGAGACCTCAGGTGATTATTTTGGCCTCTTTACAAAGGAGGACATTTAAAGTTTCTAGTTTATTTTATTCTCATGCTGCTTACAGGACTTTCCCTACTGATTCTGCATAATCCAAAATAGCAAATGATAAACGGGCAGTAATTCTCCCTATTTTCCTCCACTTCCAACTGGTCTGTTTTCAATGAATTCTGGGAATCTCTGTTGCCTACTGTTGACAATGCTAAATTAGCATTGAGATGCTGAGAGGAGAAAGACTTTTGTAAGCACCTCTTTGTTGCTAAGAAAGGAAGTTGGTTGCTGCTTTCAGACAAGAAGGAAAAGGAAAGAAGTGGTTTGTGGGAGCCAGAAATATCAGAAGAATGTGAAAAAACATGTTCCATCATATTTAGGACTTTTGCAGAATAGGGAGGGAGGCAGGTGAGAGGGGAGATGGCAACGGGAAGCCATAAGGGTTTATTCTGTATTTCTCTTACTGACTGATGTAGATCAAAAGACAGATAAAGTTTTTCTTTAGTTTCTGCTACCCTATTTTGGTCTCAAACCTCACCACTGAGAGTTAGCCAAGTTATATTCTTTCTAACTAGAATTGATATGTTCATGTGGAAAAAAAAAATAAAAAAAGAATACAGGGCAGTTCCAAACAAAGACCAGCTCTGTGGAGGCTGCTCATTAGAAAATAGGCCAAGAGCTCTAATTCATATCTGACAACACAACAAACTCTGGAGCCTATGTTGATGTTGACAACCCAAATCATCTACTCAGCTGATAAAAGGTTACTAAACAGGCTTATGCTCACTTTTATGAAACAGTAGAAGAAAAGCAGAAATAGAAGAAAAGGAGTGGAAACTCAAATGTAAATGTTGCCACTAATGCCTGCCTCCCACAGGAAGTAAAGGAAATGAAAATACAACAAATATATTTTTAGAAAACCATTCTCATGATATTGATGGTGTAACCCAATCCATGAAGCAGGACAGTTTTGAAGAAGGCCAATTTCCTGCTGTTCCATCTCTGGTTTTGGCTTTAGGTCAGAGTGTCTCCAAGGCCTTTTGAACCGCGTTTTATTTTGAGAACTGTTTGTTTTTCCCAGAAGAATCACAAAGGGAATGCTGAGGAATCACTTCCTGAAAGTGCCTGGAGAGCTTAAACGTTTCATTGTGTCAATGTAAAAGAGGAAGAGAGATGCAGAAGGAGAAAAATTTAAATTTCTAACCTACTCATCTCTAGGTTTTTGCTAAAAGGAAGAACTTCATTTCTCCTTCATGTATGCCCTCCTAGCAGGTAGGATCCTTGTAAATAAAATTTTTACTACTAATCTGCTACTTTAATTGAATTCCCCAATATAGCCATAAGGTAAATATTTCCTTAGAAATAAAAATCAAACTCTGAGCCAGCTTATATAAAAACAAAAACCATTTTCACCTAACTGAAAAAACCCACTTTTCTAGAGAAGCCATTAATTTCAAGTTTTGCCTTGAAATCAAGAGAAGAGCTCTTTCAGGAGTTACCAATGGGATTATGCTTCATTCTGCTACAGAGTCTAATTAAAAGCAGGTGGGAAATTGAAAATAAGTTACCACAGTAAAGGCTGAGATCTGACTAAAAAAATTAGAGAACACAAAATCTGGGTTGGCCCCTGTGCAGATATTAGAAATAAATGAGGAAGGAAAGCCACAGCAAAGTGAAAATAAGCCACTTGTCTTTACTGAGGGTGCAAGACTATTTATATTGGCTTTCTGTACATCATTTTGTTACTGCAACAATGTAAGCGTAGTTGTTAGAAACCACATACCTAAACCAAATGAACACCTGAGCCTCTGCTGACGTTGCCAATCCAGTTCCTCTACTCAGCTGCTACAGGGCTATTAAGCAGAGCCCAAGAGATGTCCTCCTGCTCTGCTACAACACAAGCAAGACCAGTTCTTACTTGGAACTTACCCAAAAGCATTCTCAGTAGATTTAAGTTTTGGGGCAGTGAGTTCACGTTCTCCATTTGGTGTCTTTTGTTCAGGAACACCCTTCTTACGATCCCAGACACTTTTCATTTCCTCTTTGGGTGCTTTTGTTTTATCTTTGTCATCCTTTGCCTGCTCAGGAGATATCATAAATCACAGAACAAAACACAAGAAACAAACCAAAAAAAAACCAAAAAAGAAGTCACAATGAGGCATTCTAATTAACAGCAGAGTAACACAGATTTCTTAGTATTAATGGCAACTGTCTTCAAAAAGTTTATGTACTTCAAGGCAGAAGTAGTCTGTAAAGCTCTAAACTGTGATCAACCATCACTGCTGAATGATCAAAGCATCTTGAATAACATTATCAGTCTCCTGTGAGCGTTTGTCGCGGCTATGGGACTATGCTACCACACCACTTCACTCTGCATCCGCATCCCAACCCTCTTCCCTCCCACTGCAGCATCATTCAGCTGTACCTCTTAAGGTTCTGGGTTGCAAACTTTTTGGGACGAAGCTTGTCCATACATTCTTAGTACGAGGTTCAGGTGTAATAAAAGTAAGACATAATCTCCACTGATTGTCCAGGTTGCTTGACAAAGTTCACACTCTTTTCGGTGTCATAGCAGATGGGTATTTCAGTATTGCAACAATAATGGCCAAAACACAAAATTACCTTTGGATCAGAGTAAAATTTACTCTGACTAAAAGCACAATCCCACCAGGAATCCTACTATCGGTAGGGTTATCAGACATGAATATTTGATCCTATGAAGAAGCAAATGCTGCAGAAAATACTAGAGTGAAAATTCCCTTTATCCTTCTAAAGCTTTGTCCTAGGATTCTTAATACCAATCAAGTAATCTATTAGTGCATGGATTTCATTATCCAGTATTCCTTCAGAGTTATAAGCTTGAAGTATTTATCAATACCACAGATAAACAGCATGCTGAGTCATGGGTAGATGTAGATAAGAAGAGAAAGTGGACTGATTTAAGTTCTTCATCCTCAGGTTGAAATATTCTCACTCAGTTAGTTAAGACTATGAACCAAATTAAACATTCAACAGCAGCAGATGCAGCATTTACCTCCAAAGCATTTATTTGCTTTCCCCAGCTCTACTATGTTGGAAGAATATTCTAGCTGTCAAGCAAGAAATACCTTCTGTGAAGAATTCAAATGCAGACCTTAAGAAAATAAATACTTTTGTTCCCTGGGAGGCTGGCCTGTTGCCATCTGTTTCCTAACTAGAAAGAAAAAATTTCCGTAACAGTCTTGTCTGCAACACAACTGCTTTTATGGTGTCCTAAGCTGTATCTTGAAATAAAAAACTAATATAGAGCCTCACCCCCAAATCAAATTAAATTTCTATCCTTTTGCATCAAAGAATAATTTCTGGAGATGCAATGACTTTATCAGCTAAGGATGAGCTCAGAAGTCCCAAAGTCAGTCTCTGCTTTTACTTGAGGACAGTTTGCTTACTCACAGAAACTGATAAGTCAGATAATATTGTGGTGGCACACACTGTAAGTGAGTGTGGGATGGTTAAACTATTCAAGCATATTGGCCATTGGTGGGGGAGGTTGGACACAACCCACAGAGGCATTTGCTCTGTCCTGGGAGCAGGCAGCAGCAGTGCAGACTTTTCCCATCCTCTCCTGCCAACAGGCTTTAGCCACGATGTGGCAGAAGCACCCTGACAGACAGGAGGGAAGTTCAGCTTCCATGACCATGCATTCTTTGGCTATGATGTTGTAGCTGCTACAAGTGAGACCTTTGTTAGTAGCAGCCTCAAGGAATGGTTTACTGTTTTCTAGGAGCTCGGCTGAGACAACCAGGACTGTTCACTGATCTTAATGAATGCCATCACATAGTAACATCTTTTGGGTATTCCCAAATCTGGGTAATTTCTGCTGCTTGTTAGCAATCCCCTAACCCTTCAGTCCTGGTCAGAGTGATACTGAATCCAGTTGTGTTGACTGTTGCAAAATTTCTCATGCCAGGATGTCTGTGCTGGGATTTTGAGAGCATAGGATTCCCTTTGCTGAGATTTTCATCAAGATCTTTCTAAGTCTTATTAAAAAGCCAACACTTTCAGCTGCCTGATTGCATTCAGGTCCATTGGGGAGGGTCATATCTCTTACATCTTAACTGAAATCACCGAGAAAATATTAAATATTAACATAGTTTAAAAATTAATAGATTAGGAAATAGTATTTCAGAAGCCAGTAGGATTTATGATAATGTGTCTGCATTTGAGAAAACCATTAACACAGCTTAGCCTCTTTAATCAAAAGGATGGTAAAACATGATACTACAGAAATATTTCACAGCTTTTAGGCCCAATCCTTCTCCTACTCATTTTAATGCCAAAATATTGATTAGCACAGAAGCAGAAACTGTTGCATCCCACTCCAAAGGCAGGCAGCAGAAAAAGTTCTTTCCCTTGTCTCACTACTTCCCTAAATTACAGACGAATTTAGATTCTGCTGAATTCAGTAAAAACGACTACACTGGCTCCACTTGGATCGGATATGTGATACCTGAACTGAAAGAGTTCACAGGCTCTCACAAACCTTGATATCAAGATAAAATATGACCAAAAGCACATTTAACAAATTTCCAGGTTTTTGTATTTATATTTTAATCTTAAACATTGCTTCTTTTCTGTTAGAGTTTTATGCTACTATTTGAGAGCTGAGATTTTAAATCTTGAGTTTGAACACCTTGAGACTGAAATGAATCTGTTACTGAGATTGGGGCCATCTGCCAAATTTGGTTCTTTATTTAAGCTCAATTACTTGGTGAGTTAAAAGTTGTGGGCATCTGGGTCTAGGGCTTCCATACCCAAACACTGTGAGAAGTTGTGGCACATCTAGCCAAACTGGAAGCAGGAAATACCACGAGCCTCACATCATGAGAAAGCTTGTTCTTATGAACTTTTCAGGTCACTTTTAAGAAGCAAAAATTGTGCAGCAGTTCAGAAAACGAGACAAATTTTGCTAGCCAATTTGATCAAACCTCGCATTTCGAGGGCCAGTTTTTGATCACATTAAGAAAGAATATGTGCTTGTGTTGCACGACTGCAAAAGCAAAATCTGATTATACAGGCAGACTGTATTGCTTCAAAATCTTGTTCATGGAATGCTGCTGTTCTCTTAACTGCATGTATGTTCAGAAATAGACCTCATTGAATTTGCATGCCCTAGAAAGGGGGGAGGAGTGGAGATGGGAGCCTGACCTTGCCTTGGTTTGGAGTCCAAGTTTGTCAATTTTTCCTCACAAGCCAAGAAGCAACAATCAAGATTTTCAAAACACTTTGAATGTTCAGCTTGACAGATATACATGCAAAAGATGTACCTTTCACTGAATGGGTATTCAGCATTGCAATAAGAGTCAGATTCTATTAAGTTGTCTCAGTTTGAGCATCCAAAAATGGAAACATTTAAAATCACAAGTAATTTTTATAAGTCCTACCAATTCCTGTATAATCTAGCCCAGTGGGTAGGGTTTAGAAGCATGGTGAGAGGTCTAGTGAGAGTTGATTAAACTCCACATAAGCACAAGCAGGACAACTGTGTTTCAAGTTCCTCCCCAAAATCAAAGCTTGTGTTCAGTTACAGACTCTTTTTTACATTTACTTGTAAAATTTGAAGATATAAGTGAATATTGGAAGCTGATTCTGTCTTTTGAACTCAGTGTAATCCACTTATTTTTTTTGAGCAGCTCTTATCTCTAAATTGGGTTAAAGTGATTGTTTACTTTTTCTAGTGCACTGTTCTGAAGCATCTCCATTAGGTCTCATTTAACACTTCCCCTTACTACAGTAATTTATTCTAGTATTGCCAATCTCTCTCCAGGTTCATTAGGAACCTTTCTTTCTAGCCATCTTTGTCACTTCATTTACCTTTTCCATCTCATCCAAAACATAGTCAAAATATATCTTGTATAATCAAGCCAGGCAACTGGACATAAAACTTTGGAACATGATTTGCCTTCATCATCCTCTGAGGGTGAGCTAAGCATCTCCAGCACGTTCTGAACTGATCCGCCATCTAAGGACTCTGGAGTGGACCCTCTTCAACTTCTATGCTCCCAAGCAACTGGATGAACAGTAAACTGCTTGTTATTAGAACTTTGTGGTGGGGCTCCCTTTAAGCCACACAACCCTGGCTGCACTCAGGGGGGCCAAGCCTCTAAGGCCCTGACCAGTCTCAATGTCTAATTAGAACTGGGGGGTATTTTGAGACCTGCTGCACTGAACCAAAAGCACAGTTGCTACACAGCACTGAACACTGCTCTTTGTGTCCAGCTGTCACCCAGACCTTATTTACTTACCATACAGTAAAACACCATGGCACCAGTTCCTGTGTTTACAGTAGAAATGCAATGCAGTACATTTTGTAGATGTTCTCTTTAAAATAAAAGAATAACCTTGGGTATGCACAGTTTATATAACAGGGTATTGGAGTTTTGGAGGAAATTATTAGGTAAGACAGGTTGCCAAAGGCCTAGATGATGATGATGATGATGATTTTAAGAGTAGGTTTCATTCACAGAGAAAAAGTTCACAGTAAAGTGAGAGAAAACCAGGGAAGGATGATTAGTTGATACCGTCCTGAAAAATTTATCCCTAGGGTACAAACCATCCTTGTACTATTGACCAAAGTGAGTTTCCTGAAATATTTGTTTTAAGACAAACAGAAATTAGTTCTAAAGCCCCAAAGGAACAAAATACTTAAGCATTTATTTAATTTTAAGTAGTTTCATCACTATTTATTTCAGCAGGTTTACCCACATTTTGAAGTTAAGCACATGCTTAAGTATTTTGCTGAAGAAGCAACCTTCAGTTATAGCTATCTTACTTGTTTTCTTATCTTGAGTTTCCCTACCACATTGAAACCAATGGTTTATGAGTTACCTGATCTTTTCTGGAAGTAGGTTGGAGCTTCTCTTCTGGTAACTTTTCCTTTTCAGCTTCCACTCTAACCTCCTTTTCTTCCTCCTTTGTTTTCAGTCAATAATATGTTTTTTAATGCAAAAACATCGCATCTATTTGGAATTTTGTTTCTCCACTGTGTTCATGTCCCAGTCCTGCATGCAGCCACAGCTTCATCATATGTTTCTGTGCCCACACTGCCACGTGCCACTGTGCACCTTCACCCTCTCCAAATTCTACACCCTCTCCCACACCCACACCCATCTGAGCCTCTCCCTTGCATGGCATCATGCTCACATGTCCCAGGAGAGAGCCCTCTCTTGTGATTGCATTTAACACACAACATTCCTCACACAGTTTACCAGGTGCTCATAGTATTTTGTGCCAAGCTGTGTCTGCCTTCACCTCATGTGTTACTGCATTAGGCTGGTTTATAGCAGCTGAGAAAAAAGGCAGCAAAAAAACATGCAGAGGTCTGAATATGCAAGTGATGGAGTGAGGTCAGGCATGTTGTGCACTGAATTATTTGTAAGCCAAAAGAGATTTATTTTTAAAAAGAGATAATGAGATCATGAGTATTAGTCATTTCAATGCAGAAATAGATCTGTGAGGAAATTCCAAATCAATCTTTTTTTTTTTTCTTGCATTACATTTCTCACAAACAACAGGTGTCATATTTTGGTGCAAAATGTTTACTGTACCTGTTTTCTTACTGCTTGAGGTTTTTCCTCTGGCACTTTCTTCTCTTTTACCTGTTTATCTTCTGTTTTCTGTTCTTCCATTTTTTGTTTTTCCTTTAATTTCTCTGCTTCTAATCTAGCCCTTTCCTCAGCTGCCCTCTTTTCCTCCTCTGCTTTCTCTTTTTCCTCAGCTGCCCTCTTCTCCTCTTCTGCTTTAGCCTTCTCTCTCTCTTCAGCTGCCCTCGTCTCCTCTTCTGCCCTAGCTCTCTCCTCAGCTGCCCTCTTTTCTTCCTCTGCTTTCTGTTTTTCCTCAGCTGCCCTCGTTTCTTCCTCTTCTTTTAACCTCTCCCTTTCTTCTGCTTCCTTCTTTTCTTCCTCAGCCTTTTCCTCATCCCTAAACTTCTCTTTATCTACAGTGTCAGTGGTTATACTTGGTATGCCTTCTGGCACAACATTTGCATCATTCTCTGCTTTGTGTTCCTCTGCATTTATAGCTAGACTTTTTGTCTCTACTCCTTCTTCGTTATCTGGGGATTTTTCTGCTATCACATCTACCTGATTTTCCTCTATGGGGACCTCCTTTGTTTTCTCCTCTTGTACCTCCTCCTTGTCTTTTTCATCTTTCTTTTGCTCTTCCCCATCTGGCCTCCAGTTGTTCCTTTGGTATGATTTAAGTGTTTCTGTTTCCTCAATCTCATAGTGTCCTCGGCGTGTTTCTGCCTTTTCCTCTTTCCCTGTGGCCTTGTTTTCTTCCACATTGTTTACTTCTCTCCTGCTGGGCAGTGACAAGCTCCCATCTGTGATTGTGGGGTCAAATTCCTTTTGACGTTCCAGGGCTTCCTGTAGACGTTTTTGGCGCCTCTCCTCCCGTCTTGCCAGTCTCTCCAACAATGCAGCTTCATCATCTGTAGAACGCTTGGTTTCCTCTTCTGCCACACTGCATAAAAGTGACATTTTTGCATTAAAAGGAAAAAAAATCTTTCTAACAATAAATGCACTTCACTCTTTCTAGAAAAAAAAAGGTTGCTGTAACATCATTCCAAGATTTGAAAACACAACAGGCTACATTCTTCAAATATAGCAAAATGGTTCCGGGGATTAATTTTGGCATTTCTACATGTATGGGAATGTGACATTTCACAGTGTCAGAGCCTGGAATGGTTCCCTTCCAAGACAGCTCCAAGAGCCGCTGAAGTCCTAAGGAGTCTTACTGACTTTGGTAGGCACTGGAATGGTCGCTGACATTTGAAGAGCTGCAATGTAAACTGCCCTGAAAAATTCATTCTCCCCTCTGCATCCTGCAGCAGAGTACTTGGAAGACCTTGGCTTGCTTTAGAGGTTCCCTTCAGCTTGTCCTGAGTTATTTGTGTCTTATGCACAGTCTTCACCCTAGGCAAAATTTTTGAAGATCCTACACAAGCAAGATACTTCCTGACTTCAATGAGCTTCTCTAGCAAAAAGAAGATATTCCTGTTCCACAACAGCATTCACAGACACAGTTCATAATAGGATAGCCCAGCAATGAATGTGCAGTGTGGTTGTGATTGTCTGCACAGGGACGATACACTATTAGAAACCAGAGTAAGCACAGCACCTAATTTAATATATGCTATTCAACAGCTGTAGGTATCAGGAATCGACTTCACTCTCAGTGCCTGGCAGTTTTCTTGACTCGTTTAAAATTCAGCTGTTTAATACTCATCTGTGCAGGTTTCTTCCCCCTTTCTAGTTTTCTCTCCTTTGTTGTGAAAAAGTTTATAATCTACCATCAGAAATGTTGCTGTTTTCCCATATATATCCATTCTCCCTGTCTTTAATAGAATGTTAATTGTGCTCAGTATCTATTAGCTTGATATCACAGTGTTTATATCTGGACTCTTCTACTAATTGTGTTATGGCCACTGGAAATCTGGGTATATTATTTGAGACTATGTGAAACTAAACAAGTGATGGACAGAATGGAAGACCAGCTCTGGCCACTCAGCTTGTGACAAGTAGGTGGTGATATGGGTGATATAGTTTAGTAGTTTAGGAGTTACAGTGGTAGTGCGAGTAGACAGTTGGATTTGAAGATTTTAAAGGTCTCTTCCAACCTTGATGATTCTATGATTCTAAATGTCACTTCATTCCATAAGCTGTTCTGCTGTATGACACTGGCAATGCCAGATGAGTGCTGTGGTCTAGAGCTCACACCTAGCATCTTGCAGGCATGTTTCAGCTGCAGCTTGAGGCCGGGGTGCCTGCCAATCCCATATGCCTTGGCCCCACAATGCCACTACCTATATTATCAGGACAAAAGATGTGGTGGTTTGTGAGGCCAGATTCAGTCATGATTGAGAGAATCTGACAGCATCCATGAGCCCCAGCTGAATCACCCCATAGACATCCTTGAGGCCATGCTGCATATGGGTTGTGAGCATGGCCTCAAGCTGAGTCAGTGATGCTCCCACTCTACTGTGTAAACACAGCTGGGGCATCCTTCTTCAGAGTAAGGATGGTCAAATCGGGTACTTAAATTTTAAGTACCAAAGCAGACCTTTTCAAAATACTTTTCTATTTTGAATAAAAATTACGACTGAATTGTCAGTAAACAACAGTAAATGTCATTTACCTGTTTTGGGAATTAACTTCTGATTTCTCTGTTATTTCTCCTGATAGATCTCCTTCTTCCTTCTGTCGCAGCCTCTCCTGTCGAGCCCGTCTGCGACGTTCTCTGGCGGCTTCTTCATCATCATCATCGTTTCTCTGGTAGGACAGCCTGCAATAGAGCATTAGGGATAGGGAAACAAAGTTGCTATAGCATATAGGACACAGAAAAATTACAAGAAAGAAGTTTGCCAGAGCACAATAAGCATGGCTACAGTGGCTGCTCCATACGTTGCTTATAAAATATGTTCTGAAGTTTGAGAGGCATAATTTCAGAGGTTGGCTCTTTTGGTTTTTTTTTTTCAGAAGTGAACTTGACAAAATAATCATAGTCAAGGCAGCAGCCATACCACACTGTCAGTTTGCTCTTACAAAATACCAAGATCATAAAATGCCAGCTCTGCACCATGATCCTGCTGGAGCGCTCACTGCAGCATTTGAGCAGACTACCATTCAGACTCACATACTTGAAATTGGACTTAGCAAAACAGCTTTTCATTAGCCTCCTCCAAACATTACACACTGAAAATGGTAACAGTATTCTAAGTTTTAGAGACTAGAAATCAGGGAGACACAGGCATGACAACAGCTCTCAGTGGTCATTTCTGAGTGCCAAACATCTGATATCCACAACATTTTTGTGAGCCTAGAGCCCTGCCAGGACAAATCATATAAGATTGCTTTGAGGAAAGCCTACAGCTGAGAATTCACTGTATTCACCTAACCCAATGGATTTTGTTTAGTTTCATTCTACATGAAAAGGAAAGCAAGACTTTACAATCCTGGTAATCCTCTGTCCCTTTCAAATCTTTGCTGAAGTGCATTATTACTGTGTGAGATAAAGAGGCCTGCATTCCTCTTATCTTTTAGTACAGGGAAAGTGAAATAGGAACCTCACATGTGCCAGACACAGTCAGGACATTAATTTACTTTGCTTCTAGCAATGGTATGATATATCATGGCTAAGAAGACACTCTTCCTTACATAGTCACACATTCAGGTTAACTGTACAGTCATGCACACAGAGAAAAAATAGAGTTCTGCATTCCATTACAAGGAATGTTTTAACATTAAAAGCTACTAAAACATTTCGATTTAGCTATCAATCAGATGCTTTTGGCCCAAGCCCAAGCCTCTACTCTAACTTTATTCTGATACTACTTTTCTACTTTGCTGAAGGTAGGGTGGAAGCATAGGTTGAGCAGGGATTCAATTATATAAATTTTGCTTTAAGATTTTAAAATGTAAAACATGGCTGAAGCACTTGCCAGACATAGAAAAGCATTTTCATCCTCATTGCACCAAAGAATTTGATTTGCTGCTTTCATGGTCTACTTCAAGAGCTTGCAACCTTTTCTTTACAGAAACAACCCCTCTCAAAAAGAAAAACCACCAGCAGCATGATCTAAAGGATCACAATGTGGGCGCAAGGAAGAAAGGAAGCAGACAAATCAAAAGCAGTAGAGGTGATGCAGGGAAGGTAGGGAAGAACACTAGCTGTCATTTGTAAACTATTTCAAGGAGGATCAACATTTCATTTAGGTCTAGAACAGAAAGCATGTGAATACAGTAAAAAAACAATGGGGTCTTCAATTTGAAGAAGAAAGAGACTCTCTGGAATAAAACTGCATTAGCAAAATGACCACAGACAGACCATTCAACAGCAAGATATTCTGGCTGCAAGAAGGCTATGATCTTTTTAGCTTTGAAGTCCAAATGTAAGGGCACAGGAGAGAGCATACTGCTCTTAACCTGTGGCAGATAGATAATGGCCATGACTGAGTTGATTCCCAGTGCCTATGGGTCAGCATTTGTCTTTGCAGTGAGACCACATGAGGATGAAATAGTTTATCCCACTCTCTGTACCCATACAAAACACTCCTACACAGCAAGGAGAACAATTGCTTTCAAAAGCCTCTTTAAAATGCCTTTTTTAAATCACCAGTTGCTCAGCAAATGAAAAAAAAAAAAAAGAAAAATACCCTAAGCAAAAAATTCCCACAAAATGGTACCCATTAAACAGATATGCATTTCCTGCCTTTTGACACTTATAGATCATCTGTTAAGAAAACTGACAATCTCTCTCAATACGCTTTTAAGTATATCCATTGCCTTACTACATATCAGAGTGGTTTCCTACAGTGAGCAAGTACACTAGGTATGGGTTCCATCCATCAGAATCAACTTAAATACTCATTTCTGTTCACTAGCATGGATGTATGCAACATGCATTCAAATCTGGAAACAGTCATACGAAAAGCTAATTGCAGTTTTTAGAGATCTGTTTCATGTGTTCTTCACAATTAAAACTGCTTTGCAGATTGTACTTTTTCAGGCTATTTTGCTTGCCTCTGAAATAAAAGGTTTTTTCTGGAGTGGGCCTGACTAGCCACAACAGACTGACAGTAGAGTAGACTGAAAATACAGGTTCAGGTTGGTTATATTAATTAATGAGGTAATGACCACACCATGGGTAAACTGATGTCAGGATCATTCACAAAACGGTTCAGAATAGTTACTCTAACTGCCACTGGGTTTCCATGAGAAATTCAGTCATAGGGAAGATGGTGCAAGTTAGGCAAATGTCATTTCTGATCATGAAAAATACACTCTTCTGACTAACGCTCATCTCATCGTTTACTCAATCCTCATACACTGAGTTTGTTCAACCTAACTTGACCAGCACATCACACTCTTTCCTTAGTTATCAATGGAGCCAACTGCTTCTCTGCTGCCGAGGGTGTCAAAGTAATTTCACATGTCAAAGTAATTTCACATGTAAAGTAAACCATGGGCTGACACACGAATTCTACTCCACTTGGAGTAGAAAGACAGACCCTCACTCTCCCACTATACAGCTCTCCCTAGCTACCCATCACAAGCAAGATCAACCTAGGAGTTCTTCACAGCTTATTTTTCACTTTCCTACATATTTTGACTTTCTTTAGAACAAGAGTAAAGAAATAAAAAATATTACTTCAAGATTTTAACTCTGTATATTAGACAGACGGAAATCTGAGGATACATAGTAGCCTGTGTTGTTTTTCCACCCTTGGAGAGCAGCCTTGCTGCTCAGCATACATGCAAACACAGTGCAATTAAATTAAACTGAATTTATATCCATTTGTCACCTTCCATACAACTGTTCAAAGTCTTTGCAGGCAAGTATCTCTCTACAATTTGCTGTTCCAGCTATCTCAGGCAATGAGACCACAATACAGCATGACCCCAAGGAGCTGTGCCAAGCTTTCTGATACACTAAAGTTCTTATTAAATATTCAGATGAAAAGATGATGACTTGGAAACCATCCTACACCTGTTAGCAAACATGCTCTCAGTTTCAACTTCAAGTAATGGAACAAAAATTGGCTGCTTCTCCTGTTGCCTTTCTCTGTGTTTCTGATATGACAAAAAGCTGCATAACCTTTGTGTGCTGTTGGTAAGTTGGTCTAGTAATGTTTTAGTGCTGAGTCTATCATCCTTCCCATATAGCACAACTCCCATACAGGAGACTGAGCATCTCATCCATGCTAGGTAGTGATAACAAGTAACAGCAGATGTTCTGCCTGACTGAGTGGGTAGGACAAATTTACATCTCCAGCACTGAAATCCTGAACCTGCTGAAGTCAACAACTGTGGGGGTAGGCGGCAGGTCTGCTGACTCCCTGGGAAAAGAAATAGACCTTGAAGGTTTCAAAACATATCCATAATAGACCTTGAAGGTTTCAAAAACATATCCATGAAGATAGAGAAGTCACGTACAATAATTAATGACAAACAAGTTTGAAGTAGGGAGAAACTCTGAGAACAAGACATATCTATATTAAGAAAGCAGAATAAGCAGAACTGCTGGCCAACCAATAAGAATGCTATTGCTTGCTTTGCTGACCATTAACAACCAATAAGGAAAAGACACGGTAACCTGGAAATAATATAAAAGCAGCATGTTTTTATTAATGAAAAAGTCTTTTGCACCAACTGTATTGAATTTATTGTGATAAATGAAACTACTGATTCATGCCAAAATGAGACTGAAGAAAGTCAGTGTGACCTCAAGAAGGGAGAAAAATATTCTAAAACTTGAAACAGAGTATCTCACCTTATCTTGCACATGAGTTCTAGCTGAACTAAGCTTAGCCAATAGGATGTTAACACTTTCTTGTCGAGAAATACGAGAATTTATAGCCTGTTGTAAAGATAACAGATTAGTCCAGGTAAACATCTGTTGAATTCTTGAAAGAACGATGTAAAATGTATATTCATATGATGTAATGAACATGTATGAACTAACTCTATAAACACCTGACATACCCTGCATCTGTGTGCGGTTTTGGCGGAGCAGAGGCTCCCCCTGCACCCAGCGCTGTTTTGCTTTTACCATATAATAAACTCTTATTCAAAAACCCATTTGGGCTTGAGACTCTGTTTCTCACAAATTTGGTGACCCCAATGTGATTCCTCTCTGAGCCCTGCCAGGTTTCTTAGTGCTTGAAACGGGGAGGGTGCCCCTGCTGATTTCAGTGGCCCCTTTCGAGCCTAGTTTTCCAACAGAGCCGGAGAAACACACTGTACGGTAAAAGCAAAGGATCACTGAGCTCCCGGATTGCAGCAGCAAAGGGCCCATAATTCTCGTGCATGAAGACCCGGATGAGAACAATGGACTGTAAGTAAGTTGGGTGGATAAAAGAGGTCAGAGTGAGTGAGTGAATGAGACACAGCGTAGCCGCGACCTGAGTGCAGAGTCCTTCTAACCTCAGTTCTGTCACCCCATGAGGGGCACAGCAAGTGAAGGGACGAAGTGGTAGAATCATGAATGGACCTCTGAGGGTCGGAGCAGGGGGATTTTAGAAAGGGCCCTAGAGGATTGGTGAAGGGATTCTAGAAGGGACCTCAGAAACCATGGGGCAGAAGGTGACCCCAGGAGGAAAGGGAGCAGGCAGGCATTGCCGGACATTACCCCAACAGTCCTTTTAGGGGTAATGAAGGATTTTAGAAGGGACCTCTCTGTGGGTTGGCGAAAGGATTTTAGAAGGGACTACTCTGTAGGTCGGTGAAAGGAT
>VWZG01006179.1:238959-311223 GCA_013396735.1 Grallaria varia | reverse complement strand
TTTTTTTTTTTTTTTTGGCTAGCTGGCAAACCATATAACTGCTTTATTGCTTTTTGCTGCCTAATTTCTCCATGCTTTAAGGGCAGGGCAGTGTATTTAGCATACTTCAGGCTGCTGCTTTGCATGAAAAGCCTGGCATTTAGCTATGCATCAAGGAAAGCCATTTATTTCTCCTATCAATTTCCTTAGAGCCTGATGCACTTCACCTCCTGACTCATAAAACAGTGAGTGTGGTACAGTTCGTGCCTGAGGAAGCAAGAAAAAACCTTTAGACAACAGAGTTAAAATATTGAGCATATTCACTTATTCCTTGTGGAACCTGCTCACGGGCTATTTAGCCAGACATTGTGGTCACCTTTTGCAGGAATACTGGTGGGTAAAACCATCTTACCTGCTCACCCTATGAACATTAGTGGGAGGGCAGTTATAAGCCCATTCAGTGACTTAGATGGGGACAGACCATGAGGTCTTAACCTTTGCTGAAGTTGGCAAATTGACTTAACAGAGCTTTAACATATATTTTCTGCTAGGAAAAAACTGGCCCAAGTCAGCTGAGGCAATCTGTTTTGGCAGCCCACCGTTTCCTGGGTCTGTGGGAATGTGTGCATGTTTTCCAGGGAGAAAACTGGGTTTCAGTGACCATCTGATGGAGCCCACGTTTCATGTGCAAGCTGCCTTCATCATGTACCACAATGGAGCTTGCAATGAGACCTAGCAGAGCTGTGCCGGGCTGTGGTCTGACCTGTCATGGGGGCTTTCTCAGGCAACAGGGGGAAGCCCTGCTGACAGTATGTCACATCATTGGTATAGGACGTTGATGAAAATTCATACAACTTTTGTTGTACTGGCTGTTACATTCGTTTTTTCCATGACTCTCAGCTCAAATAATAACATAGATCTGTACGTGTCATATTTGCATATAGCTTGTACAGATATGTAAATACAAAGATATGTGTGTCCTGGGCTTTATTTGAGCATACTTTTAACTATGTAGAAATTGATATTAAGCAGTCTTCAGAGACTCTTGTTCCACAGAAAGGCAGAATCTCAAAACCCGAGGAGTTTCAATCCATGTTCTCTTTGTCTGGTTACAATAATATTTGCAGAGGAATATTATGTTTGATCAGACATTTTTCATTACTGAGAACAAAATCTCCACTAATAAGTCTTTAAAGAGAATTTTTTAAATTTTTTTTATTTTTTAAATCTGAGCTTGGGTCTTAGAAAGACCTGATAACATCCCTTTGGGAAATGCACAGTAATCATCTGTTCTGCAGGACAATGGAGCAGCAGGGACGGATCCTCACTGATTTGCCCAAGACCAGTTCAGCTGCAGTGTGAGGAAAATAAGCACAACCCTGACTCTGTGGCCTGCTCTAGGAGCTTCAGCAAGACTGTGCATCACTAATGATATGCATAAGTCCTATCAAGTCCCTAAAGAATAACACTTCCCAAAATCTTCTGTAAAATTATTCATCCGGCCAGCTGTTGTCTGGCATTCGCTGTACTAAGTATGTGTGATCTCTACTTTTGTTTTCTGTCCCTTGTTTGTAGGAACTGCTGCACCTGGATTCTGGGATCTCAGAGTTACCCAAATGTGTCCAAGGTGCTCTGCAGAAGATCCTAGACCTCAGATGCCACGCAGTTAAAACAAGTATCAGTCACAACTTCTCCTATTAAGGGTTTTTTGGGACACCCAATATATAATATTCACAATATTCTAAATACCAGTACAATAACCCAGATATGTGATCTCAGATCAGCTTCAAACATTTCATATCAGAACAACATAAGCTGATTACTTTTACCTCAATTCTTTCAGCTCTACTTCTTTTAGTTAGGCAGAATTGCAAGAGCTGAATTTGACATTTCGATAATTAAAGTCCTCATAGTCCGATGAACAGTAATGTAAATAAAGTGCGTGGATTGTAAGCATCCCTGATGAAAGAAAGATGGAAATATGGCATGTCACGACTATGAGAGGAAGGGAATCACCACAGTTATGAGGTCCTGTGCATCTTTTGGCACCATACAGAGTTAAAACAGTGATTAAGACCTATAAATTCCAAAGCAGACAAAGCCTTTGATGTGTTACAAATTAGCCATGAAATACTTCTATTTCAGGGGTTTTATTCACAAACATCACTGCTGCTTTTTCAGGGGTCATAGGTGATATCACTCCTGGACTGCCGTTATTTATGTGGCAAGACAAAACCAAACCATTTGTGCTCAGGGACGTTCTGCAGTGATGCAGCTGCCACAGTCAAACTCTGACTGCATCGGGAGAGACTGCATTGCATCGTGGGCTGTGGGCAGGGAAAAGTGGAGCATGAATCCCTGTGAGACATCCTGGCATTGTGTCATAAAAGAGCTACTGGACTTGGGCTCAAACACTGGGGTTTAAAGTTATTCACTCAAACACACCACCTTGCTGTCTCTTGCAGCAGGCAGCCGCCCAGTTTCTCCCAGAGCAGCACACCAGCGTGCCGATGAACTCAGCCTCGCAGTACAATGCCATGCTGTGAACACTGGCAGAAGGGGCGAGGGATGTGCCCTGCTCTGCTGCAGGTGTTCTTGCTAACCCCCAGTAGGCAGAGATGCCTGAAACCTGGCCAGACAGCCTCCTGGGCAGGGCACCTGGCCCTGGTTAAAGGATAGGCAGGTGGGCAGGAATGGAGAGCTGTGACTCCTGTTGGCCAAGGTGGAGTTTTTGTCCATTCATTCACTTTATATCTGTTCTCTCACTGGCAGCCAGAAAGGTCAAGCCTTGGATATTGACACACACAAAGACTTTCTGCAATTACGTCTATTGCCAGAGCAAAGGTTGGGGGTTTTGCCCGCCACAGTCTGAAACTATTAGAGAGATACAGATGCTATCAAAGCCTTTTTGCTGATGGAGGGGAGTTGGTGCTTTTATGTTGCCTTCTGAAAGAAGCCTGATTTAACACTTAAGGAGTTACAAGAGTGCCATGCTGAAGTCTTTTTGTTCCTTGGAGCTGTGACACCTTGAAAATAGTCTGTGTCACATTAATTCTCCCTCTCATAATCAAATTGGCAGGCTTTTTTGCAAAGCTCTACATGCCATTTAATAAAAGTCAGAATGACCTTCATTAGGCCAAGAGGTTTTTCTATGGCAATGATGCCAGGGAAATTTCAGGCTCTTCTTTGCTTTTATAACACAGTAGAGTTATGATGTAGGAAAGGATGTGCTGTGGGCCACCCAGCGTGCTATATGATTCTGAGCTTACAGGCAGGCCACACCAGCAAACCCAGTATTCTACTGGCTGTCCTTCTGACCTGCTGCCCTGGGTACAGCATCAACTGGCTTTGTCACCCGGCTATTGCAGAATTACATTGCTCCTCCTACATTTCCTATGAGGCACAGGAGATGTATTGCACAGAGGGAACTTAGGGGAGCAGGCCATGGATGAGGAGCAGGGGAAGCAGGAGGTCAGCAGCACACCTTCTGCTACTAGAATCTTCTGCCCCAGCCCTAGCAGGGCAGAGTGGTTAGTTTGCCCCAAGTAAATTGGGACATGACTTGTCACAAGGCAATGCTAACTTAGAAAGCATGGCTGGGTTTATAAGCAGAGAGATTCAAACAAAATAAACCTTTGGAAGCATCTTGTCCGACCTATTCTGAATTCGTGTGTGTATGTGAGTGTTGCTGCTTTCCCCTGGAGAGGCTCTTCTCTGCAGATTGGTGTATCTGAAAAAGGAAAAACCTCCAGCTCTAAATACAGTTAGCTTTAATATTCAAGAGCTAAAAATCTGCCTCTGGTCAAACCTGTGAGGTGTTTTCAGCTTATTGAGGCCTCCCTAGCACAGTGTATTAGAGTCTAAAACGTGTGGTCAGTGACAATGCACGGCTTAGATCAGTGTCCCTGACCCTTCTCCCTGCTGTTTGCAGGTGACTCTGTTGCCTCACCTCATCATCCGTGTGCGTGTCGTTTGACCCCAGACATGCAGGTATATCTGACAGTGCTAATCAAACCCAGGATTGCTGGGGAGCAGACGGGCTGCGTAGAGGCTGGGAGCGGGCATCCAATTAAATGGCTGTGAGGGCAAGACTTGCAGGCAGTGTTTAATGGGGTGACCAGGTCTCTCCGGTCTCATATGCTCAGCACACAGTTTGTCCTTTGGTTTCCATCTCTTGGTCTCCTAATGAGGTGCTCAAACCCTGCAGATGCTACCACACCTCATTCACATTAGGAGACATTCTGCAGTGATGCAGTGTGCTGTCCGGACAGCCTGGTGCTGCCAGCCCTCTCCCATACCTGCCTGCATGACCCCTGGTGGCAGACAGGGATGTTCCATCTCCCCAGCAGCACAACACAGCACCTGTCCCATGACCGAGTGTGGCCCTGTTGCAGGAATCCTGGATGTTGGCCCATGAGTCAGGGAAGGTTTTTTCAAGCAGTACATGAAAAGGGGCAGAGCTGTACTTCCAGAGGAAAGAAACAATGGAAAGAATGTGATAATTCAGTGGTTTGACCTTGCTCTTACTGTGACTGGCTCCAACTCCCAGTGTTCAGAAGTGAAAGATGAAAAACTTTTCTTTCACAGTTCACAGAGCAATTGCAAAGAAAAGAGGTATCCAGCCAGCCTCAAGCAGGGGGGAAAGTGTTCATGCTTGGCTACCATTCCCCTGCTCTCACATCCAGCGGGCAGCCCCATCTGGAACTCAGTCAGAGGGAAAGGGCTTGAAAGTATTGGTGTGTTTGTCTGGCAAAGAGAACAAGCTCCAACTGTCACTGCAAGCATTGTTCACCTGCTGTAATCACACCCTTTCACTTCCTCCTCTCACCACAAGGTCATCTCCAGGATATAACTCAAACTGAAGTTTTGTTTTGTTCAGTAAAAATTAACAGTTTTTATTATGCTCATTTGTACTTTTTCATTTGCAATGTACCTGAAATGCCCTCGTGGGTTGCTTTCACAATAAAGATATGCAAAAGCTACAAGAGAAGATAGGAAGAAACAAATTTACCTGGACCCTGGTCTGAAATCACCTTTGTGGAAGCAAACAACTAGATCAACAGTGTTTTCCACAGCAGTAAAAGATGTTAGATGATAGCATTTGGTGGAAAAGTGTTTTCAATCAGCTGTTCAACAGTGAGTCCAATGTCAATATAATCATTCAGAAAATAATTTCCATCGCTAATATTGGAAGCCAATGTGCACACACATATGAATATGTGTGTGTTGACTGTGTGAGTGCCTCACCACACTATTACTTAATTTTCTTACTGTCTTTTGACTGCCTATTAGCTCTTTGATTCATTTTCTAATTAATCAGCATCTCTAAATGTCAAGATCATGTTATTTATCTTTACCAGGTCACTCATGCAGATATTAAATGGGACCCCTACTGAAGAGAGTTTCTCCCTGTATGCCTTTGTCATATTTCTGATGACCTAAGAACTACGGATTTACCAAGCAGGTGGCTGAACCTTCCCTATGGCCTATTACCTTTGTGGGTTAGAGATGACAAAGTAAATTTTTCTCTGCAAGTACCTTTCCCACACCTCTTTTCTCAGCATCCTGGGCCCATTGAACCTTTCTGATTCTGACAGAGACTAACATCAGAAACTTTTGAGGCAGCATTGATCCTTTACATTTCTCTGAAGACAGAGAGGACTACACTTCCTCTTTTCTGGACAGGGATGTAAAGTTTGCTGCAGCTACTCATACAACTTGATTTCTTTAAAAATCATATGTTGTGTGCTGACATCTGCCTCTCCCAAACAAGCCCGTTCTTCTATATGGTCAGCACATAAAGCCACATCTGATAGCTCCTTGGGTAGACCTTCTAAAAAAGGTGATGTAATTCAGCACAACCTGTGAGACTCACATGCTTATCTTTTGGTACCTTCAAATTCTACCTCAGCCATATTGCTCAAAATAAAATAAACAGAATTTATATGATAAGCTAGATACTAGTTGAAAGCTTTTCTACCCTGTTCTGTAAAATTTTGTTTCCTTTTAGATTTTTAGTTTGTTTTTTGCTACTGACAGATTGCTCAGAGATTGTCACTAAATTGTCCATTAAAATAAACTGATGTCTCTTCTGAATTGGTGCACTCAATTCAGTACCTGGCACATTCTGGGAATAGCTCAAACTGCATGTATTTAATCTGACAACATTTTGTCTAGTTTTCCTCCTTTCTTCAGTTTCCTCTGGAATACATCCAAAATAGCTTGGTGTCATCAGCAAATCTTGGAAAAAGAACTCAATTTTAGACAATGGAGAACTGTTCATGGACTTTTGGTGTATTCCGGTCTGCTTTTGTTTTTTTCAAGCAGTCATGTAACAGTTAATTGAGAACAATACAGCTTCATTTTTAAGCCAGTGTTTCGGTGTTAATGAAGGCCCCACATAGCTCTGTCTTCTGTATCCACAAACCCTGGTCCCCAAAAGACTCGAATATCTCTAGAATGGAGGTATTCAGGTCAAAACTCCCCAAATCTGTCATTTGTGTTTGATACAGGTATAAAAATGCTCTTCTTTGGTGGGCTGAGAAGCCTTCGCAGACAAAAGAGCACGGCAGTCTAAGACCTCCACTCCAGTGATACAGAAAAACACTTTTTTAATTCTTCAGATATTGTGTCTTTGAGAAGAGAGCTTCAGCTTTATCTCCATGTTCCCATATCCCTTTCAGCGCAGGTAGGTTGGTCCTGTACAGATTATTGTTACAAAGCAGTTTGATATAAAGCAAATACCCTTCCTGACTGAAGCAAAATGTACATGCATGCTCAGTAGATGCACATGTTGCCCTGAGCTAATTGCCATCCCTACAATGGTTCTGCTGTGGCTTGGAGGAGCGAGGAGCCTGACAGAGGCTGCCACTTTTCCAGGTGGGCTCTGATACTGCTCCTACACATTGGACAGCACAGCAGATAAGGTCATCTTTGTTGCAGCATGTATCTGAAATCCCTTTCCAAACGCACATTGTTGCTCACAGTTGGCCTGGTGGAAATGATTTGTGCCCCCTTCTGATGCAGATAGCTATCCTCAGAGGGGTTAAAACAGACAGAAAACAGTGGGCAGTCTGCCCATTCTATGCTTTGAATATGAAGTCCTGGGCACAGGGCACTTATACTGCAGATGCCCTGAAAAACCCCCAGCAACAGCTGGCTGGATGTTGCAGCGCCCCTGGGATTGTTCACCCCTCTGCATCACTATTGTTCTACCCATAAAATCCGCCATTCTCCTTGGGCTGCTCAACAGCCCAGCTCACAGGCAGGTAATCCAGCTGGTGCCAGCTGTCTCCTGGGTTCAGCAAGCGCTCAGCCCTGAGCCTCAGAGTTTTTCACCTTCAGCTGTGGTGTGCTGGGCATTAGCTTATCTAATCTCAAGCTTGTTTTCTGGAACTTATCTCTGTTGAAATACGGCTTTTACGTTAAATTTTTCTTTGATCTATTTTGTACTGCTTTGGGAAAGGCCATGCCAGTTCTGTGTTGCTATGTGTTATTTCAGTGCAGTGCCGGTTGCTGTACCCTGTTTTTTCGGGTGGGCCAGGAAAAGGTGGTTGCATGTCTTGTAAAATCTAAATATTAAATCTTATTTGGCTCCCCCTCATGAGGATTAAATCACAGGGAAAACTTACAGTATTTGGAGCAGAAGCCCATCCAGTGTCATGTATCTGTGAAAGACACACTCCTGACTTGTTTTTCAGTTAAATGCCAAATATAAAATAAGTAGAAGGGGGAAAAAAACCCACAAAAAACCCAAACCAATGAAAAAAAAAATTACAAGAGAAAAAAATCCCACAGAATTTCTCAGCTGTATGTTAACATCTGAGCTGTTTGCTTACACATGTTATAGCTTGGGACCTGACTGTGCCGCAGTCATTGAACTTCATCTTAGGGATGAAAGGAAAGTTGTTTCCATGAAAAATTTCTTTGACCCATCTACAGGCAAAGTCACTGCTGGCCTTTTTATCTTGTCTTCACATCCTGCTGAAACAGCAATGCTGAAGCCAGAAGTTGTTGAAATGAAAGGATTTGCTGTCTGTTTTGTCACAGTAAATGGGTTGTGGAAAGGAAACGTTTGATGATGGTGACTCCAAGAAGTCATCCCAGCATTCGTTTCTGTTGCAGAAATGCCAGACATCTCTTAAAATCACCTCTCATAGCCCTTGGAGATGACATTCATGGCAAACAGATCCAACTCTGACTTCTGTGTGCTTTACTAGAAGTAAAAATATGTATTTTCTGGAAACTTTTGTTTAACTGTTTGGAATAAGTTTGCAGAGAGAAAATAACTAACAGACTTTTAATATACAATAAATTCAGTTGGTTGTAGGTCTTTGCTGCTGGTTCTGCCCTTTCAGCTGCACCAGCCATGGGAATAAATCAAACTTGTTTTGAAGAGGAACACACTCCTAGTCCTTAGATGTATAGAAAAGCTTTTTAAATTTAAAGTTACCTTGGATATTATTGGAGAGATCAAGTAGCAAAAATTAGCACAGACCTGTGCAAGACATCCTATTCCTTGTACATGAGGAATGCAAGTATGCAACCTTACCTAACATCGGAATTAACTGGCACTGACAACTGAAGATAAAATGAAATTATCACCTTCCACCAGAGTATCTGAGATCTTTAAACATGATGCGTGTTGACTCCGAAGAAGTCATCTCTATCTGTTGAACATTTCAAAGAATGGAGTTCCTTCATAAAGCGGGGTGGGGGGGGGGACGATGGGGGTGGAGAAGCCATATCTATTGCTCCTCCCCAGCAGTTGCACATTAAAGGACAATCTTGCAACTAGTACAAACTAATATTAACTCTCTTTATGTTGGTGAAAATAGTAAGATCATTCTGGTTTATGCCAGCAGGCTTTTATTTTGTCCATTTCTATCACATGAGTCAGTTCACAGGTCTTTGTAGGGACCTTAACTTTTAAGGACTTGCATGGCACAAGCCATGAAGGCGCTGCCGGAGGGACAGNTCTCCTGCCGGTTTACTTTTAACCAGCACAGCATCCCACAGCTGTATCCCAGCTATTACCACACAAACTGCCTTGTACCATGGAAATACTTACAGCAGCAGAAACAGTGTGTTCCTTGCCCAGTCGCCAGTGATTTGCCAGGTTTTTATCCCATGCTCATGACAGCAGCCAGCTGAAGTACTCTCTGCTGTGGCAGGAGAGTGAGCCAAACCAGCTGCGCAGCATATGAAACCAGGCAGAAATTGGTACAGGCTGGTCAAACTACCCCCAAAAACCTGACCTCACCGATGATGTGAAAGATGGATTTCCTAAAATATGAAAGGAATGACTTGTTTTACCATCATCAGCGGCTGAAGGCAAATATTCATGATATTGAATTCACAATGCTACCTTCATAATGCAGCAGTTGAAGGCTCTCCAGGGAAGACAGAGTCATATGACTACTCTTGCTCATCCTTTTCAGCCTGAGCAGAAGAAGGACGTGCACAGAGGTATGACACATGCTGCTTTGAATCTCGAGCAAGCAGGAGGAGGTACCATTGTTTCAGACACTAACCTCAGTGCCAGGAACAAATGGATACGCTGGTCAATTCCAGGATTTGAATGTGGATGTTTGCATTAGTAAAATAGGCAGCCCTATTTTGCATGTATTTTCAAATTCTCTTCTTGTTTCCTCCCTTTTTATGAAAATGAGAGTGGTGATGAGCAGGAAAGATAGGGGAGGAGAGGCATTGGAATTGATATGTGAACAAAAAATTTGGAGGAGAAAATAATAATCTTGCATCTTCTTTTTCTTTGATTGGAGTTTTTTACTTTAAAATGAAGGGAGGAAAAAGCCCAGTTTGAGTCCAAAGAAAGTCTTTTGTAAGAACCCCACTCTGTGAAATTTTGGAGTTATTGCACTACTTTTTGGATGCATTTTCACAATTTATGTTTAAAAATGTGTATGCACAGGTGAAAATATGAAAGGATTTTTTTAATTATATTGAGAAAACAGACCGAAACCAGTTTAATTCCTTCAAATCCTTCCCCTAACCTCTTTGTTTTTGGCAAAATCTATTAATTTGATTTGCTCTGGATTCCTGGGTTGTTTCGGTAGATAGCTGTGTTTCTGATGAATTCTATTATATGTCCATATCAATGCAGCCAGTGTGTAGTAATAAAGAAGATAAAAATAAGAATCTATTTTCATAACTCCCAGAAGAATTTTCTAAAAACTTGTCTTTCTGCTTTCTAGTTAATTGAAATTTCCTTCCCTTGACTCACTACTTTCAAGGGCAAAACCAAAGGGCATCTTCTGGGCTCTGTTCCTTAGAGGAGCGTGCATGATAGTCTCTGCCCACTGCCTGGGAATGTATTTTCTAAAGATCACTCCTGGCTCTTTTCAAATATGTTTGTTATTTTTCTGGGGTTTTTTTAATCAGCTTTTTTCTCATTGGTTTTATTTATGCAGTTTTAACATGCACACAAATAACAATATATAAACTATAACATGAAATCATCACATAGCCAAACTTCTGCTAATACCAAAGTGCATCCCTTCTTTTTCTCCCCAAACCCCCCAAAAATCCCAACATCAAAGCAAAATAAAAGAAAAAACCAAACCAAAACCCTCCAAAAAACCCAATAAAGACTTATCAACATTTGGGAAGATAAAAGTACACCTAGTAATGCACATTAGAAAATTGAAGCTCTTTCTAATATTTTCCGGCTGAGGGGTCAGACCTTGTCCTTTTCTTGATGGTATCTTACAGAAAGAAAGGTAATTCCTCAGGCAACCAGATCACCTAGAGGACCTTGGTTAAAAACCTGTTTATCATTAATGCCTGGAAATGTGCTGAAATTGCAGTGACATGTCCTGTGATAAATTTACAAGCAGTTGTGCCATTGTTTCTCATTGTGCATCTACACAGAGTCTTGAGGTATGAAAATAGATAAATCCTGGGCAAAAAAAAAATATTAAAGGTTTTGCTGTATGATAATGCTTTTTCCTTTGGGGCTTTTGTGGAAGGCCCAATAATGGTGGTACCTGAATACTTTCCTAATGGATATTCTATGAGATGGAATGAGGATGGTGTCTCTTGGACTTAGACAAAATCCAGATATGCACTCTGGACATACATCACAGAAATGTAAAGCATTATAAGGACAAGGGAAAGATCAGAACATGACAATACAGCCAAGGGCATGTTTCATAGCGCTGTGCCATATTATCCACCCCTGCAAGGTACAACCTTACTCACCGTATTGCATCTGCTTTGAAAGAAGGGTCTCAGTCCAAGACTCTATTATACCATGCCCTTCTTGGTAATTTGCTGACGTTTGGCTACTGAAAACCAAATGCATATCTTTTTATGTTTTTGTACATTCATATTCTCTTAACTAAAACATATTAACTTGAAAATGCTAGAGTTAGATATTTATCTCTCCTTTGTGCATTATTCAGAAACATGTTCCCTAGTTCAGTCAGGTCTACTATAGATCAGATGTCATCTTTAAATGAACATAAAATATTCTTATTCAAAGGGAAAGATTTAGGTGAAAATACAATGGATTTAACAGCCCCCTCCATTCACCACACATTTTCCATTGATGCCTCCCAATGATGAAAAATGCACTATCATGTATCTTGTTTGCTGGTACTTTCAGTTTCTGGGTATCAGTTTCGGGTTAAATGCTCCTTTGGTAATACATGTCTAGCTGTATTTTTGTCATGAACCTGATGTAAAGAAAATACAAATCCCCAGCTAAATGAAAGCTTCCTGCTTTGACCTCTGCTTTCAACTGAAACTGAGAGAAGCACAAAACAAATAATACACCTTCTTTACTCTTTAATATATAAGCTGTGTCACACTCCACAAGGTTTTCCTTTGAACCTTCTCCTAAAACTAAAAGTAACTTTGCAGTCAGAGCAGATGCTGCAATTTTTACTTCTGTGTACATCTCTCCATAGTGCCGTGAGATGCTGTCTGTTTACATACAACACCCCAGGTCACCAGCTGGCACAGGTGGTTGTACTTATTTGACTTAGACCAATGTGGATGTGAAACCTTGCAAGGAAAATATACACATTGCACTGCTGCACAAATGACGTCCCTGCAAAGAACTGAAAGGAAATGGTGAAGCTGAGCTAATCTAACATGCTCTGCCTAATAAGGGACTCTGTGGCTTGGGAGCAATGACATCTGTGTACTGCATTCCCAGCCAGACCTTGAACAGCCAGAACTGCACATGTGCCTGTGTAGTATTGCCATCAGCCTAGGAAATACTTTTGGGTCTGACCTGGTTCTGTTCTGCCCTGCAGACACCCAGAGACATGTTCCCAGTTTGTTTCACCTGCTTTTGCCTGGTGCGCCTTTAGGAGCCACCCCACAGTGCTGGGGGCCCCAATCACACCCACAGGCTGCTGGGCAGCCAGTCCTGAGCTGTGCCAAGACCGTGGGTGAACATCATCCTCTCACCTGTCCCCCTGCACCTCCAGAGGAGGGAGCTCTGCACCCGCCCGCCCCGACAAGTTCACCTAGTCATACTTTCTAGTGCTGGGGCTTTGCTTTTGGCTCCAAGCAGCTGCATGCACTGTAGGCGGGGGTTCTGTGGGGTTTTTGGTTTTGTTGTGGGGATGTTGTTGCTTTGGTTTTGTTATTGTTTAACAATAAAAAAAAAACCAACCAGGAAATATTTTCTTGGTGTTCCACTTTTTATGACAACATTTACAATACTTTTGGTTGCAATTTTGTATTGAGGAGGTTCTGCAAATGAATATTGCTTTAACATGACTTTCTAACCTTTTTCCTGGGAGAAAATAATGTGTTTTCAGGATATTTTGCAGTCCTTTTCTTAATATTTTCCTCTCATGTAATCCACTATATCCAATCTTTATTTTTTGGATTGCCACTTCTCTTTAGTGCTGTCCTCTTTGGAGAGAAAGAAAAACGAAATAGACTGAGGTAGGGGGGGAAGAGAAATAAAATAGAAAAATGTCTCCCAGGCATAAGCTGCACTCTTTGAAACTGGTACATTTGGGAGCCTCAAAAAAGGAAATATTTAAGTATCTGATTTCCCATATCCCTGCTTCTGACAGTCTCTGATGATGTGTTTTCAATAGCATTTTAAATTTAACCTATAGAGTATCAGAAAAAGATAATTATCATTCTAAGGTTTTAAATTGTTTCCCAGAAAGATACAGGGTGGAATTCCAGGCGGATTGTGCTTGTCTTTTTAGGGGTGAATGAAGGACAGCAACTGGATTTTGCATCACCTTTTGTAATTTTCAGCTAGTTTTACCTTAGGATGTGTATCTAAAAACCTGAACTATAGCAGGGATAGTGGGATGATGTTCCTCTTCCTTGTGCTCTGGTTCAAATGCAGATCTAGACCCTCAATCACCGTGATTTAGGAAATTTAAAGACTTGAGCCCAGGTACGTCCCTTAGGCTTTCCTTTAAGAGTTTGCTATCATGATTGCAGGTTGAATGTCAGCTGTTTTGGACAGTACCTTATACTATGGGGATCAATTTTAAGTATTCCCAATTCCAACTGGATTTATTTCTCTGTGTGTATTAAATAGCTGCCATAGGATTGTACTCACAGAGATCCTATGTGGGCCTAGAGAAGGCAATGTTCGTTTCCGTATTTTAATCGTGTGTGTGTGTGTGTGTGTGTTTAAAATAAAGGGTAGGAATACTGGTAATTCTCTGTGTTCACTCATAGATGGCACTAGAAATTCTTGCAATTACTTTCTTTGGAAAATAAGTAAAATCAGTTTTACTTTTCTACCAATAGGTGGAACTAGTAATGTCTCTGCTACTTAGAGCCTGACTCAAGGAACAACGCTTTCCTTTTCCTAGCTCCATTTAACTGAAAAGCAAAATGCAAGAAAACAATCCCCTACCATCCCAATTTTCCTCTCTACATCTCTCAACACCTATCCCCTAAAACAATAAATAGCATTGAGTTGGTTTCAATATACAGCAGAAGAAGAAATCAGTGTGATTTTGAAGGCAGATTGCTGGCATTCTTCCATTCCCAAACAAGCTGGAGAGCCAGATATTTAACCCCATCCCTCATTTTTATAAATGTAACTTTCCATTTGAAAGCAAACTTGGAACGTGTTGCAGCATGGTGACAGTGCTACCTGTCAGCTACTCTCAGGTGTTCACTACATCCATATCAGTATTCTTGAGATAACGCTAAATGCATGGAAATTAGGGCAAATAGTCTAATTTCATCACATTTAAATTAGGTTATGTTCACCTCTGATGGCTAAACTTAGGTATTGGCCTCCTTAGTCTTCCAGCATTTTTACTTCCTATACAATGCAAATGTTGCTGGTTTAATTGGAAATGATCAAGTATGCAGGGCTGATGGCCTTCTAGATTGATGTTACTGGAATGAAGCACTTCAGGGGCAGGTGAATGAGGCACTGTCCCAAATGAAAGGACATACTGAGAGCCCCTGAAAGAGTGAACACATCTCTTATTAATGTACAGCAAGGACATCAGGATGAATGGGGCTGTGTGTGTATCTCTTTGCCTTTTGATGGGCTGAATGAATTAGGCAGGCTCAGAGGTTTATCGGTTCCCTTCCTTGGCTGAGTTAGTTTTCCATTTGACAGAATAAGGGAAGAGACCCAAAAATCATGAGCTGTAATTTTCTCACCTCACATTCCTTGGTTGCCTTTCAATGATATGTATGTCTGTGTTCACAAGGGGAAAAAAAAATAAAGACCCTGAAATCTGAACATGTGGGAAAATAATTCCTATTTGTAAGAACCAGATGAATAACTCAGAAAGCAGCACATTCTCAGATACTCTGCAGCACTGAAAACAACCTCCTTTCCAGCTATGTTCCCACCACATAGCTTAGCGGTGCATAACACCGAACACAGGAGCCTTATATACAGAACAATTTATGGATTCCCAACTGTTCCCTGCTACATACCCTCTTCTATCTCCCAAGGTTCACAAATGGTACCAACAAGGCATGTTTGCATCTATCTGCCTTGCTGTGCAGAAAGGGCATGTAGGGATCTTTCAAGTTACTTTCTGGCTAGGAAAGGTTTGCAAACGCCTAACCTGCTCACTTGCATCTGCCTTGGCAAGCTCTTCTGTAGGGCCATACCTTGGGGAAGCGCCCTCCAGCAATGGGAACATTTTGTTCCATGCCAAAACAGTCCAGACGAATCTTCTCCAAGAGTTAATTTTCAGTAGGGTCTCCAACATATGGATCTTTGGGGAGAAGAAAGTGGGGGGAAAAACCCCAGTTTTCAATATGACTTTATCATAAAAAATTCTGGTTTTAAGTACTCATCCTCCCTTTCCTAAGAATAAGTCTTCTTTACAGCTTTTTAAAATGCTACATTCATTGTATTACTTTGACTTCTAACACCATCCTGTACCTGATGCCTGAAGTACTCATTTACCCAATCTTACTGCCTGTAGCAAAAATAGTATTGTGAAATAAGTAGTATTTTGCTTGTTTCCAAGGACAGTAAAGCTTGTAGGTCAAAATCTGTCAACATATCCTAAAAAAGGATGAGCTCTCTGGTACTGAGGTCTACAGTTTCTTGACTTTATGAAGTTCAATAGCCTTAAATTGGTTTGTTTGACTGAGCTTTTTTGGTTTGTTTGTTTTGTTCCTTTTTCTCTAGTCTGGATTTCTCTGCAGAGCTGCTCCATGACTTTGCTTTTTTGGTAGTTAGAAACCTTTAATTTCCATAATGTTCATTTATGGCTACTTTATTCTTAGCATAACTATTTTTAGCTGGCTCTCTCCACTTGGAGTCTATTTACTTTTCAGAGTGGAGGACTGAGCTGCTGATGTCCATTTTCACTCCGAGGATGCATATGATTATTAAGTATTGTCTACTGTATTACCCCAAAAAGCTCTTATTTTCACATAGAGAGAAAAAAAGAAAAAGCTAGTTCAGAGATCGATGAGGAGTTCCATGTTGAGAAGGCACATCCTCAGGCAGCACACCTGTGTGTCCCAGGACGAGTTTGTTCGGTCTACAGAGCACTTAAATGTTTGTGCTGTTCAGAGGATCAGTGCTCCTAAGATAGAATATCAGCCTTTTATTATCTTTGTCACAGCTGTACTAGCAATGCAGTACGTTTCCTTACGGAGATCACCTGCAAAGCAGTTTCCTGATGTAGAGGTTGGATGAACAAAGACTACCTCATCCCATGAATAAAAGGGTGTGTCAATTACAATGCATTTCCTGTTCTCCCTGTCTAGAAACCTGCAAATGTAGCTCCAAAAAGTGAAAATATTTCTTAGCCCAGCACAGCCATCTACCTAGCGGTTAGAAAACTCATCTAAGGGGAAAATACACAGGTTCCATTCTCTACTCCGCCCTGCTGCGTCGTCACACTTAAACCCAAGTTATTAATTTACTGTCAGTCAGTGAACAGCTTCTTAGTGGTTCAAGTACCATCCATTAGTCCCATTGGTTGCGCTCAGAAATCTCACCTGGAGCGTGAATAACTTTGCTGTTAAATGGAAGCATTTGGAGGAATCATCATGAATAACTATGTTGTCAAAACAACCTCTGCTGGTGCCTTTGAGCAACCAGGGAGCTCTTACACAAATGCATCTGTGTGCGTAGGGACATTAAGTGTCGAGAGCTGATAAACCTATTCTCTGTGTGTTCATGAGGAAAGCTGATTATATGTATGAAGGTACAGCGCATGGAGTTCCCTCAGCTTCCTCTTAATGCCAAGGATAAATGGAAGCTGCCTCCTGCTTCTCCGATAGGGGCACAGTAGCCCTTGACAACTTATTTGTGCTCTTTGTAGCTGCAAAAACAGCTGTAGGACAGCAGCTGTGGGAAAGCCACCTGAGGGTCAAGGGGTGCCCATGGGCACACAGGGCTTCAGTCACATCCACATTCAGTCATGACCCACAAAGACACCTGAAACCAGTAGGAGCCTTTCCTGGGCAAGATTCATGTCCCACCTACTCTATATTACTCTCTCCACACTATTATTTTTTTTCCCCATTGAAACACCACAGTAAATATTAATAGCAAAGAGAAAAAAACACTTCTGAATGAGGCAAGGGGTGAATGATTGGGCTCGGTAGTTTTTACTTCTTCATTCAACCTGAGTTCAAAAACAAAATGATTCTGGGGCAGAGAGTGTTTGTATTGTCAGCCGTTGTGTGAAGTGGGCTTTGACATATAACCATTTGTACTTACATGAAAATGTAAATTTCTCCATGCAAGGTTTTAGAGACGCACAGCTTAAAATCACAGGACTGCTAGGTGCTTTAAAAAAAAAAAAAAAAGTTATTACTGCAAATGATATACAATTAAAATACTTTAAAGGGGGAAAAAAGCCACACTTTCACTTTCCCAGAGTGAGTATTTAATTCCATTTTGTACAAAATTTCCAATTTCCATCTCCCATCAGTAGAGGAGAAAAAGATATTATAAAGAGTGGGAAAGCCCAGCTGGCAGTGTGACAGACAAAGGGAAGAGGCAGATGCTCCCTAAACTCATCCCTCAGGTTTTAATTTTAAGTTAAATGTACCCTTAAGAGAAACAAAAGTTCATTTGTTCTTGTTCTAATGCTGCCCAACAGCTACAACGCATCGAGAACAAATATGTAACCTGAGCTGCTATCTGGTAAACATAAAAGAAGCCCCGAAGTTATATAGCCCAAAGTCCAAACAAGACACTGTTCTCAGTGTGGGCACTGCTGCCCTGGCAAACAGAAAGAGAGACTTTGGATAACCAGGAGTATTGCTAAAGTAATAAAAGATCGTGGAAGCTTCAAGCAGAGAGAATTTAGATACAGAATAATTAACCATGAAATTATGATCTCAGCCAAGAAAGAATTGCCAAGATTCATTCAACTAATTTCAGAGGCTTTTTTTCATGGTCATTAAAAAGACAGATAGGAGAAAAATGATCGTATCTTTCATTTCTCCTCCCACTGTGCGAGAGAGTGACTGCCATTATTTTCTAAGCCGACTTGTCTGTAATTACATCCATTGGTAAAAAGATAAGACATTTTAGAGTATAAAAATGAAATAACAAGCCTGATTTGTTTGTGTCAGCTGTTCACAGCAGTATCACAGGGATTTGTGTACAAAGATCAAAGGCTGGAAAGTCCTGCCAGCTGATGGCAGGGAGATAGGTACAGTATCACATCCCTGTGGCAGCACTCATCTCACGGTCGAGCCTGACTCGATTTGTGCAGAACCACCTGGAAATTTGCAGGACTTTGAATCGACCTTGATTTTTAAATTTTCTTTATTTTTTTCCATCTCTGTTGATCTGAAAATCACTCTGTGAAAAGGACTCTGTGATTAGACCTGTGGAAGTTGAACATGTGTGTGGGTGCTCCAAACTATTCACAGTGGTCGTGGGCTGGAATACAAGAGTGGGTGAAGTTTTTGCCGCAGAGGAAAAAGCGTTTTAAAAATGGCGAATAACTTAAATAGAGACCACACCATCTTTGAATTTTTTTTTTTTATTTCCTGAGAAATGCATTTCAGACTTTTATTTTGTGAAATATCTGTCTTATAGACTATATTGTAAAATTATTTTTCGTGGCTGAATCAAATAAAGATAAAATTAAATATGACAATACAGAAATTAAAAAGGTGGGCCAGATGGAAGATCCAGGGAGGCACGAAAACACTGTGCAGCTGATAAGAGTTAACCAAAAAAATAGCCTGTTGACCCAGAATTGACATGTCCAGATGCAGGAACAGAGGCAAGACCCGGTCTGGAGGACAAAAAAAGAAGATATAAAGTCTGAGACTGATCTGTAGCCACTCCGTGAAGAGGCTGTGGACAAACTGGAGAGGAATCCTAAAATAAAGGTAGAAATATTTAAAATGGAGAGTAACAGGAAAATGCCTCTTATTGAGGGCAGAAACTACAAGTATGGATAGACTTTAAATTTTTGGTGGAACATGCTGATATAGGACTTTTTTTTCTTACAAGAACATGACAAATCATGCTTACTAAACAGTTTCATGTGCAGTTAAATTTTGCCTTCAATTTGAAAGAAAATGGGGTGTCTTTTACAGAATCACATGATCATCAAGGTTGGAAGAAACTTTCATGACCATCTAGTCAGCTGTTTACCCAGCACCACCATAATCACCCCTAAACCAATACCACCAAGTGCCACATCCAGATGCCTCTTCTCTTCCAGACACAGTGACTCCACCATTTCCCCAAGCAACTTATTCCAATGCCCAACCACTCTTGCGGTGAATTTTTCTTTTCTAATATCTAATCTGAACCTTCCCTGGTGCAACTTGCGGCCATTTCCCCTCATCATTTCATTTGAGACACGGCAGAAGACAGCGACCTCTCCCTCCCTACAACCTCCTTTCAGGTAGTTATAAAGAGCCCTGAGGTCCCCTCTGAGCCTCCTCTTCTCCACTCTAAGCACCAGTTCCTTCAGCTGCTCCTCACAAGACATGCTTTCTAGACTCTTCACCATCTTTGTTGCCTTCCCCTGGAAATGCTCCAGCACCTTAATGTCCTTTTTCAGGTGAGGGCCCCAAAACTGAACACAGTACTCGGGGTACCACCTCACCAGCTGTTCGTGAATTTCCAGACAGAAGAGGGAAGCGAATCGCTTGCAGCTTCTGAGTGCTGTGTACATTTGTGAAGTTCCAAGGCATTTCAATTGCAGAGACAATGGAACATGAACAACAAAACATTTGCAAAGCATGATTTTACTGCTATCAGAGCATTTTCCAGTTGTTTATAATTCAGGGAAAAACACAAAATTAAATTGATGGGGGGAGAAAAAGATAGGTACCATGTGGACTTAGTACTGGGTTAGACAAAGGAAGCTCCCTGGATGATATGCCCGGTTGGCTGAATTCTGGTGATTGGAAGACCTCTTCCAATATGTAGCTTGTGTTGGACAAACGTTTGAGCTTGGTGCTCAGTAGGCAAAGCCCTGTGCGGTGATGGGAAGCCCTGAGCTGAGCTCCTCTGGATACCAAATTCAGCGCCCGACTCCTTGTGTCATGCACTGGGGTGAAAGGGGCTAGTCCAAAAGCCTGTAAGATGCCTTGTGGGCTGGGAACTGAGTATTTCCCAGGGCAGGAAGCCCACGACAAACTGTAATCCCCCGGGCAAGATGATATCAGGACAAAATTGCATATGTTCTGCCACAGAACTATAAAATGGGTGTGCACAGCAGGCACGAGCTCTGCCTTCCCATCACACGGCGCTCCTGCAGCCAGCGGGATGGTGCCTGCGGGGGACTGCTCTTGCAAGAGAGACCCAAGTGCAGCTACCTCCAGAAAAGAAAGGCCATGGGGAACCAAAGGAAATAAAATATTAATTTAAATTGTATTTGATCCATTTTTAATACTGTGAGACCAATGAATTGAAGGCCAAAGCTACTTTCATTAGAAAATGGAATTACACTATGTTGTAAAATGAAACCAAAGCTGGGATTTTGAAGAGCAGAGATTTTTCTGAGCTCTACACCAGCGGCAATACTGTGAGTCACTCCTTTCAGTGAATAATAGCCCTGTGTTCCACTCCTTAGTGCTTTCACATAATTTACATTAATTTGTGAACGCAGCTCTCTTGTACTGGATAAGCTGCTTATCAAGGTGACATACAGCCATTGTGGCTTCACACAGAATCCGTGACAATTAGGAGATTTTCTATTTTACCTATTTTCATTCTGAGAACACTAAATATGGCAAATCAAGAGAAAATATTGACCCATCTGTGAAAATAAATGTGATTAAGTTTGAAGAATGGGGCATTCACACAAGAAGAACATTACATTTTTTTTTTAACCAATGTTTTGCAGGCCTAGGGTTAATGTGCAGTCAGAATTTGTTCCTGCTGGCAAAGGGCTTATCAAAGTACAATATATTTTCCTTCAGGTCCAGGAACGATTAATATATGTTCCTTCAAACTGTAAGGTATGCGTTGAAACAAATAAGTTGTCTTACCTCTTCCACACTCTTCTAGGAAGAGAGAAGATAATAAGTTGGAAAGATTGTTGTTCTAGTTGCAATTTTTTATTATTATTGGGGGGGTTTTCGACTTGACTAGCTGGAATCAGGCAAGTTGGACAAACAGATTAAACCAGAATCTATCATTTCTATTGCATGCAAGCTGCAAGAGAAATATCTTACTTATTGCAGTCTTACAGGTAACATTGTTTGAAACACCTATGCTAAAAAAGAAAAAATAAAAATAGGGAAAAAAAGGAAAAAAAGAAAAGAAGCACCCTGAAGACTTTTAGTTTGGCTTAGACATCTGTATTCCAAAAACAGGCAAAAAGCTTTGATTATGCAGGCCTTACAGAAAGCACCAAGTCACATACACTGACTTTGATAATGAGAAGAAAAAACACAGTTCACAGTCTGAACTTTCTAGCATACAATGGTGCTTTTTCCAAACACCAAAAGATAGTCTTTGGCCTTTTAACGAAATCAGTATGAACTTTATCTTCTAAATATGTTACAATTTTCTTTAAAACTGCAGTGCATAAATGTGGCATCCAGAAATTAAGTCAGCTGGGAGCTGCACAGTAGCAATGAAGGGATGTGGGTGCAAACCTCTGCAAGTAACTCAGAGCAACAGTTCATGAAATTTCCACAAACCTGTGGCTGTCAGGCATGATTGCTCGCTCTTTGCCTTATTCTGCACTGATGAACTTCCTACTTTATTTTATCTTTAAATTTGAACAAGAAATAATCATATGCAAAATTATGTGTGCATATGCCTGATGTCTTAGAGCCTGCCAAGCAAGCTGCTGCTGCATATTCCCTGTGAATGGCAGGGCCCTTCCAGCTTCAGCCTCCATCCCCCTGTCCTCCCCTCCCTGCCCCTTAGGTGCAGACTCTCAGCCAGCAACTGCTGCTAAGGCTGGGCTGGTGGTTGGAAAAGGTGGGCCACAGGTCGGGAATGTGTTTTTTTATAGCTTGTAAGTCTTTATGTCAGTGAAGGTGGAGAGAGGGGCATTCAAGGCTAGCCCCGAAACACACTCAAGCTTGTCCGTGGTTTGTTATTTATGTTTTATGCTTTCTCAAATTCCTGTTCAATCATGTTTCCCTTTCTCTACTGCCTCTTGATGGGCTTCACTCAGAGTCTTGGCCTGGCTGCCTTGTTTACTCATTTATCATGAGCTGTTGGCTACAGCAGAGGCTTCTGGCTGCTGTGACCACACCAAGCCCCTGCAGCTCTGAGCAGCACTGGCTGTGGCACTTGGCATTCAGTATGAACATGATTTTTCTAAAGGTAGTCTTTTGTTCTACAGTTTTTCTAGATAGCCAGTCTACTCAATAATTTAAAAGTACAGCACACAGAAGAGAAACAGAAATCTTTGAAATGGGGAAAAAAAAAGAGACCCAGTTTTCTTCTTAGACTACCGATTTTATTCTTTTTTTCAGCTGGGACTTTGGCTCTGAAGCACTGCTAACTGGTTCTCACTACCTTTTAACTTCCTTTTCCTATTGCTTTAAAGATCTGTTGCAACCTACAGCAGGGTCAGACCTAAACTACAGAGGAACGGCTGAGTGCATTTACAGACCCTGTGGGCTATTGTCTGCCAAAGTCTCTGGGGTACTGATACCCAGTGACTTTACAGCAGGAGCTAAAAATCTTGAGGATGCACTCTTGTGGACCTCAGCAGACTTAATGGCTCCTTATGCATCTGCTCCTTTCCCCTATCTCTTGCCTCCTAGGCTGGGCTTAAGAGCTGCCTGAGAACAAGACTCACTTTAATACCCTGGTACAGTATCTGTTCATCACTGACTACACAGAGAAAGAAATAACCTCTGACCCTCAGGGTGCCTCCCTGCCACCAGCAAGTCCTGTGCCTGTGTGAGTAGGGGGACCTGATACCAGGGAACCCAAAAAAAGATGGTTTTTCAACGTGACTGCCTATGCAGTTTGCTACCAAGCTACAAAAGGAATGAATAAATTTTCCATGTTTATTTCCTACCTTAATTTCTTTTCTTATTCAGGCAGTCTGTATAGGTGCTAGCTTTTAGATCCCAGCTAGCAGGGGTTTTGTTAATGTTAATTCTATTGGATTGGAAAGTGCTTCTGTGAAGGACGCTGTCTGAAGGAGCAGTGTTGTTATTTATTAGTGCTCACACATTTGCACACAGATCATGGAGGACAAGATCATTTCAGTTGAAGATGGGAAAAGACAGCACAGATATCATTTGTTCAGGAAGAGAGGAACCTTGAAAGTGCCAAGAGAGAATGAAGCTGCCTCACTAGATGGGGAATAGTAGAGAAATTCGCTGTATTGAGCAAGAGTGAGCAGGATTCACTGAATTAACAGACAGGAGAATAAATCTCTATTTTAAGGACATATTCTGGTTGTATAGTACCTCTGCTTTCAAGGCATTGTCCTCTGCTACAGTTAGCATATATATCGCTTTTATATAGACACAGTCAGTATAACTGATGCAAGAGCTTTGGATCTAGCTTTTGTATGACTGTTATAAATAAGTGTGCTCAGTATTTATAGTATTCTATATGTGTGCATACATATTATTGTACCTATGTGTACACTACATTATTACAAATTTACAAATTATTTGTATTATAAATCCATAGTAGAAGAAGTTATAATAGTTTACATTTTAACAGGTAAATTCCCACTATTATGAACAGAATAAACCTCCTGCCCATTTAACAGTAAGACAGTACTTAGAGTACTGCTGCAGATGCAGGACATTTTGTTATTTTGCCTCTCTTTGTGGCGTCAAAACTTTCATAAAAGCACATTTTTTTCTCTCATAAGTGCTGATTCAGCTAAGATGAGGCCTCTTGGTTAAATTGAAACAATTAGGTTTTGTGCAGTTGGCAGGGTTTTTATTTTGAACTGGTCAAAATGTAAAGGGTTTGTTGAAATAGGAATGGATTATGTCAACTTTACATTTCCTATATAATGACTGTATTATGTAAGTTTTAGGTTACATCCTATGCACTTAATCAGATTTAAGTGCAATTTTATTTCATTTTGTGGGAATACCAGTGTGTCTGTTTTAATGTCTTCGTTCTAGATGAGCAAACAGAAAGTCTTATTGGTGTCAGAAGTGATTTCCACTGACCTTAATTCTCTTATATGATGAAAACCTGATTAACACGTTTCTTCATTTCTGTGGGACTTGCATCCAATGTAGCAAGTGCCACACCCCCATCAATGTCCTTTGACACAAAATAAGCGCAGAATGAGAATGACCTGGTAGGGCAGTAGGTGGATGTGAGCAACTCTTCAGGGCAGAAAAGACTCAGGCCTGAAGAGATACACTCTGTACTGGGTCAAAATGCCACTCAGGAATTCTGGTCCTTCCTCTTTCTTCAAGCGTTAAGGCTGGGAGGTATTTTGGCAGCCATCCATACAGGTAGGAGAAAGAGAAGCAATTGCTAGCAGTTGGCTGCAGAGTCACTTGTAAGACAGGAATACAGAAGAGCTTGCCTGGATTTTTTCTTCTCCTTCTAATTAGGTGATTTGTGACTATATTCTTATCAGTGACCTTGTTAATGCATCTGTAACCATTCTCATTAGCTTCTGAGTTATCCTTGGGATTTGCCTAATGAGAATATGCGCTATCAGAACATCAAGTGCATTGCACACTAGCCCTCACTGGCAATACAATTTCCAGAGAGAACAATCTATGTGGGACTGGCTATGAGAGAAGAAATGGGCTATGTGAAAAATTCAATGATCCCCATAACATATTTTGCAATATCCTAATTCATCAATAAACCTGAATTGTGACAAGACAAGGTGTTTCAGTGTTCTTCAGGCTGAAAAGAAGGTCCTGGCAGTACTATGAGTAATCATGCAGGCAAGCAGGAGGGATGGGCAACAGCTGGGAGGTGTTTGCTGCACACTGCAAATGCTATTGTGGCCATAATTGCTATAAGAATTATGTTTTGGTCTATCCTCTATTTAGAAGTGTCAGCTTTCAACAACTACCAAAAAAAACACAAAAAACAAAAAACAAAAAACCAACAAAAAACTCTAATTTCATCAGAGAAAATACTTGGAAAATGAGCCACAGAGTATCATGAGCCATGAAGTATTTAGTTTGATTCCTTAATGTGGAACAGAAATTAGAATTCTAAAGGCTATTTGATGAGAATGAGAAAGGCCTGAGGGAAATTGAATCACATATGAGAGAGAAAGTGATTCTTCTTTGACTTGATCTCTGCTGTAGTCCTGAATACTCATGTAAATGATGAGTAAAATGCAGCCTGATCAGAAAGGGTCCATTTTATACATGTGGATCATAGAATATACTGAGCTGGAAGGGACCCATCAGGATCATTGGTCCAACACCTGGCCCTGTGCAGGACACCCCAAGAATCACACCATGTGCCTGAAAATGTTGTCCAAATGCTTCTTGAACTCAGGGGAGCCTGTTTGAATGCTCAATCACCCTCTTAGTGAAAAACCTTTTCCCGATAGCTAACATTAACACCCCCTGACACATCTTCATGCCATTTCCTCCAGTCCTGTCACTGGTCATGTGAGGGAAGAGATCAGTGCCTGTCCCTCCACTTCCCCTCGTGAGAATGTTGAAGACTGCAATGAGGTCTCCCCTCAGTCCCTTCTCCTCTAGACTGAACAAATTAAGTGACCTCAGCAACTCTTCATACGGCTTCCCCTCCAGACCCTTCACCATCCTTGTGGCCCTCCTTTAGATGCTCTCTAATAGTCTGATGTCTTTTTTATGTTGTGGCACCCAAAACTGCACACAAGACTCAAGGCAAGGCTGCCCCAGTGCAGAGCAGAGCAGGACAATCCCCTCCCTTAACCAGCTGCTGATGCTTTGCCTGATGCCCCCCAGGACACGGTTGGTTCTGTCGGCTGCCAGGGCACACTGTTTATTCATATTCAACTTGTCATTGACACATGGTATAGATAGACTTGCAGAGAATCTCCCTGCATTACCTATTTGCAGCAATTTACATGTTTGCAGCCCAAGCTGGGATTGAATTTTGCAACACACTGATCAAGCACAGCTCTGAGTAGTATCTTATAAGTGTAAGGCTGTCTTACCACATGCAAAGGCACTGCATCGAGGTGAGGTCTTGCAGATGTGCTTACAGAGTACCACAGCAACATACCCTTTTCTATGTAACGTGTTGTTCTTGGCTGTCAAGCTCATCTTGAATGTGTCTCACCAGCAGTATGTTACCCTGGCCATCTGTCATCTCCAAGTCTTTCTTGCGCTGTCATCTTGGGAAAATGGGGAGCAGTGATGCCAGCTCCACACTGGAAGGCCACAGGCAGTGAGTGAGAAGGACACTGCTGAACACGAGACACATCGGCTTCTCCTGGGCACCATTCTCGAAATGCTAAACTGTTTGACTTGTCACATCACTCACTATGCAGATAGCGCTATGACCTTTCCACCAGTGACAGCTTTTGCTGTTTGCTTCAAAGTTGATAAAGCTGCTGTTCTCCATGAGTTGCTATATTGGCAGTGTTACTAATATACCTGGGCCTTTTCCACTCCCACATGCTTATTGAACACGGACTTTAATTTTATGGATCTTCCCTGGTGCCAAGCAGCAGGTCTTTGTGCTACCAAGGCGTATTGGGAAGGGTGGGTGGAACTTTTCTTTGTCAGGGGACAAAGTTAGAAGTGATAGCAAGGCATCTCAACTCTGAATCAATGAAAATGTGCTTGATTGCTTGATCTGCTGCCAAGTTACTCCCAGCCTGGAGCAAAAACAAGGCCTGGAATGGGCACATGTCATTGAAGGAAGCTCATTTGCAAGTTGAGGACTGGAGAGGGGGAAATTACAAAAACAAAAACAGTCCAAAAAACTCCCTGGATATGTCTCTTATTTTCTTCCTCTTTCCTTCTTTCCTTCCATGAAAAACTTGAAACGGGAAACAGCTGATGGAAACAGCCACGCTTCCACCAGAGCCCTGGAAGTGTATGACACACCACTGTACACTTAGCTCTTCCTATTCTTACTATGCAAATTCGCTTCTTCCTTTTGCTTTGGGTAGTTTCATGTCCAGTTTGTCCCAGGAGAGGGAGTTAAGTCTTGCATTATGAATACATTAGCTGTATCCCTCCTCATTGTGTCAATTTTGTCTCTTCGTCATCAGACTCCCCAATCCTTTCCAGAACTTAATATATTCTCATTTAGTAGTAAAAAAATATTCATTGTGCAAGCAGTGAGGCTATTCTCCCACCACCTGTAGTTCCAGAAGAGTTGTGCTCCAAGGTTGGACTATTTTTCAAGTGTTATATATTCCCATTCTGGGACTGAGGGTTGCAGGAAGAAGCACTCTTACCCTGCCTTGTGGAAATGGCTTGCCTTTAGACCTTGCATTCAGATCTCACATTCAGACCTTGGAAAGCAAGAAGGAGAACTCCACTAGCTGCTTTTCCCCCAGGCTGGAGCATGGTGAGTGGGGCAAATTGTGTCATATATGAACAAACAAGGAGCAGAACTACACCATGCATTCCAGAGGTACAGTCAGTTCCTTAGATACAATTTTCTTGTTCAGGGGTTATGGCCAAGCCAAGGTACAGCCAGCAAGTTTGGAGTCAGCAGCCTTGTATGTACCTCCAGAGGGTATCTGGGGACCTAAATGTACTGTCAGGCTATACCAAATGCTAATTATTAGTCTGTTAACCATGTAAACATAATTCATTCATCTTCCCCGTTGTCTTGTGTGGTTAGTTTACAAGTTAAGCTACCCCTGACACTGATGTGAACTGGTTGCCTGTTGACACTTCTTATGCAGAGAAGAAAGCAGACTCCAAAATGCTCCCGGACCTGTACTCTGTGTCATGCTTAAAATTGCTTAAATTGGATTTTTGTTGCTCTGTGTGTTTTACAACTTGGATTAGAGACACTTGCAGTGGTACATCTCCTCTGTTAGTCTCTGTGTTCTTGCCTTCCACGTGGTGTAGGGAGAGGAGGAGGGGAATGATGAGCAGCAAAACTGCAGCAGCACTAAGGAGCACAGCAATGTCAGTGCCAGCAGGCAGAGAGAGGCCGACATGCAGAGAAGAGCAATTTAGACGTGCTGAGCCAAGGGCTTGCTGCAGCTGAACAGAGCCAGATATAAACTTTCCTTCCCAATACGTGCCTCTGCGTTATGCTTTCATAGCAGCTAAATAAGGGTACTCTGGCAGAACTTAGGGAGGTTTATGTCTTTCACCAGGATCACACACAGCTTTGACTCAAAATATGTCCTTTGGCTGTGATCTTAAGACCTGTTGTATATGTGAGATGAGATATACTACTTTTGGTTCTTTTTTTTTCCCTAAACTTATTGTGAAATTGATAAACAGAGACACTCAGCCAGCTTGGGGGTTAAATCCCATCATAAGAAGTGGAATGTGGTACTCAGATAAACGGCTTAAACAAAGAGCTGCCATTATCTTGCCTGTAAGGTGTTAAGAAGGATTCTCTACATCATTTCAAACTGTAAGGCTTACGTAGGAAAATCATAACTACAATGTCACTACAATACTGAGTGCAGCCAGATGAGGATTTGGATACAAACATTGATAAAAAGTGAGCAAGCACTGTAGTATACGTGCAAGACTTTGTTTTAGCAGGTGCAGTTGCAACAAAACCAGGAGGGTTCTACATGCTTGATTTGTTCTACATGGTTTGTCTGCTGGGAAAAAACTTATAAGGGAGTTGGTACCTACAGTATTGCTGTGGTGACTTTTAAAATTTATTGTTATTATATAGATTAGCTCAGATATAATTCTGCTCGCTGAGTCCCCCTCTGTTCTTTCAGCAGAGCTGTGTATGTCAACCAACTGAAATTATATGTGAACTATGTGTGCATGTCTATTTTTTTCATCACACCATCTGTGTTTGACCACTGGAAGAAATACTCCTCACGCTATGGCTCAGCAAAGCTGTATGCCAAAGCAATATGCTCACGATATTAAATCTGGGGGTCTTTCCATTGCATATGTAACATTGCCATGAATTTGCAAAGATTATTGCATCTTTATCAAAAATACAGAATTTCCAAACTACAGTTTCCAGTCCTGTTAGGAACTATGAGAGCACAACAGGCATGTGGGATTTTTTTCTGGCAATTTTTGTAGTTTTATTTCTAAGAAAAAGAGATTCTGCCCTTTTTTGACACATTTCTTATTTAAAGGACAAAAGACATATTATCAGTATTTAATTTCTCCACTCTCCTATCTTCTAAAAAAAACCATTAATACTTATCTCTCAGCATTTCCTCTAAAACAACTGGGTTATGGAATGTTTAATAGCTTTATCTCCTCTAGTTAATTCCCCATGATTTAGATAATTCCCAGTCTGACAGTGCCTTGAACTTCATACAGCACTCTTCATTGGAGGATCCCAGAGCTCTTTCCCAGAAAGTCTAAATACAATTTCACATTACCTTGAGTTAAAAAAAAAGGGAAAGTAAGAAAAAATTGGATGTGGGAGGAAACATAGTGACAAAAGCTGAGGAAAAGGCTGAGGTGCTTTATGCCTTCTTTTCCTCAGCCTTGGATTTTAGTAAAGCCTTTGACAGCCTTTCCCACAACATACTCCTGGAGAAACTGGCTGCTCATGGCTTGGATGGGTGCACCATTCACTGGGTAAAAAACTGCCTGAATGGCTGGGCCCAGAGAGGGATGATGAATGGAGTTACATGCAGCTGATGGAAGGTCACTAGTGAAGTTGCCCAGAGCTCAGTACTGGAGCCAGTCCTGTTTAATATATTTATCAACAATCTGGACAAGGGGTTCAAGTGCACCCTCAGCCAGTTTGCAGACAACAGCAAACTGGAAGGTAGTGTCGATCTGCTGGAAGGCAGGAAGGCTCTGCAGAGGGATCTGGACAGGCTGGATCAGTGGAACGAGTCAGTGGTATGAGGTTCGACAAGGCAAAGTGCTGCTAGGTTCTGCACTTGGGTCAAGACCATCCCATGCCATGCTACTGGCCTGGGGAAGAGTGGCTGGAAAGGTGCCTGGCAGTAAAAGACCTGGGGGTGCTGGTCAACAGCTGGCTGAACAGGAGCCAGCAGTGCGCCCAGGTGGCCAAGAAAGCCAATGGCAACCTGGCCTGTGTCAGGAATAGTGTGGCCAGCACAAGGGCAGTTATCATGCCCCTGTACTTGGCACTGAGGGAGCTGGAGTTGTTTAGCCTGGAGAAAACTAGGCTCAAGGGGAGACCTTGTCACTCTCTACAACTACTAGAAAGGAGGTTGTAGAGGGATGGGGTTTGGTCTCTTCTCCCAGGTAACAAGTGACAGAATGAGAGGAAATGGCCCAAAATTGTGCCAGGAGAAGTTTAGATTGGATATTAGGGAAAATGTCTATGCTGAAAGAGTTTTCGAGCACTGGCATTAGCTGCCCAGATAAGAGGTTAAGTCACCATCCCTGGAGGTATTTAAAAGATGAGGTACTGACGGGAATGGTTTAGTGGCACGTGCTTCTTTTACAGTTGGACTCACTAATTTTAAAGTTTGTTTCATATGATTCTGTGAAAATTGTATCTGACCAAGACCAGGAAGCCAAAGGTCCTGTTCAGTTCTGTTCTGTAGACTTCAGCCATTCTACTCTACACAGTGACATTATCTTCCCATGAATACTTTATTTTCTTTCTTTCCTTCTATTAATGGTATCTTTCAGTCTAGTTAGTCCATTTTTTGCACATTGAGACAAAGCATGTTTTGGAGAGCTTCTAGCACGCACCTGCCTCTGCAGTCTGATTAATCAGGCTTTGAGATTTTTGAGTGAGAAGTTATGCAGTGCAAGATGCTGCTAAATAGAGCTGGTAGCTGAACTTACCATCTCCTGCAATGTACGTTACAGGAAAGAATCACAGCAGTTCAGGTTTTTCTTCACAAAGTTTACTAATTTGGTAAATTAACTTGATACAGAGTAGTAAATCAGCAAATCTTCAGGAGGCATATTCACATGAATCTGCCACAGTAATGGCAAAGGAGAGAACAAAGTCAGAAGCAGATGTGGATTAGTAATAAACACATGAACCAAAAGTCTCTGAACACTATGCTATCTGTGGATCTTTTACTTGAGTCTCAGATCCTGAGCTTGAGCCTCCCTTCTTTTGTAATTTTACCCTTCTGACATGTGCAGATCTTGAAATATCACCTCAGGGACATTCAAGTTACAGGATGTAAAAAGTTCCCTCTTCTGAAGTATGGAGTTCTGTAGACCACCAGCAAGTCTGCTTAATCCTGCTGGACACTGGGACATATCCTCAACAGGAAGACAGAAGGAAGTTTTGGCAATGCCAGCTCACTGCAGCCTGGTTGTGACAGTAGTGGTTCTCCTCGCAAGTTCATTTACAAAACATTTGTAAATGAAATTGGAGTCTTGAGCACTAACATACCCTTACCCTGAAACTTGCTTTTGAGTTGGAGACCAGTGCACTGGGATGCAATATGGCACAAAAGTCAAACCCGAGTCTGCAATTGGTAATGGCCTAATTCAGAGTCCAAATAATATAAAATAAATCCATTATTGGAAAGAGTGAAATGAGAACATATAGTGATATCCAGGAGCCCCTGTTTATTGGGGAAACCCAGGAGCAATCCTGAGGATACCAAGCTATTTGTGGCAAGGCACTAGGTGCTGGTGAGTCAAGCCAGGCAGTCCTTGTAGCTCAGTATCAAAAAAGCAATGAAAGCTGATTTATTTGTCAGGTAACAGAAAACTGTTGGGTACAGGACTTTAGTCTCTGCCTAGTTTCATAGCTGTGTCCTCTTTAACGAGCAGTATGTGGTGAATTAACCTTTTAGGGATTCACAGAGGAATAATTAATATGCTAATGTTGTTGGTAATAATCTACATAAAAGCTTTATAACAAGTTTTATGGTTTAGCCAGGTCAGAACAACTAAAAAGCCTCAAATAAGCAGTTCCTTCTCTTCAGGAAAAGATATCTCTAACATCAGTGCCATGACAAATGTCTCATTATTAGAACCAGCAATAAAAAAGTGAAGGACATCAAATTAGTAAAATTTCAGTAGAAGGACATCTATGTTTTGGTCTTAGCCATCTTCATTGGAGAGAACTGCAAGAAGAGGAGAGGTAACACAGTGTGAATGGTAGACAGTGTACAAATCCTGCAGGCAGGAGACAATCTTCTCCTATTTCTGCAAGGACCATTGCCTCAAGGCAGTCAGGCCTGGAGATGATGCTTTCTCTGCATTGTTTACACAGGGTGGATTTAGCCATAGTCATTGTCTCTGGAAGTGAGATCTCCTCCCATGTCGCACTGTTTGATTACAACTCAAAGCCATAGCACCAAACGGGCAGAGGAAACTCAGAGTACACAGGGTTTGACTTCTAAAGTCTACTTATAGGGACTGCTTGTGAGCATGAGTTGGAGAGGAGAGAAAGATGCAGCTGAAGGGGAAAGACACTCCAAAACGTATTTCATTAGAATTATGAAATAAGTAATGTTGTCCCGGTAGCTCACCCAAGACTAAAGATATGCATGTGTTATAAAGAAATAAAATGGATTTCTCCACTCTAAGCGCTCACCCCATCACATCCAATATAATGTATTTACCCTCTACACAGAAAGGGGGATGTTAAAAGCAGCGACAAGCTGCTGTTCAACAGTTGCTGTTCACTCCTCCAGAGGCAGAAGAATATTTCCAACCCAGTTTTGTAAAACAAAATCATCCAGACATAGTCCTAACTACATTTGCCCACATGTCTCAGTGCTAATCCAGCCAAGCCTCCAACTTCCTTCAGGTTTACGCAGAAAGGAGGTCCCTAGGGAAAAGCTGTAGGGACTGCAAATGAAACATGCTTGAAATTCTTAGAGGGAAAATTTTGCATCCATGCAAACCCATTTATAATGATAGGTGTAGCCTTCCTACTCAATACATGTTTATTTTAAAAATTTACATATCCTGTAAATATAAATCAATACGTGAGTGCTCATTTAATAGAAACTAAACCATTGCAGACATTCCACTGGGAAAACTAGGGTATATTTTTCAAGATCCCTGAAGCCAAGAAACTCTCATCTGCTTCATTTAAGAAGTAATAGCTGTTTGTTTTTGCTCTTGGAGTCAGATTCACTAAATCAGAAGGGAGTTAGGAGGACTCCATCTTGCGGGACTCAGGGCGATTCTGCATATGTTGCGCATAATAAACTCAAATTCAGCACTTTATAAGTGTTGGTTTCTGTTGTTTTCTGTCTGCGCCCTGCCTTGATTGAAGCACAGCTATCTTTGAAAATGGCATTCTGGGTTCTGTGCCAGGGAATGAGAGGTCCTATTGCAAAGACACAGTAAGGTTAATCAAAAAGCAGATGACGAGTCACTAAACTCTTTTTAAGCTGAGTTGTGTATATGAGGCTGCTGAATAGCTGTTTTTCATTATGAACATTAATGACAATGAAGGTCAGCAAGGAAGAACAAACTGATATTCTCTGTCCAGAAATTGCTACTGTGTTAGAGCAATACAATGCAATGTCCTACATCTTTCCACTCTCCACTTTGTTAAACTGAGTTTCAACTGTTGAAATGTTAAGTAAAACCAATTGCAGTGTGTATCCGGTATAGGTGGTAAGATGTTACCAGTGCTGGGGGCCTATTATCTAATCAAAGTCTTCTTGAAAACACAGTAAGAAGCAGCCAGTGACTGCCCTGTGCAGGACACAGCCACCTGTGCAATGGACCCACCACACCTGACATCAGCCAACATCAACACATTGTGGACAGCCCAACTCCTTGCAATGCTGGTGGTGGGACTGTCTTAGTTTAGGGCAAAACCAAAACAATTTCGAATACCTTTCTCAAGAAAAGATCACGCCTCTTTTAAATTTAGAACANCACCTCCCCCCCCCGCCCCGCAAAGTTCATTGTTAGCCGGAGAGGAAAGAAAAAATCCTGAAAAATCTGAAACTTTAACAGGGACAATGAAGAGTTGGGTATAAAGGAGTGAAACTGGGCCCCACCCTAGGGGTGGGGACAGGGAGAGTGACTTGTTTTCATTTTTTCCTTTGTTTCTCACTACCTATTTGGATTGGCAAAAAATTAATTATCGGCAAGCTGCTTTGCCCATGATGGTAATTTGCAAATGATCTCCTTGTCTTTACCTCAACCCACTACATTTTCCATCTTATTTTCTCCCCTGCCCCTGTTGAGAGGGGGAGCGAGAGAGACACCAGGAGGGGTGTCTGGCTTTTGGCCAAGGTTAATGCAACTGAATACTTAAGAGGTTTATTTACTGGGTCCCTTCCCATTTCAGACTTTTATCTGACACTGATTGCCTTCCTATACCATGCTTCGTGTTTTACTCTTGTCTCACAGCCAATTTTTCAGCACTGCTGCCTCTGAGCTAGGAGGAATTGGAGTTCTCAGAACTGTATGGGGAGGCGGAATAATCTGGTCTGCCTGTGACAAGGGTGGGATTTAGGAAGGACCTGCTGGAAGCTGACGTGACATATAATGGGGTGGAGAGAAAGACATACAGTACACATATCAGCTAGGGAAGAAGTTCTATGTGTGGCTGGCACAAAGCAAGTGCCCGCAGTCTGGTGGCTTCTGTTCCACGTTTCTGTTTACTGGTAGTGTAGTGGATATAAAGTCAAGCCTTACTGACACAGTGCCATATTTTGTGTCTAAATACTTATTATAGTAAAGAATCCTATATGTGTTTTAAAACTACATGGTAAGGAAGATAATTTTGATGGAGTTGCTCATCAAATATAAGAGCTATCACCAAAAATTCTTTTTATAAATCACACACAACATATTACTTTCATACAGACTCATACAGTTTTATATATGTTATTCCCAAACTGATTTATTCCATTTATTCCACATGACAATGCATTTATACATGTTACAGCTACATTATTCTTTTTTTTCTGAAAGGTTTCCATTATTAGCAATAACTTTCTGTAAGGTATCATGTTTCTGTGTGCTAGTTTTTCAAGTGCACTTTCCAATACAGTATTTACCAATATAGCAAATCAAGACACAATCTGAGATAATTCTATTAAGTTACTGACAGATCCATTTTCCTAAGAGGACCTTTTTGGAAAGGGCTTCCTGCTGAAAATTTGAAAAAAGGTTTTAATGTATAAGCTGTTAGCTGCTTTGAATCTCCTCCCATTTAGTTGCTTTGACATACACCGCAGATTTCCAGCTGCTGAGAAAACTGGGAACCAGATTCTATGCCCAGGGAATTTGTTGTGAAGGTCTGTAGTTGTGCAGACAGTTACTCTCTGAGTACCAATTGCTTGTCAGACTGAACTACTCATCATCAGCACTTATTTGTATGGCGTATTTTTAAGCAGGCTTGCCTTGGCTATTAATAACTGTATCAGGCAAATCTATGACATGTTAAGGGCAATATCAGGATGTACTCATTCAGGAAGTAAAGGGGAAGTGGCACAAAACTTGGGTCAATATTTACCTCAGGGATGATTAATTTTATTGTTAGATAGAGATAGGTTAGAGAGGGGTTAATACATTGAGTTTCTGTATAATAAATCAAAAAATGTGTGAGGCACATCCATCAGTGTGTGAGCACCAAGGTGATTTCCTCTTTTCCTTTGTATCCTAGCATAAACCTTTTATGATTAAAAACTAGTGACATATAAATTAGAAAGCTGACCAGATGGTTAGGCTAGGCAGATAACTAAGTGACTGAGCCTTATTTAATGTTTTATCTTGCCAAATTCACTTGGTAGGTACTATAAAATACCCTGTCTTGCAAATAATTAGGCACTATAAAGTGCTTCCACCTCTGACTGAGCTGTACATATTTACTTCTCTACCTACATCTACAGAGCCATTGAACTTCCACTAAAGTGAATGGGGTTCCAGCCACCACAGAGTCTTTCCCACTCCTTGGGAATACCCTGTTCAGCATTAGACCTCCCTGTCCTGTAGCTAAGTCTCTACTATGAGCTGGAGTCTACAGAATTGTAACACAAGATACCTGATGGTTTTTTGCAGAGGTTATTTTTCACAGACAGGTGAGCATCTCTTTGTTGCATATTCTGGTTTCCATTCTATCACCTATCACGAATGCAAGCACCTGGATCACTCAAATTGAAACTTCTGCCAGACTATTATGAGGAAAAAAAACAACTGTAAAACTTATTAATTCAGTATTAATTCTGTTTAACTGTGAATCTGAGCCCTGTATCTCTTGTCAAAGTAGCCCATGAGCCTCTGTGTTGTTCAGGAGCTTCTGGCAATTTTGCTGGTAAATAAAGAGAAACATGGAAGCCTAAAAGTTGCCCAGCCCTCCATGTACTTATGTCACCTCCTAATAGTCTGAAAAACCTTAAAATTGTAAGAAGCATGCCAGAACGACCATTTTAAATAAACAGCCACTATTACTGAAAGTAATTTGTGTCTCAAGAAATAGAAAGTAAACACTCACTTCATAGATGAGTTTTTTAAATTAAGTTCTTCCTATAATTCCAGGATCCATTTTCCTTTCCTCATTCAAGGTCTAATCAACACCTGCAGAGACAGCACTGTGTCATTTGTGTTTGTAGAGATGTTGAGTGCACCTTCCTTAACTAATGAGTTTTATATTGATATATCTAAATTCACTGTTAGGGGTCATAATGAAGCTAGCAAGGCAATGGATTAAAGAACTTTGGACTTTCCCAAAGTATAAGAAGAGGGCTTGATTGCCTTTGAAGAGCGAGACTCCTGTTGCAGCCTGAAGAAACACCAGGCTTCAGGATAAAAAGTGGAGCATGGAAAGTTTTGTTTGTAATAATTGTCTTACTAAAATTGGGAGATACTTCTAATTTAATTTTGAAGTTCTTGAAGTGAAGTCTAGTCTAATCTTAAGCTGTCAACAGTGCCTGTCTGTGGAGCACAGATAGGCTATATGGACTATACGGATCAGGGCAAGAAACTTAGAGTAAGGTGTTGTTATTTCAGACATCTGTAAGTCCAAGTGGGAAGCCCAAAAGGAAGGGCTTCTGAAACAAAATTACTGGAGGCAAACACACTTTGAGTAACATAGAAAGTATTGCCTACTACCTACATTGGAAATGAGTTCTAGAAAGAAAGAAAGAAGTAGTTAAGCATAGTGCAGACTACAAGGTTTGGCCCAATTCTCCACATAGAGACATCCTGCACCATTTTAGGTATCACAAACTGCCTGGTCCTCAGCTGTTTCCCCAGAAGTGTGGTGGTCTCCTGTGAGGTTTAAGTCATGTCCTGCTAGTCCTGCTCTGCTAGGTGGGTAGTCTCATTGGTATCCTAGATGCTCTGTAATAACTAAAAAGGCCATAGAAACCCATGTTTAAGTAAACAAATCCTGTCCACAGTATATTTCATTAGCAAACTACCACTTCTTCAATAGCCTCAGGTCTGGGAGACTTTGCAGGGTCGAATAGGAGATACACCAACCATGTTTGAAGCACAGACCTAGATGAGGCTTACAAATGTCAGGCTGTGGAGTATTTTGGAAGCTTCTATTATTCTGGCTGTTCAAGTAAGCTGCAAACCCTTTTTTGTTTTTTTTTTTTTTGTTTTTTTTGTTTTTTTGTTTTTTTTTTTTTTTTTTTTTAAACCCTTTTTTTTTTTTTTTTTTTTTTTTTTTTTTTTTTTTTTTTTTTTTTTTTTTTTTTTTGACACAAAGAGTTTTTCTTTAGTTTCTGTGTCAGTAGGAGATTTCTCCACAATATTATTTGAAATCCCAGATAGAGTTGCGGTTTGTATTCATGCTTAGTAAGAGATTTAGGCTGGACAGTGGAACTGTGCTTTAGAGTATCTCCCTATATCTGCCAGGAAAAGCCATATTGCAGAAGGATGCTGAAAATGTGATATAGCAAACAAATGGATATGGAAAACCAACATACCTCCACTATCCTCCTTAACACCCTGTCCTTCTCCCTGACCATCAGTAGTAAATGCCCAGACATTCTGAAATCTGTAAAAGCATAAAAAAAGTGAAGAGTGGTATTACTATGAAGAAGGTGAAAACTGGCTGTATTATCCTGTCTCAAATGTAAGAAAAAGAAGTGGTAGTTTCTTTTTGCAGATTATGCCCTTTGTAGATTGTCTTTTCTGAGACAAAAATTGCTCAGATTCTTTCATAGGTAAGTTCAGGTAATATGGACTAGATGAATGGATGGTGAGGTAGATCAAGAAGAGGCTGAATGGCAGAGCTCAGGGGGTCATCATCAGCAAAGTAGAATCCAGTTGGAGGTCTGTAGTCAGTGGTGTTCCTCAGGGATCAGTATGGGGTCCAGTCTTACTCAACTTGTGTATCAACGACCCAGACAAAGGAACAGAATGTACCCTCAGCAAGTTTGCTGATGATACAGAACTGGGGGGAGTGGCTGATACAACCAAAGGCTGTGCTGCCATTTGGTGGGACCTTGATAGGCTGGAGAGCTGGGCAGAGAGAAACCTAATGAGGTTCAACAAAGGCAAGCACAGGGTCTTGCCCCTGGGCAGGAATAACCCCAAGTCATCATGGCTTGGCTTCGCGAACGAAGATTTGGGTGCAAGTGTGGGTGAGTCCTTCGAGCCTGCACAGTGGATTTTTTAGGTGAGGCGCAGCATGCGCAGAACTGGCCCCACCCTTTAGTCCTAAGGTTCATCTGCCAGGGCCTAGCAAGCTTGGACGGTGGCAGCGAAGTCCTCAGGATGTAGGTTTAGTTAGAGTGTCCTTCTCTTAGATGGATGGCCTTACAGAGCTAAGCGAGCTCCATCTGCCCGGGTTTGGAGTTAGAGTTGTCCTTCTCCTGGGATGGTTGCTGGGAGGCTGGCGAGCCCATCCTGCCCATGGACACACTTTGTCTGACCCTTCAGCTGAGACCTGACTAGCATGGGAGACCCTACCGGAGGCACAACCACCGCCAGCATAGCTCACAGCCTCATAAGGGCACGCAAGCTTCTCCCCCGCGACAAGGGGGTGTCCGTGGAGAAGAACCCCAAGTACCAGTACAGCTTTAGGGGCTGACCTATTGGAGAGCAGCTCTGCAGAGAAGGACCTGGCCGTCTTGGTGGATGGCAAACTGACCATGAGCCAACAGCGTGTCTTCTAGGACAGTGGGGCCAATGGTATCCTGGGGAGCATTGTGAGGAGTCTGGCTAGCTGTTTGAGGGAGGTGATTCTCTCCCTCTACTCAAACATAGTGAGGCCACATCTGGAATACTGTGTCCAGTTCTGAGCTCCTCAGTACAAGAAAGACAAAGAATTACTAAAGAGGGCCCAGCAGAGTCACAAAGATGATTTCGGATCTGGAACATCTCTCTTATGAGAAGAGACTGCAGGAGCTGGGCCTGTTTAGTCTACAGAAGAGAAGACTGGGAGGGGATATCATCAATGCACACAAATGCATATAAATATCTCAAAAGTGGGTGTCAAGAGGATGGTGCCAAGAGGAGAGAGTCAAGAGGAGATGTCTTTTCAGTGGTGCCCAGCAACAGGACAAGGAACAGTGGCCATAAACTAAAATAGAAGAAGTTCCACCTCAACAAGAAGAAGACCTTCTCTACATGAGAGTGGCAGAGCACTGGAATAGGCTGCCCAGGGAAGTTGTGGAGTCTCCCTCTTTAGAGACATTCCAAACCCACCATGACACATTCCTGTGTAACGTGCTCTAGGTGACCCTGCCTTGGCAGTGGGGTTGGGCTAGGTGATCTCCAGGCATCCCTTCCTACTCTAGTGATTCTTTGATTCTGTTATTTCTAAGAAGTTCACATTAACTCATTCGGGGAACTGAGAGAAGGATAAAAGGAAAGCAAAAATTGTAAGAGAGCTACAATTGGAGAAAGAAGCAGCTTTGGAAATTCACTCTGGACTTGAAAAGTTATATGCACTTTGGTTGTATCAGACACAGACACAGGTTCCTGATCATCTACTGCAATGAGATGTCAGCAGCAGAGGCAAACAGAAAACTTCAGAGAGACTTGCTGTCAAAGCCACAAGCATTACTAAAAACCGTCAGCAGAGAACAAAATGGAAACAAAATCAGATCCACCATTTAAAATATTTCTCAAAAAGAGCAAGGCCATGCATGTTTGTCTTATAAAGATCACCCCAAAATTAGAAAAGTTTTTGAAATATGAAAGACATACTAGGCATCATCTACCGGTCTATTGTCTATGCCAATAGGAGCTACATGGCTTTTCCTTACCCATGGGCTTTGCAAAGGCTGGTTCTCCAGGACCTCCATCTGCCTTATTCCTGCATGTCTTTCACCAAGCACCATTGATGGAGACACACAGGTGACACCACAGGGCCTCCTGATTGTTCACAGCAACTAAAGTCAGCAAGACCAATGAATGTCACAGTCACCTGTGAGGAGCAAACTGCAATTCTCCTGCACAGCAACTGAGGGTGTGTTCTTCAGGGGTAAGCAGCAAATTGTTGCAGTTCCTGTAACCAGTCACTTGGTATACACATATACACAAAGATGTGCTAAATCAGTTGAGTGATTCCAGTGTCTGTTAGATGGATACCCTCAGCATCGAAAGGAAGATGAATTTTGCATTCCTGAAAGGAGCAAATCAAGCCACAGAACCACTCGTCCTAGAACTATGGAGGATTTGGTGTCTAGACCTAGATCAGTGCTCAACAACTTGCCAAATTCTAACCACCCACCAATTTCTAACTACTTGCCAATATCTTCTCACAGTTTCTTTTCCTTTTGTTTTCATTTAACCATGTGTCAAAGCACTGAAGCGGCTTGTTACTCTGCTATGATTGCCAGTGGCTCAAGCATATATGGCACAACAGCAGTTTTGGTGTTGGGATGGGAAAATATTGTTGGCTGTATTGGATACCGGCAGATGGCAATTTCCCTCTTTCTGTCATCACATAACACATTTTCAGTGAGTTGTTTCAGCCAAAAAATGAAAAGCGACCATGTGCTTTAAGTAACCTGAGTTTGTTTTGACCAAACTTGACTCTTTCCCTTCCTCCTTATCCATTCTTAAGTCTTTTCTGTTCCCCAGGAACTGGACATGGCTTCAGCACAGGTTATCTGGGGACACTACTGGCAGCCACCTGGCAAGACCATGGTCACATGGAAGTTCCCTATGAATTTGCACTGTTTCTCTGCACTTGTTTCCATTTCTCTTTCACTTTGTTAAAAAATGTCTTCTTGTATTATTTATTCCTTCAGTGAGCTGCATTGTTCATGTCTTGTGCTGAGTCAGAAAATAGCAATATATTTGGCAGTTTTACACAGCAGGCTGTGCTAAAGGGCCGTGATACTCGCCAAGTAAAGAGCTACAATGGTAGAAAGGGAGGGGTTGTCATCCCTCCCAAGCAGATGACCAAACTTTTTGTTGTGTGACCGGTCAGTTTTATCCCCACAGAACTGTGGCTGGCACACAAAGAGGATGGTACCTAGTGTATGAGTAAACATAAATTTTTGTTGTTGTTTTATTGTTTAATGGGCTATTTACCAAGTGCTATAACTTCTCTGTTCTGGCCAGTAAGTTACTCCATGTTTTGTGGGCCTTTATGCAGCACTTGACAAACACTTTTTTTTTGCTGTGCTCCTTCAGGTCAGAGAGGGGCCATCCTGATGGATGAGCTCAGACAGTAGTGACTTCACAGTTCATGGCCATTGCAGAAGAGCTTGGCTTGCCGTCTTCAGCAGAGTTAAGGAGAGAACCAAGACCGTGAGGACTTTATTCAGGAACTGCAACCTTGAAATGGACCAGGACAGAGAGGACCATTCTCCCCTCTGCATGGCTTGTTTTGCTGGTTTCCCACGAATTGGTTTTTTATGAGATTCAAACCTATATTTTAAAAGCAGCAGTTCCACAGGCTGGTCCATCCTGGGCTAGAGTTCTTTGAAAAACACAGGAGTCATGATAGAGACAAATCATCAAGCTGGTACATAGCAAAGAGGTAAGGAAGTAGAACAATTTTAAATTTCTTTGGTGATTTCAGTGTTAGTACAGCTAAAGACTGGCATTTCACTTTGAAAGCCTGTGTTTGTTTGTTTTTTTTAATGTACAGATTAGTTCTACCTTTTTATTTACCACCTGATTTGAGGAGGTTTTTAAAATATGAATGGGAAAATGCAAGGCCATTTCTTTTCCCCCTCATCATTGCTCAGGAATAAAAGAAGGTCCTGCTCACATACATGACTCATTCAAATCCATGTGCTACAGCACTGGGCCTCAAACACAATGTCTTTGGTCTAATTTAGTACCTGAAGTACAGGAAATGCCTTTCTAGGAAAGTGTAGGGCCATTAGAGCCTTCCAAGTGAGTCATCTTGCACTAGGGCAGCAACAGGGTAGGACTCCCAGCAGTGGGGCAGCACTGTGGTGGCACCTGGTCTGTAAGTGGATACCCGTGACACTCACTGCACTGAACCTGCCCATGCTGGTCACAGAGTAAAATCCTACAGACTAGGAGCTGTGAGATCTGACAAGCATCCCAGCTGTTAAATCACTCAAAAATGCCATTACATGTTATTTTTTCCTCTTTTCCTTCATTCAAGGCATTTCATTTTCTCCCCCACTTAAAGCATGAATAAAGAAAACGGTTTTGTAAACATTTTGTCATGTCAGATTTCATCTTTGCTCTAAATTTTATGTTCTTTCACGGCCAGATAAAATCAAGCACTTCATTTTACTTCAAGTAGTTTCAGTAATCTTTTTTCCCATGATGGAGATGATTTAAAACTAGTGTTTTGTTTCTGCAAAACTGGTTTTTTTTTTCCTCCAAAAAAGTTTTATCATTTTTTTTCTGTTTCATCCCTCGCTACGTACAGTTCTTTTCCAGTCACCTTGACAACAGCAAGGCTAAATGCTGAGTACCCTAAATCTGCCTTCTTCATATGGCACTGTGAAAAGTCCCCTCAGCTAGCTGGAGTGATTACTGTCAGGCTGATTATTGCCTGATGACTATATTGTTCCATGTCTAAAAAAGAGTACAAGTGTTCTTCGATGGGCATTCCCCTTAATGAGTGTACTCAGGATGCAGTTGTCACTGATGATGTTGTCTTAGCCTTGAAGGGATCTGACTTGTAAAGATTTATACTTCGAGATGTTTGGATTTTTCTGAGGTTTTAGCTGGATTAATCTTTTTCCACTTTCTGGTGTGCACTCTTTAACTATCCCCATGTTACCCTTTTCCCATATGCTATGGATACATATGGCAACTTAAGGCAAGAAAACTATTGTTGACAATTCATGTTATATTTCTCCTAAGTAATAAATGTTAGTCCAGACCTAGAAGTACTGGACCCATCTGCTTGAGGTAAGATCAGGTCTTGCTTTTTAAATCTATGACAGAACATCCATCCAAATATGAGAAAAATAGAATTTAAGCAGTTGGACTTCTGTAAATAAAACCAGCTACAGAAATGGTAAATATACAATGTCACTGTATTGCTATTTTATGCCTCTATATACTTAAATGAACAAAACACTAAACAAGGCTCTCCAAACTGCGAACATAGTATGAAGCCAGCAACATATCGAGGATTTTTGAAAGCCTCCTTGTTGCATGTGACAAGTAATATAAGAAAAAGTGAGCTGTAGAGAAATAACTTCATATTTATTTCTTTTTTTAACTCAGTTGTTCATGTAATGAACAATAGATGCTATCAATATATAGGAATGTAGTCAAACATGCATTTGATTGCCAAATAAGAAAAGTCTGCCTGTTTCTATGGGAACATTATGAATGTTTGCATGGGATCAAATAATGGGGTTTGAATCTCTGTTTTATACTATTAACATATGCATGCAAACACACACGCTGCTCTATTGCATTTCACAGTCCTTCTAAAAGGTATCTGAAAAGTCACCTGTATAACAAGGGTGTTTCTAAAGAAACACCACTTCTTAAAAAAGCTAAGGCACATCGGATTTCTGGAGATTTGTGTGTGTATCTCCCCAGACTCCGAAGCATCAGCCTGAATCTCCTAGGTAGCAGAGGTGCCAGGCTGTGAGTCATTAGGGTGGTGGGCACATTATGCTCTGTCCTGCAAACGACGGAGGTGCACCCTGGCATGCCAGACAGCACAACACAAAGTCTTCACAGGATGCCAGCTCCTGGGACACCAGCCTGTTTCTGGACAAGGAATGATGTCTTTGACTTGTACCTCCAATGGCTGGTACGGGCCAGGCACCAGGACACCTGGTGACACAGGCAGGACAGAGCTGACAGAACCGTGGCAATTAGGAACAAGCAGACCCTGTGACGCTGTGGACCATCATCTCCTGGAGCCTTCTGTGGGCCTGGCCACCCTTCCATTGCAACACCACTCTGTTCAGGGCCACAGCCTTTTTAATGATAATTGTGTGGGGAGGGACAGACACCTCCCCATGTCTTTCTCTGACTAACCCCAAGCAGCTGACATAGTTTTGGCAATTGAGGCGAGGTGGCTGAGTCACTGTGGTGCTGGGAGCAGCGGGGGAAACATGCCAGGGACAGCTGAGGGTGATGGCTTTCAGTCCCAGCAGCTTCTCCCTGTACCTCCGACAATAAACCTCAACAAGCACACCCCAGCCAGCCAGAGTGGGCTTATTACTGATACTTATGTTTTTAAGCTTTGTTCTGTGATAAAGCACCAAGTTCTAATCCCCACAAACAAAGCATGATTAATATTCCAGCCAGGGCTGACTGATATAAAATTACAGATTGCATTTTCAATTTGAAGCTCCTAATTTAGTGAGTGAAGTACCTGCCACTGAGATCCCAGGTATTCCCATCAGCACTGAGGCAGGATAAGGAGAAGAGAGCAATAAACTCTTGAGGGAGAAAATAAAAGGTGAGGAACTTTGATAAGTATTAAGAAACTAAATGGAAAAACAGAAGGAAAGCAGTTTTTTATGGTGCAATGCACTTGCACATCAACTTTTCCCACTATTCTCTTAAGGGTCCTGATGGAGCTGCTGTAACAGCTACACCTGAAATTGAACAAGACCAGAGTTTTGTACATTTACTAGAACAGAGGCCAGATCAAGCATTAGATTTCTATTTAAAACACAAACCATTTCTTTAGCCCTTTCCTGCGTGTTTCATACTCTTCAACAAAACAGATTGCAGTTGCTGTTGTTTTGTTAATAAACCCCAGGCAGTTTCCTCTGTGCTTCTTGCTCATTTTGGTGCAAGCAGATTTGTTACAGCACAGCCTTGGTACAGGCCTTTCCTCCTGGACTGGGGAAGGGGGTCAGGTGTATTTCCGTGAGGCTATAGAACACAAATATCTCAGAGGGGACCAATATGAATTACTTTATACAATTATAATATAAACAGGTTATAATGACTTTTACACCAAAAGGGCAATGAACGGGAAGTGTGGCTTCTCACGGATCTGGAACTCTTCATGCCCCCCAAAAACTTAAGTCCAAACTTCACTGGGGAAAGGTGAGCTGTGTAAGATGAATTTCTGATTCCACAAAAAAAATATTACATGTATTATGCATTCTCCAAGCACCAAATGTGAGGCTTTGACATTTTAGTTCAGTTCTGCTTTATCTCATAATGGTGTGGGTATCTTCATTTGTTTATTCAAATAGCCACTGAAACATATATCAAGCAAACAAATAAGTGCCTTTATATTTATATGCCGTTGTAGCAATTTTCTTTTTTTTTCTGTGAAAACTGTAAACAAAGGCTGACACAGCACTAATAAGCTACTGTCAGTGTAATTAATATGGAGAAGAGACACATTTCCCGAAGGAATGCCTAATCCTTTTCATTTCTGTTCACTACAGCAGCTTACTAGTAAACAAATTTGTGTTTATTTTACTCCCTGTAACCTGTGCAGTGTTATTTCTAAAACAGGGCTCACTCTTGCAAAGGTTTGCTACCAGGCTACCTACACTTAAAGCGAGAGCGTGTCCTCTTCTTGTTCACATCTGCCGGGGGTGGGGAGGGAATTAATCTGGGTGAGCATAAAGGAGCACAGTCAGTTTCCATGACTGAAAGAATAAACATTGGTTTAATGTGGCAGATCTCTTTGAGAAATGAGAATAATGATAAGATACTTTATGATATTATTAGTAATTGCATAAATGCTTGAAACCTGCCTGCAGCATTCATTGATTATACCTGCACGCTGGCGTAGGCCACAGCTTTTTCTACACTTGAAAAACAAGTGTGCAGCTGGGAAAGTGTTTTTTACAACTCTCTGAGGACTTCCATGCTGTTGTAAGGATTCTGGAGCTGGTAACACAAGTCAGTAAAACCCAGCTTTTGCCTCAGTAGAGATAAGAAAGCTTTATCAGCAAGGCTGGGAGGAGCCCTTCAGGCCCCTGTGGGTGCAAGGGTGGGTAATCCGCACTCATATGACTTGATACTCAGCTGCAGCCTCTGCTAGCAACCTCTGAATCAGATGTGCCTGCCATTTCCCTCCGTTCAAGGCGTTAAGGATGAGAAAACTTAATGGAAAATGAATGACGCTTATCTGGTCATGAAATAATGGTGTTGCTTATAAACACTGAAACAGACACAGAGAGTTTAACAACAATATATTAAAAGAAAATTTAAATGCAGATGGCTTAGACAGACTTTTTTTTATATCAAAGAGCCACTTCTATAAAAAAAAAAATAAATTGATCTCTCTGCCGGTCACTCTAGATATATTCAAAATGCACACGTAAATATATTACATTGAGATAGTGCCTGGTATTTCCAAAAGGCAATACAGGGCACAGAGCTTTGCAGGGTTTCTATGAGGATGCAGTGTCTGTAATTAATGGGTGCTCAAAGCTTTTAAGTGCTACCCAGAAGAGAATCACTCTCGGCCTGACTGGGGAGGTAACTTTCATCCCAAACAACCTCATACCACAAAATCATCATGGAGATCTCTTCAAACACGTGATGGCCCTCACTCAGTTCCTTCATTAAGTTTCTGCTATATTGATGTTAAAATGATACACATTAATTAGTAATGTTACATTATGTCCCTTTCTAAAAGCCTGACAGTAATAGTGATTTGATGGTAACTTATACATTTGATTCATCTGCTAAAACCATCAGGAATCAGTAAGTGCCCCAGTAGTACTGGTACTAGACAAAGAAAACCAGTGCCTGTGGGGTTATGAGCAAGCACTGTGTATCTTCTTATCATTGCGCACTGCAACCTCACCTTACCCCATGGCTATCAATCTACTAGAAAAAGTTAAAAGCTGGAATACTCCAAAACAGCTTGTGTCCAATGACTAATTTTTTATCTTACTAGCCTGTAACACACTGTTCAAATTTATTTCTAATACCTATTCTACCCACTGTTCCAAATATGATTCATTAAGGTTAACGATTCTCCTGTCTGTATGCATCGGTCATTCTAAGCTGCATTAGGGGAACTCCAGTGTATTTAAGGACTTATCATTAATTAAACACAGCTCATACTGAGATTTGTAAATGTAAAGTGCCATCTAAAAACTATTAATAATTGTCAGGTCCTTCTTAAAATTATAGAAGTACATCCATATTTGACCCTATCTGTTGTCCTTGGTGGGAATACAATTTCTCCATCAAATTTTTTCTGTAGAGAGATGGATGCAAGTCCTTCGGAGTAATTTCTTTCAGACACCTGCATTTGGTGCAAGCTCCACGTTACACCATAGAATCCCCTTCTCTGTCTGATGGCCCCTTTCCGTGTATGCTCAACAATTGTGGGCATCATCTTGGGAGGTAGGGTTTTGTGCCCAGCTTCCGGGAAACATCAAGTACTCTTCATTATGGACTCAGTGTTTTCTGTGCTGTAACTGTGTCTTCGGATGTGATTTTGTTGCATCTTATGCATGAAGGGGTAGCGTGGGACAATTCTTCTGCTCCTCCTGCAGTCCCTTTGCAATTTGCTGGTCAGTCCAAATATTACATCTTGCTTGGACTGGGTTTTTATACACTTGCCTGATAGTGAACAAAAGCAAAAATAACTGTGAGATGGAGAACTCCCTCAGGGAAGAAGTCGTGGTGGAGAGGAGACCAAACCAAAAGCTTATTCCTAGACCATTCCCTTACTTCAGACACAAAGTCTGCTGTTGAGAATTTGCTGAGATGAGATGCACAGATGGTTGACTTTAATGATACTTGTGGAGGAGCATAACACTGTATTCCAAAGCCGTTATGATTTCTGTGGAGTGCTTTTCAGGTGATATTACTGCAAGGTTGAACGAGTCAGTGTTTATCAAGTCAGAGCTGCAGAATTTCACAAGTGACTTTGACAGAAGGTAAGATTTCCTATTTCCCCACTTAGAAAAATTTTATGTCTTGGAAGTCCATCAAGAAAAAATGCTTAACCTTGCTATGGGCTTGGCAGCACATGGCCCATTTCCACTCCTTTTCCTGGTCATATTGTCCACTGGCATCGGGAACACTTTCAGCAGACATACTCCAGGGAAGATACCTCAAGGCCACATGAAAGGCCTTGATGTGAGATAAGTTTGCAAAAGAATAACTGGCATCAAAACCTAGGATAAAAAGGTGTTCTCATGTTTGTTTTTCCCTCTTCCAACTCATATGCCATCACACGTAGATGATTTGTTCTGACAGCTGATGACCAGATGAGAGTCTTAAAGTTCCCTCTTCACTTGAAGAGAGTTTGGTGGAGCTTTGCTTCTATTTTCAATATCAAAATTTCTCAATACCACACTGCTGAGCTCCATTGGACATCAAAGGTTGACCTCAGTTTTGTCTGCCAATGTGCAGCAGACTGGTAGACATCATCTCATCATCCACAACACTAGACATCAGATAAAAATGTAATGAGTGATAAATTACACGACACATAAAACTAGTTTGATCGTAGGATTATTAAATATTAAACTGTGGCATTTTGCCACTATTGCACATATTAGGTATGTGCATATGTTTCAATAAGGAACAAGCAGAGTCCTGTTTTTAAGAAGGAAAAGAAAGCCTGATTTTGCTGTGAATGTCATAAAAAGGAAAATATATTTGCTTATAATTCCTGCACTGCTAGAACGTGAACAAGAACTTTTGATCTGTTGTTCAACTAGAGAATCAGTATCTTATTTGTCTCCAGACATCTTTTTTGTTAATTTAATAAAGACTTGATAATCTGAGCATTCTCTTAGTAATAAAAAGAAAGTCAGTAGTCATTTTGAGTAGCCCATTACAAATCCATTCTTAATTAGCAAAATGTTGTTTGTGAACTATATACTGATTTAATTTATTCACATTTTATTCTCACACTACTGAAATAATTCTTACATAGTACACATATTGAGCAGAATAAATAAACCTTTAATAAAATCTAGGGCCTCCTAGATCTTGTGAAACAATCTTCAAGCACATTTAGCTTTATATTGCCACAGCTAAAACCTATGATGAGACAACAGAGAAATGCAATTGCTGCCACTGAGAAAGTATTTAAGCTGCAAAGACTGCAAGTGAAGTAGCTTTGACAGAAAGGAAAAATGAAATGTAGGTCTAGCATCAGGAAAGATAAAATATACAGTAAACAACATTCTGAGAATACTAAAATGTAATAGACAAGTTTTAATAGGATCTATTTGCACATTTTTCATCTTTTTTATTGCAAGTTTCATTATGATTTAGCTTCCAGGCTATTAATCTCCAAAATCCAGACAAACCACTTCATAGCATATTTTATAATAAATATGCCTGGGAAAAGTCTTCGGTGAATAAGTCAGTTTAAAAGTATTCTTCAGTGGATAGTATTTGTTTTGGTGGTGGTTACTAACCACTTCTCAAAGCCCTGAGGAATTCATTAATATTTTTTCAGCTAGTACATTTTATTTTGCAGTAGTTCGTTATTTTGTGCCATAGGCACATGTGTTTGTGGGAGTATGCAGGGAATAAATACTACACACTGAAATACTTTAAAAGGAGAAAAAGAAGCTAATTAATCCAAATGTTCAACAGAAATGGCAAATTAATCCCACTCTACCTAAAAATATGCAATGAAAACTGAATAAATTTCCATGTAGGGTTATGATTTCTCTCTTTTTTTTTTTGCTTTACCATCACCACCTTATAACACATCTTCTTTCATTGGACCTATCCACAGAAAATGTTTCAGGTCTCATCATTTGCTTTTGGCCCATGTACTTTCTTGGTGAATCCCATCTAATCTTCATCTGTCCCACTCTCACCTTGTCACAGGGACATCTTTCCTCAGCTCCTGTCTACCTCCTGATGCTCCTGTCCGGCAGCAAAATGTCTCTTTTATACCTGTCATTGTTTCTGTCCTAGGCCTTTGTCCCTTCAGATCATTTCTCCCTACATCCCTCTTTCTTGTCAAAACCTTTCCTTTACCCTGTACCCAGTGGTTCCTGATGTTCCTGCCTGCTCAGTTTCAGCTTCTCCTCTCACCCCTGTGGCCAGTCAGCCCTGTAAGTTGTCATGTCTTGACTTCTTCTGCAAGTTCACCATTTGTCCCTCCTTCACTTAAATCAGAAATTTCTTTTGCTAAGGTAGGCTAGGATTCATGGAGAGCTTGGAGCTTGCCTGAAGCAGACATGTGGGACATAATAGAAAGTAAGGTTTTACAATGGGCCTTGTGGAACAGCCTTTGCAACAGGAAATGGAGCAGAATTTATAATTTATGTGTTTATAATTTTGTGTTTATAAAATTACTTCTATAAATATTTTATGATAATTTTTGTATTACCTGCATTTTTTTGCTGCTTGGAATAGCATCACACTGGTATATGTGGCTCCTGGTTCAAAAAGAGGTGGATGTTTTTGAAGGAATTTGAAATGCAGGTTGAGCACATAGGTATGTACACACACAAATACGTGCATGTGTTAATCCTGATTTATTATTTTAAGAAGAGTTCTGTGATTTAGATGTAAGCTTTTATGATTCATTTACTGGCTCTTTCATTTATTCATGTAGTTTCACTCTACACCCTTAAGCTATCATGGATATTTTATATGACAGTACTTAATTGTGTTCATCCACCAGAAATGCTGATTGAAATTAAAATGTTCCTGCTCATTTCTTGCTCGGGATATTCACATTGAAGATTAATAGATTCATTTTTATTATGTGCAAGAAAAAAACAGGACTTGTTAAGATGGTGAAATGCTGAAATTAATAGTTCTATAACTAGAAATTCTACCTGAAGCAGTTAGTTTGGGCTTTAATGGGTGTAGTGTTTTAGCCATGCTCAGGTCACTAACAGTCCTAGTACTTGAGCTTTATCTTCATTACCAGTTTAATGAACCAACGAAAAAAAGATCAAGCTAAACACATGCAAACCTTCCATGAAAGTATATTGAAACTCATTAAAAGTAAGGTAAATTCATTAAGCAGGGTGTAAACTGCCTTTCACGGCAGGTGAAGTACATTACTTCATTTTCCTGGGAAAGGAAGAGTGGAGAAGGAATGAGGGAATCCCACAACATACCCCATCGGAAGAGTTGGAAGAAGGGTGTTTTCATTAGAGCTCATCCCACTGCAATATGTTGGTGCCTGTCGAGTGAACTGAACAGCTGGCAAGGCTAGACTGTCCTCTGTGGTCCTCTCTCTCCTGTCCTCAAGGCTGGTCTCAAGGAATGGTGGGAACAGTCTCTTTGGTCCTGCCTATCTTCTCCCCCTCATCTCTGGAGAAGTGATGTTTGCACTCTCTTCCCTTACAGAAGTGGACCAGGGGGTTTGAGAGGCAGAATTGATGCTGAAGCCCCTTGACAAGAAAAGACCCTTCAAGGTGTGAGTGTCCTACAGTCGCCCTGTGCCACCTGACAGCAAGTATTTCTCTTGCTCCTGTCATCATCCCTGAGGCAAAGAAGGGAAGATAAAAATTAGACTGGGTCTGGGGTTCCCAGTCCTCCTTCCCTGTCTGAGGGAAGTTGCATCCCAATTTCAGTCTCAAAGAAAAAGATTCATTCACTTTTCTTTCTCCGCTGAGGCTCAGGGGGTCGAGCTGTGATTGGGAGGGAGGTCTAGAGAGGCACTGCCGATAAGACAAGTATATCAGAGAAGCATGATCTAAATTTACAACTTACTGAAAAACTGGGGTTCCTCTGTGCACCTGGATTTGACATTGCCACTTTGGGCTTTAACCCACCCTGTTCCTCAAAATCGTATGAGTTGGGTTGGGGGAAAGAAAAGGAATATTTGGCATAGCTATGCATTTAACCCCAGGGACAGCATGTCTTTGATCTTGAAAGACAACAAGAGATTGCTTCGGAATTAGGCCTTTCCTAGATGGGAAGTGGATGCTGGATATCTTCAATGTCCACTGAATTCATTTATGCCCCAAATAAAATGAAAGGAAGGTAACATGGCAGATTCTCACAGGTAGATGCCACTCCAAAGGCTGGGTTCAGTATGTTGGGTATACAACAACCGACTGTGAAATGCTTACCTTGGAAATAAATTTGCTCTCAGAGAGCGTGCTTTTCCAAGTATTTCAGAGTTTGAATACCTCACATCCTGTGACACAGCCATGTACCGTCTTTCTGTGCCACACTAGAAATACTGGTAGATAAATGGAAAGGATTTTGTCATTCTTTGGATTTCTTTAGCCCAGTTCCATAATATTAGTCATTATGGTCTTACCCTAAAAGAGTTTTTACCAGGAATATAACTCTTGTGCTTGAAATTAGGTTAATATGGGTGAAATGTCTTCTTTGGCTGCAATAGGTTTGACTGCAAGCTGCAGGTAACAAAAAAACCCCAAAAAACAACGTAAGAGGAAATTCCTCTTTGAGTTACAGAATCAAAACAGAGAACAATGGGGAAAATTGGGCACATTTCCAGATTTTATGGTTTGCCCTCAGCTCTAGCACTGGGACTAGCAGTTGTGCACCATGTAGAAGCAAAGACAGGTCAAATATCCTAAGTACAAGACAGAAGTGGCTTTAGTGGCTTCATTAGAATTACCCCAAACTATACAGAGGGAGCATGATACCTATTTGCAACTGTTAAATATTTTAGAATTCGGCGCATTGCTCTTCTCTGTAAACACATGCATCACAGCTGTGAAAAGTGACATTAGTCATAAGTTCAAGCCCCATGCCCAACATTCCCCAACTGGCAAGTGTTTAATTACATTACAATTCACATTTGCTTGCTTCCATGTTCCTGAAATGAAGATTAATTTTCATCATGTCAAAGTTCTGAATGTCACAGGATTTCTGTAGTCATCATTCACAATACTCGCTGGGAAGTAATTCCAGCTGTTGGTATGGAAGTCTGGAGATTGATGAGGAATAATTACATAATCTTTTGAGAAGAAATACACAGTGCTAACCCACTTCTTGATAGGTATAACTTTGTAAACCCTTTGCTTAAATTTTGAAGTAATAATATTATTTCTAAAGATTGTAATGCATGTTTTGTTCCTAATTTCTGTCTGCAGGCAGTAGAATTGCTGGGGATATACTGTTAGGTGGAGAAGGTGAGTTTGCTATAAATTGAATAAAATAATTGAAAGTTCTCAGTTGTAAGAATTATGCCCTGTGGAATAAATTGGGTGGAGGGGCATTAATGATTTATGCTAGCAATAAAGAAAAGAAGTTATAATAATGCTTTATTAATGTAGTTATTAATTTATTCTTTATTATGCGTATGAAGAGAGATGGATTATCTCATAAACATCCTTTCTTAAAGACTATGCAGGAAATGAATAGTTTCAGCAGCAGGTAGGAATAGGAAAAATGTTGTACAGAGCAGGATAATGAATGTCTTGGATTGAGAACCAGCATCTGAGCTCTGCATTGCTGTTATGGCTTTCAACCTTTCTATTCAACTGCAGCTACTTTCCTGTTTAACCTTTTTTCTTGTTGAAGACATATTACAGGCAAGTTAGCAAGCTCCTGAAGTCCAAGTGGCAGCAAAGCAGGGCAGGTAACGGAAAGCTTAACAACTGCTACAGCAGCAATGGCTGGGGGGTTTGGTTTTTTGGTTTGGGGTTTTTTTTTCCCTTCTGTCAAGGAGAAAGTCTAAATGCTGGTGGAGATGTCTTCAGCATCCAATCTTTTCATGAGGAGGGAGCTAAAGAGGCCATGTTCTGCTAAGGCTTGATGTGCCACCAGTGAAAAGTTCATACCTAGTGCCAAGCTGACAGCACTGAGGACTTAAGTTGTTGCTGTGGGACTTCCTTGTTCCAAAGCAAGTCACAGGCAGATGGTGACTCCCTCTGTGGTTGTATGAAACCTCACATAGCCCAGGCAGCCTTCACGTCACTGAGTTACTTCATCCCATGAAACTGTCCTGCACTAGCATTTGTTTTGAGCTGACAGAAAGGCAGTTCAGCTACTAAATTACCTTGCCCAGGTATGCTCCAGACAAAGACAAAGGTGCTGGAGGCAGTCACGGGGCTGCTTGCACACGTTAACTCTGTACGAGGCAGTAGGTCACGGTTCCTGTGCTTGTCCTGAGTGACCCTTTGCCAGGACTAAACCCCCTCCCACAAGTCCTTCACCCTGGGGATGTCGATGCTAAGCAGCGATAAAACACAAGGAAGTCAGGAAGCAGTGAAGGGACATGGGTCTGGTGTGAAGCTGTGCGGTAGCAGGGCGGAAATTGAACACCCTCCTGAATCAGCACTTGGGAAGGAGAAAGACTAATTTCCTTTGCACACAACATTTTAACATCGCATTTCTTAAGTGTAGCTCAGACCTTACTTTTTGTTCTTTCCTGCACTGATAGTTTCAAAGCGGAAATCACAACAAGATGGCTGATGTTCAGTCATCAAGTTTAACCCGCTCTCATTTATAGAAAGTTGAGTTCAGTGCTTACCTGTAGCTGTTGCACTTCTGCTGCTCTGTCAAGACAACTTCTGCCTTTCCAGCATTCTCTAGACAATGCAAGAGTGCTCACTGAAGAAAGATTTGTGCTGCTTCTACAGTGCATCCCCTACTTTATGCTATTACCAGTTTGAAAGCTTTCAGTATGATTCTTCTCTGTGTATTTGACCAGACAGGAGAAGACTTCTCTCCTTCCAAGTTGTCCCCTCAGCAGGGCAACAGCAGGGTCAGTCTAGTTATTGCTCTGCACCACGCAAGGCCCTGTCAGAGGGTGTCCCTCCCCCGACCTTGTGTTTTCCTGCCCTTTTATTTCCTTTACTCCTAGTCGGACACAGAGACTTGAAACCACAAGTCAGAAAAGGGAATAAGACATCATTTTCAGCAGCAATACAGTCTTAGATCAGCTTAAACTGACATAGAAATGGCACTCTCCACAACAATACAAGGTTGTTCCCAGATACTTAGCAGGACCGGTCCACTGAGGTCTGACCTTGCTTGCGGGGGAGGTGGGAGGTCACATCCTAACAACATGAAATTCAATTTTTATCTATCCATTACTGATAACAAGCTGTTTTACGACTATTTCATCAATTATCTTCCATCAAGTATTTTCTGCTCTTGCCTAACCAAAGTACCAATATTTCATTGCCACCACAGGACTGCAGTCCCTGTTACTGTCAGGGGCTACTGAACATGTTGATATAAATAGAGTTTGTCACAACCCCATCTGAAATTCAACAATTCCCATGCACAGAGGGATTGCTAGGCCTACCTCGATCAGAGCTGACTATCAAAGGCCACTTCTGGTTCAAGATTACTCTGTGCTGGAAGCAATCTGAGCTGCTGGCTGAAGATCATTTTGTGCTGCTTGCAAGGAGGAGAGGTTTTATAGGGGAGATGTATATTATGGGCATTTGGATAGAGCAGGAAGGGAGACGGTAAAGGAGACATCATAATATCATATATTTATTCGGCAATTTAGGAGTAATTGATTACTTACAAGAAGAGCAATCAAACCATTTTAGGAACCTTTGCTTTCAGTTCACTTCTATCTGGCAATCAAAAGGAATAATAGATATGTGTGGGGGCATGATTGACAGGCTGACTTGCATTACAGCTTGCTAGAATAGCATAAATGTTTGATCTAGGCTTAATTTACCTATGTTAAAAACTGTAAAATATATGCTGATTTTGTGGTTTCAGTGGCAAGCACGGCATACTGGTTGGACACAAACTCCCTGTATCTCAGGAGATGCACTGGGCCTGAAACCACAAACAAGTACCATTTGTCCTTGTGAAAAGGCAACAGTCTGCTTGAAATACATTTGCCCAGGCTCTCTTACAGTTTCTCAGAAATGCACTTATCTCCTCCCTGAAGTGTGTTTTACGGAAATAAATTCACTTTAAATGTATGCAAAGGGTTTCCAAAATGCAGATAAATTATGAAACGCTTGGTATCACAAACTGCAAGTGGTGGTTGCACTATCTTTTGTATATTTTCCAAGACATTTGGGATTCAAATATATACCTGGTGAGGTCTGCAGAGGTATCACAGTGAGCTGAAACCCACAGAAATAAATTACAAGACATTTAGGTACTTCAGAAAATCCTCCTAAATGCATAATCATTTTCTTTAGGAACCCAGCACTGCCAGAAATCTTGCCCACTTCTCATCTCTGCAAATGCCTATACAATGCAGGAAACAGCTCCAAGGCAAAGGAAAGGAATTTACTGTTAACCAAGTCCTTCTCATAAGTGATTTGGATACGCAGACTGAGATTTAGTATTTGAGTCATTACTGGTAAATAGCCGAGCTTCAGCCTTTAGGATAATGATATGTTTTAGAAATCTTCTAGCCCATCTCTGTTTACAAGAATGTTAATTTTTTATTATTCTCATATAAAAAAAAAAAAATCAGTACATTTTTCCTTTGCAAAAGGATCAATATTACAATAATTGCATAAATGAGACCTTGATGGTGAATGCAAATACAAAGCCACTTACAGTGATTTTTGCTCCACTTGATTGTATCGGTTTGTTAGATTTATTATTGGTTTGCAACATTTGGCTTCATTTCTCTCTCTTCAGTTACCGTGGCATTGAAAGGTTCTCTTCCCCTACCGTTAGATCATTAGCATTCTCCTAAAAACTCTAATGTACAAGCTCTACTCCAAAATTAATGTCTGGTGACAGGTAATAGAAATTAATAGTTAGTTAGCAATCTGTATAACTGTGGCTTGGAAAACAGACTGTTGAGCTAAGACATGTGGCCTGAAGCTGTGGAGATACAGATTTCTTTGCCACTAACAGCTGGTGAGCACTGGGCAAGACAAACAATGAAAAGATCTTTTTTCTAAAAAGCTTTTTTTTCTAAAAGCTTTCCTGTTTGTTATGTTGTGAGGTTATCAGAAAGGTCTGTAAAATCATAGAATCATAGGACAGTTTGTGTTGGAAGGACCTTGAAGATCTTCTAGTTTCAACACCCTGCCAGGGGCAGGGATGCCACCCACAACCGCAGGTTGCTCAAAGCTCCATCCAGCCTGGCCTTGAACATTTCCAGGAATGGGACATTCACAACTTCTCTGGGCAGCCTATTCCATTGTTACCAGGGTTAAAGGCTTTGAACAACTCAGGTAGATGTCATTTGATTTAGTACCTTAACTAATTGTGATATGGAAAAAAATCCTGGATTTCTTCTGATTTTGGTCTTTGGTGGTGATCTGTGATCCCGGATGGATCAGAAGTGTCAGGTAGTAGTCGGCTGACTCTTTTAGTGAGTGTCAGATCTAGCAGGATCCTGCCTATTACTGCAGAGAGTGAGAAGTGAGGAGTTAATTCAGTGAGGTCCTTTCTGCTTAGCCACCAGCCAAAGCCTAAAATCATCAGGAGAGCTGAACAGCAGAGGCAGAAGTTATTGCCTGAGTTATAGGGACAGCTTTAGCCCGCGTACCTCTATCACTGGGACTGCACTGCTCACAACCCAATCTGTAAATTGGTCAAAGCACAACAAAAACAGAAAAAATGAGATCTAAGGCACTCCTACATGGAATGTTCACCCTAGCTCCAGGGAAGACAAGTTAATAGGCTATTCTTTCTTGATTGACTTTTTATTTAGCATTTGTCAGCAAAGAGTCATCTTACCACTTAGGTGCTCACTAGTGTTGACACAAAAAATTATTTTAGCCTCTTCTGACATTATATCAGGATGAGATTTTTCCATGCTGCAAGAATGCCTCAGACTCACTTGTTTGTATTTACTTGCATGAAGAAAGGAGGGATCTCTTCTTAGTTGGCAAAGTTTAGCCATTTTCAAAAGCAAGACAGAAATTTTGGAACCCTTTCTCCAAAAAGCTCTGTTGTGCAAGTGCTTGTGGACCAGCTTAGTTCATTATGTGTAAAAGGTTTATTAACCCCTAACCTGCCCAGGACTAGAGAAAAATCACCTCTGATAGGATGCTGAGGGAGAGAACCACACCACCTGGATGGAACATACTAACAATGGTGTCAAATGAGGCTTTTATTTCAAAGATGACATTGTGCTCTTCAGCATGAATTCACTTTTTGGCTAACTCTTCAGTTTTTTCTTTGTTCTTTTATTTATGCTAAGACATAATGACTGGTGTCTGGCTTTTTCCTCTTACAGTCTTGTTCTTGCTGACTAACTGTCCAGAAGTAAAGTTTCCTTCTGTGGTAGTTTAAATTTTAGGCTTCCGTGAGGTTTGTTGTTCTTTAGGCCTTCCTTAACAACTGGGGTCAAAAACTAAGGAAGTATTCCATCCTATTTCCTTATGTAATCAGGTGTATTTAAGGAGGTGGAGGGGGAGGCCCTCCCTCTCTTGGGCTCCAGCTGATGGGTCAGCTCAGAGACAGCAGCTCTCAGTGTTTGGGCCTCGCTTATCCACGTGGGCCGAGGCCTGGTCTGAGAGCTCTGTCCAGGCCATGCCAGGGGAAGAAATCAGCTGTTCTTAAGGGGAGTTGGTGAGATTTTATTGTATTAGTTATTTTCTTAAGCTAATCTCTGAGTTCCAATTGTGTATATCTGTTGTGCTTTTACCCCTTTTTTTGTCCTTTTTCCCCTTCCCTTTTTCCCCTTTTCCCTGTTGGGATTGGTTGGGATTCCTTGGGGTTCCTACTATGTACATAGTGTTTAATTGTATATAACTATATATATATGTAGAAATATATTCTTTGCTGCAGTTTTCCTTTCCTACCTCTTTTTTCCCCCTTTTTCTCTCTCCCTTTCGGGAGGGGGGAGGCTGTCGGGCTGTAGTGTGGCCTTGGCTGGGAGCCAACCAAAACTATTATACCTTCTTACCTCACCTTACTGCATTACACTTAGCCAGGTGTCCTGGTTTCAGTTAGGATGGAGTTAATTTTCTTCCTAGTAGCTGGGACAGTGCTGTGTTTTAGGTTTAGTATGAGAATAATATTAGTAACACACCAATGTTTTGGTTGTTGCTCAGCAGTGCTTACCCCAAGTCGAGGAGTCTCAGTGTCCCATGCTCTGGCAGTGAGGAGGTGCATAAGAAGCCAGGAGGGATCATAGCCAGGACAGCTGACCTGCACGGTCCAAAGGGATATTCCATCCCACAGGATGTAATGCCCAGTCCATAAACTGGTGGGAGTTGGCTGGGAGGGGCCCATTGTTGCCCAGGAACAGGCTGAGCATTGGTCAGCAGGTAGTGAGCAATAATATTGTGTACCATTTGTCCATCTTCTGTTTTATTCCTCTCTCTTTTTGTTATCTGTCCTAGTTATAGTGGCTGGGACCAGTTTATCACTGTGGGAATGTAACTGGAACTGTGTATTCCATACCCTCTCTGCCATTTATCATGAACTGTTAACGATGCATTGTTTGCAACAGCTGCCCAGGACACACCTCACACCTCAGGCTATGAACTGGGTGCATGGGAAAACAGAGATAAGAGGGCTCCCTGTCTTCACACCAATGATTCAGGTGTGATAACTCCCCTCCAGGAGTCATTAACACCTTCACATCCAACCTGAGGGGTCATGTCTGCTAATGGGCCATCAAGTAGACCAAAATATCCTGTGACTCACTGAGTAAATTGCCCACTGTGAAACCCCTCACCCCGGGGGAGGTACTGGGTGTTCCTATCTGAACCCAAGCATATATAAGCTTGGGGTTTGGGGACTGGGGGCATGCACTCACTTGTCAGATTGAGAGGAGGACNTTATATGTGTTATTATTGTTGATGGCTTTATTATTTATTTATTTATTTATTTATTTTACCAAACTGTTCTTATCTCAAGTCACATGTTTTATCCTTTTTTTTCCCAATTCTTTTTCCAATCCCAGGTTATGGGTGAGGATAGGGAGTGAGTAAGAAACTGTGTCATACTTAGTTGCAGCTGGGGTTAAACAATGACAAAAGGTTATTTTTTAAAGTGTGGTGTCAGCTCAACACCCTTCCTAGAAACCACAGGAATGCCACTCAAGAGTGAATTGGTGAATAAAGGTCTACTGATACCCCATGCAAAAGTGTTGTAGGCAGACCTTCTCACAGTGAGATGCCTTTGTAGTCTTTGTGCAGCATGGGATAAAATGTTACTCCACTGTCTCCCCAGGTAATGCAGCTTTTAAGTAATACACACTCTTGGGGGAGGCAGAAGTTGCTTTTCTTATTTTAGCATAAATTTCCAAGATAAGTATGTGTGTTTACTGTAAATTTTGACCTAAAATAAACCCCAACAAACAAACAAAAAAGAGAGATTGAAACATCTTCACACAATCGAGGTTATACCTGAATTTCATGTGCTGAGACTTTGTGGCACTAAGGTATGTTATCTGATTGTTGAAGACTTCAAGTTGATTGAAAGGGCAGCCTGTAGTGTAGGAAGGACAAGGAAATGGAGAGTAAGATTTGAAAAGCTACACAGTGAAGGAATTTAATTCCAAAATCTCAGCTAACCTCATAGCGGGATACCGCAGCATACTGCTTAAAAACAGAGTCTACATAGAGCAGAAGAGACAATTAAATGCAAAATCCATTGTCAGTAAAAAGTTACCCTTAAAACTGTATTTTAAACTTGATTTCTGGGATAATTGCAAAACTAAGAATGTCTATTTTTAATATAATTCCTCCTACCAAAAAAATCCCTCAAGAATGGGATGTAGCACCTGTTTATACGCAAAATTAATGCACATTGCAGTGATGTTACATGCCAAACTGCTACATAAAGCTTGCTCAAGTCTCACAAATTGATAGCTATTTGCAACTCAGTGGCCTCTGAAGGTCTCCAGGGTGACACGCAGCATTATGGCAGGATTACCGAAGTGTCCTCAAATTTCTTTGTATGAGAGAGAGTAAAAGAATGAAATGATTCTCCACTATGCATGACTTATAATATAGCAGACAACAGTACGTGATTTTTATTATGAAGTGTTGATTGTGAACCCATCAAGCTGCATTATGCTGTACTGGACACCAGCATGTATGAGGAACTGTGGAAAATATTCTGGATAAAGGAATGCAAACAGACATGCAAAAGTGAAAGAGGAAAAACAATGGGGCACACAGAAACAAGACAAAAAAAGTACAGCAGTAATTTCCAGGAATCTGCTGGTCTTTCAGACTTTGGAAGGGAGGACATCCTACCCCCTCTGTGGCCTGAGCCAGTGTGTGTTTATGGGTCAAACTGATAGTTTGAGGTCAAAAATCAGACACTGGATGCTGTTACAGATGCTAACAGACACATGTTACTTTGCAAATTTTGACAAAAAAACTTACCTGATTTCCCTGTGCCCCTGCTGTTTTCACGGCCAACAGCATTCTGGATGTATCAAAAATAGTGTGGCCAGCTGGGACCAGGGCAGTGATTGTTCCCCCATACTGGTGAGGACATACCTCAAATCCTATATTCACTACAAGAACATCGATGTGCTGGAGTGTGTCCAGGGAAAGGCAACAAAGCTGATGAAGAGTCTGGAGCACAAGTCTGATGAGGGGTTGCTGAGGGAGCTGTGGTTGTTTAGCCTGGAGAAGAGAAGACTCAGGGGGAGCCTCATCACTCTCTACTACTACCTGAAGGGAGGTTGTGGTAAGGTGGGGCTTGGTCTCTTCTCTCATGTCTCAAGTGAAAGGGCAAGATGAAATGGCCTCAAGTTGTGCCAGGGAAGGTCTAAGTTACACATTAGGGAAAGATTCATCATGGAAAAAGTTGTCAAGCATTGGAACAGACTGCCCAGGGAAGTTGTTGAGTCACCATCCCTGGAGGTATTTAAAAGATACGTAGATGTGGCACTGAGGGACATGGTTTAGTGCTGGACTTGACAGAGCTGGGTTAATGGTTGGACTCGATGATCTTGAAGATCTTTTCCAAATGAAAGGATTCTGTGATTCCATGATTCATGCTGGAGGGGAGCTAAGGGTGTAATGATGCCCAGCCACCTCCCAGGAGTTACTGCATGTTAGCTAAGTCAGCAGAATGGTGAGCAACTCTGCTCCTCATCCCCTGCAGTTTGTTGCTCAAAATATGTGAACAAGCTGAAATCGGCAACAGTTTGGAGTTTTGAACTGCTGGGCCCCTGGGAAAGAGTGCAGCCTCCAACACTGGACAATAATGTCTGGTGGAGGTACCAGCAGAGATGCCAATAAAGCATTAAATCGCAGTGACCACAAGGCAGACCCCTAGTTCTCATGTCTTATGCAACATGGGTGCTTACTTAAGAACCAAAGAAATCATTAGGAGTCACTGTTGTACCAAACTGGGGGTCAGGGTATGAAAACAACATCCCAAGTTATTGTAACTAGGTTGGAAACCAAAACCCCCAGGGCAGGGACACATGGACATAGGCTCACATGTTCTCTTTGCAGGCTGAGTGGACACAGTGGCTTTGCCAGTGAACTCTAGACAACAAGTCCATGTCCAGGGAAAGCAAGCAGACATAGCACAGGTCATCTGGCCAAGCAACAAGTGCTGTGCTGCTCCTGAGAGTACCGTACAGTCCTCCAGCAAATTCTCTTCATTTTGCTCATTTATTCTCTATTATGCTATAAAAGTAGTGTTGCTGTCCATAACTAGCTGTGTATTACCATACAGATAACCTCTGTCTAAAGCTGACATAGCAACAGAGCAGTTGGCAGGGTACTAGTACAGCTGCAACAAAGAGGGGAGGCAGAAGAGAGGGAACTGGGCTGAAGTCGTGGTTTCTTCACCATTACGTGCTCTAGGTTGTCACAACAGTCACAGCAAATCTGGCTGCGCTGCTTGCACTATATTTCTCCACATCCACAAACTGATTTTAAAGCCAGCATTTGGGAAACAGCTAGTGGTCATGTGGGATTAAAAGAAACAGTAGGTTGCGCATTCATGCACACCAGTGGCAGAGGAAAGGGTCCATGTACGCTCTGCAGTGACTGGCTTTTTTTTCTTACATGGCCACAGTAACATGCATTAATAATGCCCTACTTGTGAAAATACAGACAGGAGTAATTCTGTAAGGATATTGTGTTAATAGATGGCCCTTGAACAACCCCTAGAGATGTGCCTGATGGAGGGAGTTCTTGCAGTATCTGAGGACAGAGCGGAAAGTCTCACAAAACATGCACTGTGCCCCCTTGACCTCAGGACACCACACTTCTCCAAAGCCAGGTTGTAGTGTGTTATTTGGATGACTGGGTCATTCTTGTGTATCACACCCTTGCTGATGTGCAAGGTTCTTGTGGGGCTTCAGACTTTTACACCAGTGGCTTGGTTACAAATATTCTCAGCGTGAGGCTGCTTGTCTGTGAAGCTGTTCTTTCTATCTCAGTCAGCAGCACTGAAATGCAGCTTCTGCATTCAGCTTCAAAGTGAGATTAGCAATCTGATATGTATGGTAGCAAGACGCTTTAGCCCAAACTCCTCTTTTCTGTCTTTTAAAGAGGAGAGCAGAGCGGAGTTAGTTTATGGCACATTTCTCTGAGCCAAGGACTACCTTCAGCTTTGTCTCTGTGACAGAGAGTCCTTTTTTATGAGACATTTGCCAGCAACAAACAGCCAAGTGTTCCCTATGCATGAAGCAGGAAGGACCATGTTTCTTCCAGCTACAAGCCCAAACAACGCTTTAATGATTCTGTGTAGATCTTAAAACACTGACAATTTTAGAGGCAAAAATCAGCATGCAGTCATGATTATGGAGGCAGGTCAATGTGTAGCTGAATTATTTTCTTCTCCACAGAACATATCAATTTCTTGCAGCACAATGCCTCTGTATGGGATGTGGACTGAGAGCAGCTCAGCCTAACCCAGCTCTCTTTGCCCTGGAAGCAACTGAATGATGATAGTTCATTTCCAGCTGCTGTAGTGGAAACAAAGAATCATTTCATAACCTGCAGAGCTTTTGCACATCTCCATGCGCCTGTCTCTTCTTTAGAGTCAGACTTCATGTTACTCACAGAGAACTTAAATTTCACTTGCAACAATTTTAAGGCAGTATTTTGCTGCCAGAAAGCCCCAAAGGTTAGTAGCAATAGGACAAAAGCTGAATGTGACCTTTGCAGCACCTAATTTACAAGAGCCTTCCAGTCTCCGAGGAGAGACTTGTGTGCTTATCCTTCCTATACTGTTGAGTTACTGGCATCTATACTAGTCTGACTGGGGAGCAGGAAGTCACCTACAATCAGCCAAATTTGCATCCTGCTTCTTCAGTCAAGTCAGCTGATGCCTTAGGCACTTATTCAGGGCTACAGGGCAGAAGCTCCATCTGCCATCTAGAACATTATCATGAGGGAATAAGGGGCCTTATATCCATATCTTATTAGAGAATAACCCAGAGAAGAACAGGAGTTTTTTTTACTGGTAGAGTTTTGTTTGGTTAGGCATGTTTGTTTATTTCTGCAGCTACTGCAAAAAAATCCAGTAGCAATCCTGAGAGTCCTTGTGAATCAAAGGCACCTTCTCAGATGAATGCCCCATTGACACTATTCATATTTGCATCCTCCCCATTCTGATTAAACTCATTTTCAGCAAGGTGGCACAGCTTCCACAGGGAGATGCAACTACTGATTAAGATGCTTGTGCTGAAAACTGAATCCCTGAGAGCAGTTGCCCCACTCCTAAGCACCTTGGAAGGCTCTGGGAGAATGGAAAGGGACAGTGCAACAGCTGCCACCACTGCTCCCAGCGTCAGCTGCTGTGTTGTGTGCTGTGCCCTCTCCCATCAGTCCAGCAGGCTCAGGCAATGATTACTGGAGGCAGCTCACCCCTTTCCATGGGCAAAAGCATCCTTAGCTGCTGGATTTCACTAAGTTTCAGCAGAAACAAAGCGCACAGTCACTTAGCCCAGCTGAGAGAGGAGCACCTTGTGGCATGGGGCAATACCCAGTGCAAGTGCAGTTTTTCATATCTGACAGGGTGTACCCAGGCACCTTCAAGGCAGTGACAGCCAGGCTGTGAGAGACATTGCAGTGGCTGTAGCTGGAATTTAAGTGCTAAAGCCTATGTCCATTTTCATTTGTTGGATAAACTGCCAACCCAGTCCCTGTTGCCCTTGGGACAATTGTGCATCAAAGCACTGTCTTGCAAGTAGTCAGAGTTTTGTGTGAAATCTCTCCACAAAATACGAGTGAGTGGCAAACCGTGTGCCTAGGAACCAAAGCAGTGGAAGTGTCCTATAGGCATATCTTCAAAAGAGCTACCCTCCTTCGGTATTTGCTGAATGCACATAATCAGGCATCCTTTGTTTTTTGTTACAAGATTTCCTTGGTTTAATTTTCTCTTTACTGTTGAAAACTATTAAAAGAAAATGATGGAGCAAGCAACTAGAACTTAGAGGTGTAATGTTCAGCTGTTTCTATAATCACAAGAAAATAAAGTCTGATGGATCATGTAATAGAAAAATGAAGAAAATCTGAGCAGTGTCTCAAGAAATGTTTGCTTAATGAATATTAGACAGCGCTGATGACAATATTTCTTATTGCTGGTACTTTATAATGATGGGAATTGCATTGTGCATGGCATAATTTTGGTGTGTGTGTTTTTAACACATTTTAATGAAGAAATGTAGATTTCAAGGCTCTGAATGAATGCACTTTTCACTCATAGAAAGAAAGAAGGGGGAGGAAATAGCTTTGGGTGAGTTGGAAAAAGCATATTTAATGAGAAAAGGAAGAGAATAAGAGGGGCCTTTTATGGAATGGAACATTTGGAGCTTCCATGTCCTTTTCCACCAGCCACACAGATCTCTGTGTAACAAATATAGTTTCATAAGAAAAGCCCTTCCAGTCCTGAAATCTGGTTTCAGATACTTGTTAGTGAGAACATATTCAGGGGCTGTTGCTTTTCAAAAGAAACTCTTACAAATCTTTTCACAACCATATTGTCCATTGGTAATATTCCCGAAGACCTAAGGCTCTTCTGTGAATGGATATACCCATGGACATTCACATGCATAAGGTAGTTGCTTCTAATTTATTCCTTTGAGCTAATATAAGTGAGAAACTGAAGCAAAAATGTTTGCTGGAATTTGCTAATAAGGTTCAAAGGGATTTTAGTTATAAATGGTATTTTGAATATAAAAGAGAACACCAAAATTGCTCTTTTTGAGTAACTTCTTTGTCATTGCTCTGAACTTTACCACAAGGGGTAGACATGCGGAAGTGAAAAATTCATAGTACATTGCCCTCTCTGTTGGAACTATTGTCTTTCATTATATAAATAACTGAAATGAACTGTTGAAAGATTGGGTGGGTAGAGAAGGATATCTTGTTCTTTTAATGTAATCCTTTTTCCTTTAGTTCCTGTTACACATGAAAACTATGTAGGTTAAAATCCTTTTTGAATCTTTTCCCAGAAACGTCAACGAGGAGTTGTTTTTCAGTGTCTTGGTCACCCCAGCTGTGGAATAAAGCAGAATTTTGCTGCAATTCATATTATGTAACATCTTACACTAATTAATCCCAACCCCAAACAAAGCTAAGGGGAGAGAGAAGCTATGTATTAAAATAATAAAATGAATACTTATGCAAATACAAACGAGTAGTCCTCAGTGGCTGGCAGGGTTAGCATACAGCTCATCTTTTCTCCTCCATGTGTTCCTTTTTGCTTCCCTATTTTATCCATCTTCTCATTTCTTGCAGGAATCCCAGGCTGAGGAGCAAAGCACAAACATAACTGTTCTAGCATATTGACTGCATACACGACGTAAACCTCATGTTCCTATGGGGATGCTTCCCTGTGCCACAGTACATGATGATACATGCCTACCTCAGTCAGGAAACTCCTATCCAGATGGACGTTTTGATACAAATAAATGTGCGTTATTATCAACCCCAAACATATCTGTGAGTCCTCTGGGAAATAAAAATGAAATGTCTGTATTTACTGCCTTTTCTCTTTTACAGAAGTGACTGTGCACGTGAAATCACAAAATGTCACACTTGAGGGGGCAGCCTAGGAGACCAAGCTAGTGTTCCCAGACCACAGGGAGACTCCTCAACACTCTCTCTTAAGGGTAATCCCATTCTGATATCCTTCCTTCCTGCCTCTACCCTTTATGTAGGGATTTAACAGTGTTTAGGTAGCTTATGAACAAGCATGACATAAAATATAATTGTAAAAGCTTTCTACACTGAGATTGTTACAGTTTTTTCTTATTGCAAACCTACGTAAGGCACTGTATCTGCAGCCTGGTGTAGTATATCTCTCCTGGACAAAAAAAGTAGTGACACCCTGCGTGCATGAAGGGCCACCTGTTTTAAGGATGGAGGAAATCTGGATACCAGAATTTTAAATAATTCATACCAGAAGTGCCTAACAAACTGAATTCTGTGTAGTTCCTTTTCAATAAGACAATACAAGAAAAAAATCTGGTCATTCTTGACTCCGTGTAGCAGGGATACACTGCAACAAGAACGGGCCTATCCTAAAGAGCTGAATGCAGAAACAACGTCCTTGGCCTGCGGGCGGGTGGTGCATAAAGCGTGGGGTCCTGATCACAGTTGCTGACACCACAGCATAGCACTTAAAAACTAATTGGAGCAGGTCTCTTCAGCATAGCTCTTCTCAGCCCTGATGTGCTAGCCCCATTATAATGAGTGGAACTGCAAACTAATGCTGTATTCTGTGGACAGAAGAGATCCTTGCATTGCAATTTTTGGGAACACAGCACACCCTGCTTCTCCTGTCTTGAAAATGACAGACAAGATATTTTCAAACATAATGGACTTAAAATGTCAGGTGTAATCAAGGGTGAGACTGTGAATGCAAATGAACTGTTTTGATAAGTGCAGTCTAAACACTGAAACCAAATTACAATTTCCCTGTCATTGCAGTTCTGCCATGTGAGGTGAAAGCAGCACAAAATCCTGGGAGGTGAGCAGAGGATGTGCCACTGCAGTTGGGGCACAGGCATCCCTTGAAACCCGGGAGGGCAGAGGGGTGTCATGAGGTATGGTTAACCAAGAAACAAGGGAATGTTGTGATAAAACTGCAGAGAAGGGAACGGAAGGGGAAGGGCAGGGGAAGGGCAGGGGAAGGGCAGGGAAGGGAAGGGAAGGGAAGGGAAGGGAAGGGAAGGGAAGGGAAGGACTTTCTGAGGTTTTATTTAATCCCTGCTTCTGTCTTCTATCTGAAGGACAAATAGGTGGACCCAGATCCTGCAAGAGGATGTCTGCTCCAGAAGCAAGATGTCTAGTCCTTCCACAAGTTGTGTCCCAGCTATTCCTAAACATCTGCCCATTTCTTTTGGGCATCACTGAATTACTCAAACTGTGATTTGGAGGACTGCCTTCTCCTCTACTACCAATTTGAAATTACTAATACTTTACTTCACTTTGGAAAGACAACTTTTCATAAGAGTAAAGATGAAGATTTTTAAATTATTCAACCACTCTATTCAAATAATAACTAATTTTTGCGGTCCCCTGGTGAGGAAGGTAATTATATGTTATCCTTTCTGACAGGCAGAGTCATTCAGTTTGAATCATTGGCTGCAGACCAGGAGATCTTTGAAGTAAATTTTCCAAGGTTGAGGTGAAATTTTGAAAAAATCTCTAGTTTGATCAGAATGCAAGATTTTATTTTCCATTTTTTGTCTCATCAAGAAGCCAGGCTTGGAAGAATATCCCTTGGCTGAGTTGCCAGAATATGTTCATAAATGATTCACTTGAACCTTTCACAGTCAGAAATGACATTGAGAATACCATGGAAATAAATTTTTGAGGGTAGATGAGTCACCTGGGCTTCATTGTAAGTAATGACAAAAGCTGATTCTGTTACTCACACAAGTTTTATTCTCACTGCCTAAAATGCTTTTGCTATGTAGTGATCTGGCTGGATTGCTGCAGCTACCTTTCCAGTTTAGGGTCTTGTTGTAGATGAGGGTGTGTGGTTTTGGTGTGTTAGAACTGTATAAACCTGAAGCAGACAACAACCATGTCAGGTGCAGGCCCTCACTAATCCAAAATTGGCTTGTGGTCTGAACCAGGTTTTGTATCTCTTCCAAAACCTGCCACCTACAACAGCACAATTATCTTGCCAATGACTCACTGAGTTCTTGTGGCAGTGAGCTCCTGTCCTAATTAAGGGAACAACAACCTGAGCTCTTTCCTTGCACAGCTTTCCAGTTCCCCTTTTACCTTCTCACCACCATTCCTTAACTTACTTCCCTTTGACCTGTGCCCAGCTGTTTATGCCCAGGCTTACCTTCCCCAGTCATCACATTTGCGTGCTCACCATCACTGTGAACTCCTTCTGCATGATTTTGGGTGACCGGATGGGTGCACAGAACCCCAGGGACACCAAAATGGGAACTGCACGGCAGCAGTGCTATGAAAAAAAACCCCACTGTTTCTTCTCCATCATGACAACTTGCTAAATTGGTGCTCTTTAGGCCATAGGTTGGCTCTCTCTGGAGATGTCAAAATATACTCACGGTAAAAGGACACGTTATTTGAACTCTGAGTACCCTGCAATAGCCAACCTGAGCACATCCTACTCTGACACTTAATTACCACTACATATGTCCTCTTTAGCTTCAAAACAAAGTAGTAGTCATGGAGAAACATGGAAACTTCTGTAATTTGTCCTGCGTTGCACAAAATCTGAGTGTGGAAAAGAACTCCCAGCCCCATCCCATAAGAACTCCAACACTACAGAAGTCTTGAATATTTCTGAAACAACTTTTTATGTTTCTTGAAATTACAGATTTTACGTGTTTTGAAAGCTCATTTTTGAAAAAACAGTGTTTCCTAATGAAGCAATGTACAGACTGACAGTAAGTCTTTGACTCAAACATCCTATAAAAGAACTATTTATCCTGATTTTTCAGAGATGGAGAATATGAGGCACAGCAGGATGAAGCTATTTGATGAAAGTCACTGGAAGTCTGCTATGACAAATGAGAACTTCACTGAGAACCATGATATCCTTCTGTTTTTCTGAAATGCAGTTCATTAAATCACTCAGTAGTTATGCTATAGGTCTGTTTATTTATTTTAAATACAGTGTTTATAAAGCAGAAATTAAATTTTTTAGTGATGCATGCATGCATGTACAAGTAGGCAAGACATATAACTCCTTAGATTTTACTTCCATGTTAATACACAGAGAAAACTGCCATCTGCTATCAGGCATGGAACTTTAACTTTTGCTACAACAGGGGTTAGGCTTTATGTTCACAACAGTGTATAGTGAGACGTTCTCTTGCTTTTGTATCCTTCATCCTAGATCTTGAATATGGAATATGGAGAATTCCATTCCAGCATAGCAAGGCTTTCTCCCCTATCCTAAAAATGCAAACACGAATTCTGTTTCAGATTACAGTTTTATAGAACACACTCTAAGTCATTCATTTTTTTGTTTGTTTTCATTTCCTGTTATCAAAATGGGATCAAAGATCTGCCTGTGGCATAATGACCATCAAGACAATACAATTAAATATTAATTTTCAAATTCAACAGATCACATGCATCAGTATAATAATTATGGACTTTAGAAGTATATTGAAGAAAGGATCTCAAGAGAGGAGCCACATAGAACAAATGAACTCATTTATCTTGTTTTGCTGCAATCACCTCAACACATTTGCTGATTTAATAAACACTCTGCTCCTGCTGGCTGGATTCAGTGCTTGCCACAGGTGCTATTTACCTCTGAAATGCATGATGCCTATTGATCAGACTCAGGGAGAGACACATTTTTCAATGACAGATCAGTGTCTAAACATGTCAGCAGCTCATTCCATACTTAGGTCTGGTAATGCTAGCCCTGAAAACAAAGGTTCAGTTCATAGGTTCAGAAGACTTAGCTAATTCAAGTAAGAGCACATCAACCACATGCATCGTTGCCACTTTAGACAAGGGCTCATCAGCTCTTGGATGGTGTTTGTCCCCTGCACTGCAGGTTCTTTCCAGTAATGTGTTTACCCATCTTGTTTTCAAACGCATTGTCTCACTTGTGCTACCAACACCTGGGCATCCCTGTGAGCGTGCACTTTCTACAAGAGCTCTCTCTGGACATATGTCCCAGGGCCACGATGTGCGAAAGGGTTCTAGGGCCCTGATTCTCATTGTCAGCAGCATTCATGCTGGCCAGAGGATAAATGGAATGCAGTAGAAAAAATTGCCCTGAATAATGAGGAGCAGCAAAAGGTAAGATAACTGAAGTATTCTGAAAGAGATAGAAATCCCATTTCAAGCACATTTATAAAAAGTAGTTACACTATTCAGGTTTAATAGGTCAGCCTTGTGCAGAGGTATACCAGCAGAATATGGTATTCTTGTGGCTTTAGCACTTTACACGGCTCTAACTTGGCTCTGGCCAGAAAACTGGGGAGCTTTGCTTTGTTTAAGAAATTGTGAATCTGAAACTTTCAGTTTTGAACAGAGTGGAAAGAAAACCAGCTTGCTTAGAAAAGAGAACATAGAAAAGAGAGCATGAGCATCTCCACCTGAGTATAGACAATAACCTGGAAATTACTTTGTGGGCAGAAATCAGCTGAATGTGATGGTCACAGGAGTAAGTCTGCCTGTGCTTATCATGACTCAAGCAGCCTCTTGGACAAACAGGCTTATGAAGCAATGTCTTTCTCTCCCCAAAGGAGCTGCCGTATTTTAAATACGTAGCCAAATAATTACCAGTCTAAAGGGAGAGGGAAGAATTTCAGTTTGTGACTCACATCTCAGGAAAATGCTTTAATCATTGAGTACTGGTTGGTATGAATCTCAGTCTCTTTCACCTCCTGGAATCAATTCTGGGCTTAGGAAGTCTTCTGGATCAATATATTGAGTTAATTGAACTTTTCCATGGAAAAGTTCTGTTTCAGTTATCTGACATTTTCTCTTGGGAAAGACCAAATACCTCCATACCAGTATCACTTCATATACTCTGCATGAAAATGCCATCTATTTTAGTAGCTTATTTTGGTAGAGATATTTGGGTTGCCTACAGGTTGTTTTTTTCTAATTGCTTTTTCTTATTCTGCTTAGATGCTATACACAAGAGGTGGCTGAGAAATTCCTTTTGCTACATTTCTTCTCTGAAGAGATTTGTTCTTTCCCACTCTTGAACTGCTGTTGATTTGAGACAAGCATTAAAGCTTAGAAAAGGCTGAAATTATGTCCCTAAAACAGAAAGAACATCTGTGCTGGTTTTAAAAGTAAACCGGCAGGAGAAATGAATCCAACTCAAAAGAGTTTAGAAGTCAGAACTACAATTTATTAAAAAGATTACAAT
>VWZG01006179.1:192215-238892 GCA_013396735.1 Grallaria varia | reverse complement strand
GCCTCAGGTTCCAAAACCCCAAGCTTATATATGCTTGGGTTCAGATGGGAACACCCAGTACCTCTCCCAGGGTGAGGGTTTTCACAATGGGCAATTTACTCAGTGAGTCACAGGATATCTTTGGTCTACTTGATGGCCCATTAGCAGACATGACCCCTCAGGTTGGATGTGAAGGTGTTAATGACTCCTGGAGGGGAGTTATCACACCTGAATCATTGGTGTGAAGACAGGGAACCTTCTTATCTCTGTTTTTCCCATGCACACAGTTCATAGCCTGAGGTGTCAGGTGTGTCCTGGGCAGCTGTTGCAAACAATGCATCGTTAACAGTTCATGATAAATGGCAGAGAGGGTATGGAATACACAGTTCCAGTTACATTCCCACAGTGATAAACTGGTCCCAGCCACTATAACTAGGACAACATCTACTAAAGAAAACCATCCTGAAACATCAGAAAATCTTTCAAAATAAGTGTATAGTGTCCTGATGAGTGCAGTTGACTTAGCATGGAGTTGGAAAATTACAAGCAGGTACAGATAGTGTTATCACTCTGTCATGAGGGACTTTACTGTATTATGAGCTCTGATTTAGTGTCTACCAAACACTACAGAGGATGCTTTCTAACACACAAACAAAAGTAAGACCTGCACAATTGTGATGGTGTGTTGAGGTGATGTTCATCTATAAGATGTAGGATATCCCAAAAAATGACTTCCACACCCCCCCAAAAATATAAAGTTTTCCCCCCTATTTATGTTCCTAATTGTTGTGCCCAGAACAAGGCTCCAAGATCTGACAGAGGAGATTAATGGGGATAATAGGTGGTGGGTACAGGTTATGAGAAATGTGAGAAAGAAGAGAGGAAAATAACTAAAAAGGAGTAAGACTGTTTGAGCAAACGAAGTGCAAGTAGCCCAGGAAGAAAAGTAGAAGTAATAAAGAACTACAGAAATATAGAGATGTAGGCTTTGGAGTAAGCTCTAAAATCCTCTTTGTCTGAAGCAGATAAAATGCTCCAAGAGGGTATTTCAAAATATCTTCAAGCTCTTGGTCTCATATCTCAGGAGCAGAAGGAAGGCATTTATTCGCATATAAAATGGATGCAGGTGAAGTGAATGAAGTGAATAAGAAACAGCTACTCAGCCATGTGATGGACTGCTGGTCAGGCACCCAAATAAATTAAAATAGGCTGTTCACCACCTATGGAAGAATGGAATGTAGGATTGCTTCTCACACAGAAGTCAAGGCTCAGATGTTACAACTCTGCAGCTGTGGCAAATGATGCAGAATTAGAATGTGCTTGTAGAAAAACTACTAACAATTACCAACTGTTTCAAAGCTTTTTCTCTCCCCCTTTCTCTTTCATGAATGTTTCTTAATTAGACTACATTTCAAATGTGGTTACTATTTAATAAGAACCTTCAAAAGAAAACAGGGCTAAATTGACAAATTTTGTAAAAAATGCCTAATTTCTTTAGTTTTAATCCTTTGTGCCAAACAAACTGATGTTTTCCCAATTTTCATAACCTATTTCAGGAAAGTTAGTTGTCTGAGTATGAGTTTCTGCGAACAAAAAAGAAGACAGAATCAAGTATTAGTGCACCCACACCCAGTCAAGTTTTTATTCTCGACCCCCCCCAGATGGAGTACATCAGTGCAGGAAAACAAGCAAATCCTATGGTAGCCAGAGTTCATTACAGAGTTGGAAGTATTTATCACTTGTCCCTTCAAGCATACCGTCCCAATAATGCAAATGCAGAGCTACCTTCTAACCTTGCATTTCCTGGTGCACATTTTTATGAAAAAAATGGGCTCTTGCTGCCCATATATTAGTTAGTTAAGTTTCTTTAAGCAGGTGTGGATTGGAGCTTTAGTGACTAAAGTTCACAGAGCAGTGAAGAGAAGCTTTTACCCCTGGAGACACTTTGATCAAAGGAAGCCCACAAGATACAATGCTGAGGGGCACAGAAGAGGGACAGCTTCTGCCACGGGAATACATCCTAAGTCAAGGAGATTTACAGGGACTGGAGGAAAACGAGAGGGGAAAAAAGGTCAGGTTTATGGCAGGAGTTAATTTCTATTGCCACTCTAAGTGGTAGGGAAGAGCAGGGCATCCATGAGAAGTCAGAAAAGCCTTGAACAAACACGGTGAACTGGCAAGGTAGAGGAGAAGATAAGGACAGAAACCTAATTGAATGCTTTGAAGTTATATTGAATGTTAGATAGAAAAAGGAAAACTAGTTTGTGGGCCTAAAATTACCCACAAAGTAAAATGGAAAAGTCAGTGATGGAAAAGAAATCCTTGATGCAGCTCAAATGTCTGAGGGATAAGAAGGGAAGGCAAAATAAAAACCTGCAGCTTACAAAAATGCATTTTCACCCATGTTTCTTTGGGTATATGCTTTTCTTTCTTCTTCATGAAAAATCTATAAGGGAAGGGCTGTTTCACCTTCACAGTTCAATGTTTCTGGACTCCATCTGGCTTAGCCAGAGGTTCCAGGATGCTCCTGAGAAGCCAGTTGGTGGCACCATGTGGGAAGTTGATCCTGGCACCACTGCGGCCAAAATCTTGCCACAGAAATCCAACAGTGACTTGCATGGCTACTGTGCACTTGTGTAGTGGATGCAACACTTCCAGAAAAGCAGAGCTGAACACCAGCACACAGCAGCTCCACAGCACATGTGCTGTATTAGATAGGTCCTAAGAGTAGTTATGGTGAAAACGGGGACTGCTTTGATCACAAGGCAGAAGAAAAGGAAGAAGCAGGTAGCACCTCGTCCATATTTGTAGCACTCTGACATTTCTGCTTTTATAATAATTGGGTTAAAACCCAAGGAGTGTCACAGAGGGCAAGTGTCTCACTGTCTGCCCTGAGTGGCTGGGCACAATAATTAGGATTCTTTGTGGAACTCAAGATTTTGGTTTGTTAACTTGGTTTGCAGAGGCTGGTGGTTGAAGGTAAGAGAAACCATGATGGCAAAATACAGGGAGGGAAAAAGATACAGTATGTCACTTTTCAGGGGGATTGTTAGTCATAAGGTAAGACAAATGGTGTCTGTCAATTTGATGCTTCTCTGTGCTTTCCTACATATTTATATATGTATACATAGATACATATGTAATCTCTAGAAGTCTGGGGTATAATTCAACAATTTGTTAGAAAGTTTCTTCCCTGGTACTTTTCATGTTTTATTCTCAAGACAAGAGAAAAGAGGTGGAAACAAAACTGTTCTCAATACAAATCAGATCAGCCCCTTCAGTTTCTTTGTTATGATAATTGGTAATTACAGTGGGAAAAATCTACATTTAAAATGAAGATTGCTTCAAGTGTCTTCCCTACACATGATCTATCACAGCCCACCTATAGATGACACCTGTACTGGAGGTTAGACCAGGTCACATGAACCCTCTGAGCAGCCACCAGTCACTGGTCTCTGCTCCCCAGTCCCCAGGACCTGGGAAGCAACTACGGCAGTACTGAGACCTGGATATTTGAGATGGGTTCCAATGTAAGGCTGCTCTTTGACATACTACATTTTCCACCCTGTTAGCCCCATGGACTGAAAATTATGTGGTGCTAGTTAAGCCATGAGGAAAGCTTTGGTCCAAAATCAGAAGCTTAAAGAGGATTAACTGCATTCTGGGAAGAGTTGCTGCCTACTCTGCCTCTGATGGAGCCAGACAGATCTTTGCTCACCTGATGATGACTGTGGCTATAGGCAGCTGGTGCAGGGTCACTGCACACCTACCCCATCGAACAGGACCTTCACAGCAAAAACCTGCCCTGTTCCATGCCCGTCCACTGCACTTCAGCAGGGTGCTTGCTGAGTGATGACAGGTGATCCTTATCCTCCAATGTCAGCTTCTGTACACGTCACAGATTTGCAGAATATTCTGAGTTTTTTCCCTTGTGGGGAAAGAACTCACAAGGATCATGGAGTCCAACTCTTAAGTGAATGGCCAGTATGGAATCCCCATACCCACAACCTTGGTGTTATTAGCACCCTGAAAATGTACTCAGTTTCCAGCTGGAGATATGACATACTTCTGGCCAGCATTAGGTTCTGGCACTTGCACCAAATTCAGAGTTAGATTTTGTAACCAGTTTCTGTTTTCATCCCAGATTGAACCTTTGGTTGGACTTACAAGGTTCAGTGTGGGCTTCCCATCACAGGTCTTGACACTTCCCCAGCCTGCAGGTGATTTTTCCTGGCAGCCTATTGTAAAGAAGCTTTGCTCCCAGCAATGTGGGGGAACTGCTCTGATGAGGCTGTCAGACCTATTTCCTCAGCTGCTTGATTGTCCAGTTACCTTTCTGTCCATGTCCCCTTGCCCACACACATTCACACATGCATTTTTGCACACACATACACACACATGCGCGTGCACCGACACACACGCACGCAAGAACAGGCCTTTCCAAGTTCAGATTAGAGTTCTGCTATTCAAAACATGCATTTATTTATTTTTTTCCTCAAGGAAACAGAGGACATCTGTGATGGAGAGATTAGGTTTGGATAAATCAGATGCAAGATAAGGCACTTTTCAGAGCAGAACTAAACATTTTTTAAATGGTCCTGGAAAAGGGGAAAATATTCATATTCAAGAAAAGTATTTGCTAACACAGCTGGAAGGAGTTGCAATTTCTTTCAAGGGTAGCCTTATTTCTTTGTTTCCTTCTGAATGGTTTTGGAAGCTTGTTTTCTAATCTTGACAAGATGCATGTGCTTATGGGTGCCCATTTTATACTGCTGTGTTCCAGTGATTTTTTCTGAACTATTGTAAAATAAAGGAAACAAAGGAAACCCCACTGATGTGAAAGAAATTCCCAGCTGAATCTGGTTGTTTCACAGTGTGCATAGATGTGCTAAAATAAATATGCAGTATCTCAGAAAATGCAAAACTGGCATTCATGCACAGTCTATGGTACGGTGCAAACAAATCTGCCAACAAGGGAAGAATGTTGGTGACTACTGAACCTCAAACAAATATATTCCACTGTTAATCAGGGAATGTGTGAACTCAAATACAGTTAGAGATTCTACAATACTATTTTATAGGGCATTGTAGTTATCCATAAGACCATTATATGCAAAGGTAGAAGATTGTGTATATTCAGGGAAAAATATTTAGCAATCATGCCACACCAACAATTATCATCTGGAACAGAGCAAAATCGGGTCAAACCTTAGTTCCATTAAGAGTCTGAGAAGTATTATATGTAGATAATGAGAGAAAAGCTGTCAAAATCTGTCATTATCTTGGATTTCTGGTGTGCAGCAAACACTCCTTTGTCATTTATTGGTAATTTCTTAGTTCTAATGGAATTAAACTGGAATTGAATTGGTATTATCACTGACGATTTTCCATCTGGTTTGCTTTATGAGACTTTTAAAGAGTTGTTTTGGTGTTTGTATTAATTCTTTCCTTTATCGTAAAACCAGTTACAGGATTGCTTCTCTTGCTCTAGTTTTTTTTATATGCTGTGTTTGTATAATGTGTTGCATCAGAACTAAAGTAACAATTTGTGGTAAATGAACTCATATGGGAACTTCTCAGAGTGTGCACTGCCCATGAAAATATACCCGCTACATTAAAAATAATGTTTACCTCCCAGAACCACAGAAGTTTTAAACTCTGAGTCACATGTTCCCCATTTTTTCAGCTTTTGCCCATTTGAGTCCCAGATTAGAGCAACAGTCACCAGCATCCTGTGTACGTGAGAGCTGACTGGCTGGACACTGACCTGCCAAGGCCTTTGCTGGAGCCAAGGCAGCCACTGCGGATGGGGATCTCCCAAGAAGGACATCAGTGTTCTCCACAGAAAAAACTTAGGTCTTTCAGTTGCAATTAGGAAAGAAGGGGAGGCCTGCAACAAATCTCCAACAGGGAGCTCTCCTGGGGAACCTGATTTTCCTGTCTGTGTCTCCTTCCTCTGTCCAGGGCTGTACCTGATACCCCATCATTCCTGGATTGGTTTGAAATCCCAACAGTTCAGCCTGCTTTGAAGGGGCAAGTACCTGCTCATCTCTTAGGGGTCCTGTTGGGAAATGCCAGTACCTTCTAATTGCCCCAGGCAAGCCCCTTCACCTCAGCTCAGTAATGCAGAAGCATAAGTGCTGCTGCCTTCACCACCCTCTGCCAGCATTTTCTGGGTTCTTCTCCAGGTGCCCTATTCACCCACGCAGCACTGCATCAAACCTGAAGCTGTTATTATCTCCCAGCCAACCATCATGACTCCTTGCTTTAGCAGACTGGGCTAAAACTCCTCAACCACTCAGTGCTTCTTCAGGAGATGTTCCTCATCTCTGCCAGGGTGGCACCCTGGGAGGGGCATGGAAGTCAGTTCCAGGAAAGCCATTTCATCCATCATATTTTATCAGCTGCTGGCAGGATTGAAGAGTCTTCTCTGCCCAAGTTGCTTAAAAATTCACCAGTGCAGGGTGGCAGAGTGTGGCACTGACTCCTCAAAAATGTGAAAAATGTCGGATGGATTCCTGCCATAAGTTATGCCCTTTTCCTCAGTGCCTTTATGCTCCTCTTCAGTGTTTTCTGATCCACAGCTGCCTCCCCCTCCCATGGTAAGCCCAGCATATCCCATTCCAGTTGAATGGCTCTCCCACACCATTACTGAACAGATCAGGGCTATCCAAACAGGAACAGGGAGTGCAGCCATAGCTGTCCTCACATTAAATGTGACAGCATTTAGCATGAGATTTCATATGTCATAACATACTTTTCATTTCGTTTACAGCTCACCAGGTTACCACTTGCCTAAACTGTCTAACGGGTTCAGTCACAGACTCTGAGCAGCATTCCAAGAATCTGAACCCATTGCCCAGTGGCACCTGGCAAACTGGTTGGAGGGGCAGAAGTTGCTGTGACCTGCCTGCAGAAGACCAGAGGCTCTGGACAGGCACATTCTGCCCAGGCCGATCAGCTTACAGGAATGCTAGCAGCAGCTCTGATGCTGGCAAGGAGATCGGATGTACAGCGTGTGCCCTGCACTGCCTACATCTGCAGTTGGGCTACAGCACTTGAAATGCATTCAGGCCACAGTTCGTACGATGCGTGCCCTCGTGCTTCTCTCCAGGAATTCCCCCCTGGCCTTATGGCAATCCCATTTCTGTGCCCTTGCTCCCTAGAGTTGCTTGTTGCCACACAGGAGCCTTGGTCGTTATCTGCAGTGTTATCTGCCCAAGAGTTTATGATGGTCTTAAGGTACAAACAGATGTCATGCATTAAATCACTACTTTTATATAAACTCTTTTAGTGTAAAATCTCATTCACACTTCATTTACCAGATCCCATAGCTCCAGAGAACAGGATCATTTGTTCCTAACCACGCGAATATAACTGGAACATCAACGGAGGACAGCTGTGAGGGGTTATCTAGGTGTATTTTAAAGCCAGTTTACAGATCAATAAATACAGGACTACTCGTTATAGTTGCATCTGGAGGCTGCACAGAAAGAAATGAGTGCATGTTTGCAGATCATAAAGCTTTCTGATGTTATTCAAGAAGGATAACACTAAAATTGATGCTTCTGCCCATCATGAAGAAGTGTAATGAATAACAGAGGAAAGCCACTGCCTTTGCTCAGAGACAACTTGCATTTTCTAAGTGGCTCCTGAAAGCTGAAGTCAACCTGCTCATGCCAATGAGAGCAGAGTCAATAAAGACAATTGCATTTGTTTAGTTCAAGAGTCCAGCAGTACAGGTGAACAATGCAATAGCAGAGTTTGCTGGGAACCTGAAAGACCTTTACAAGGACAATCCAGCCATTTCAGTCAGGGGGGAAAAAAAAAAAAAAAAAGTCTTTCTAAATTGGAATCAGGTGGCAAAACCTTCAAATTTTACCCTACCTAAAATTTCTGGGAAATGTTGACTTGGTACTTAATAATTTTCTCACAAGTCATGTTTGAGAATTTCATCTCAACACAATAAAGAACTCTTTCTTTCTTTACATTTGTGATTAGTTTCATTTACAGCTATGCCATATGAAATATAATGTAACTTCCCATGAATCATTCAGTGAGAATCTCTTCTGCCTAAACTTTTTGACTTGTTGCAAACAGTATTTCCTTAAATCATCACATTCCCAAAGGCTGTATAACAAGAGTCACACTTAGGGCTTTCTGTGTAGTTTATAGTCAGAAAGGAATGCTGCACTTGTTACACTGTAGTTTGGAGGGTCAGATTATTTCTCTCTTCGAGCACACCATGGGAGAGATAGGAAAGAGTTATTGGAATACCCTCTGTCCTCTTCAGTTTTCATCAATATTAGTTTGCAGCTTCCTTGGTCCCACTTGCTTTCATATTTTCTCTTTAAACGAGCACTGGTAGAACTAGTCTGTTACAAAATACCAGCAACACACAGATGAAAGTATACCAATATGAACAGGTTTTATCAAGACATCAAGGAAAGCTCAAGTTCTACTCCCACTCTTCCCATACCTTAAAATCATAAGCAACTTGACAGTGCTGTCATTGGGAATAAAAAATAAGCTTGCTTCATTAAGATGAATGAGGCCAGGCTGTACATAGGCCTGGCATGTCACAATACATAAAAAATGACCAAAAAGACCAATGAAAGTATTCTTGCCACAGACCTTACAAAATCTGTGTCTCTCCTGGAAGGGAAGCACTCGTGAAGTGCATCACAAAACATCTAAACAGGTGCTTTTGGTCTGCAGAATTTGCTATATTTAAATCAATCAATTTAAAGTGTCTCGTAATGTGCAATAATTTGTCACAACATGCGATAGTACACTACTTTATAAAAATACATTTCATTTTTTATTTGTATTTCTTTACACAAATACATTTGTGTGTCTGTGTTTATATCAAATAAATTTAGAGCAGTGTTAATCCCTGTAACTGTAGACTCATGCACGGGATTTCTCTGAGTTTACCTTGAGTTAGTTGCCTATCATGGGAGTGAGGCACCATTTGAGATGTTCTGTGCTCTCCCACCTGGCCTCCAGCAGCAGGTCCAGGGACCTGACAGTGCTGTGCAGACCGCTTTGCAACCTGAGGGTGTCCAAAACGGCACTACACACCTAAACAGCTGAAACCCGATTTGCAACCCTTTCACTAAGGGAAATAACAGAGGGAGAGAAGCGTGAGATACTGACAGAAATTCATGTTTCTAACTGCTGCTGCCCACATTGCAGCTCTTGCAGCCTGGCAGCTTCTTTTTAAGAGATGCTGCAGGATGGATTTGCTTTTCCCCTCTGATTATACCGCTGTTAGAGATGCCTGGCAGGAGCTGCAGCCCTTCTGTTGCCTGACTGAGCGTGCTTGTGTGGGGTTGGATTAAGTGAGGCTTCCCATGGGAATGGCTTCTATGTGTTCTTGGTTGCCTTCCCAGGCTGGTTTCTTTCCATGCTACACTGAGATCCAGGTGCTGAGGGATGGGATTACGTGCAGCACGTACCTGCAATCCATGCAGAGCAAGATTTAGGATGTTTAACAGGAGCAAACAGACTTGTGTCCAGCTCATCAGCTGCAGCACATTGCCTGGGCTGAAAATGGTGCTCTGGCTGCCCAGGGCCCACTACCCAGGATGACTCTCCAGTCCTAAGCCATATCCCACTCCTTGCTCTTTTAATGTCTCTCTTTCTCTTCCCAGTTGCTACTCAGGATGAAACTGCATTTTATTCACTTAATTTGAGAAAGCCTAATGCTTTGGAAATACTTGTGAGCCAGAATCACACATCCATTTTCGTTTACTCACCAGGAAGTAGGTAACATTGGCTCAGGCAGACTGGACCTCCCAAATATTTTGGGGACAGAAATGGATGTGTATGAATCATAGGACCTGTCAAGCTGGTTATAACCCCTGCTCCCACTTGACCCATTTCCCGAGTCCAGTGATGAGGCATCCCAGTGATGCTGGTGCTCCTTTCCAAACAGGAAAATACATCTTAGCCTCCTCAGATGGGGATTATTTTGTGCCCCAAAACATGAAACCTTAATTCCTCCTACAACTACATTTCATTTCAGTGAACAGTTGAGCCTTCTTCAACATTTTTTTGAACCTGGAAAAAAAAGGAGAATTATTAGAAGTAAAATATGTTATTAAATGGGAGCTGACATGTGTCAGGCTTATTGATGGGAACTTGCATAAAATGTGATATTACTTCATTCCTACCTTAATTGAAGATATTTTCAGCCTAAGTGATGTGTAACTGCTCAGTGATTTAGCTCTCTTTTATGAATAATTATATTGCATGTATTCTCTCTGGGTATTTCCATTGATACATAGGATAAGTTGCTCTCAGAATAGCCTGTAAAGTGGTCAGGCAGATCTAACTTTATTGAATCCTTTCGAAAACAGCATATTTTGCCTTCTTAAAGTCAATGGTTAAATTAATGAACACAATGAGAAACCTTTCAAATGACAGGAATATTCTCTGTGCTTATGATCTAATTCCCTGGACACCCACTTACTAAAGATTTGACAGGAGTAACATGAAGCTACAGCATTCACTTTGTGGTCCATTTTTTATCAAACAAGACAGAAAGAATGAAGCCTTGTCTGTGTTTGAAAGCTATATCGTGTTTCTGCCATTTCTCTGGGCATTCTTACAGAAACCTCTGGATTCTCCCTTTCTCATCTTCTTCAGGCTATTATATTAGCAATTTCTTTTCAGTGATTAACAAAATGATGATGATTTTTGCATGAAGCATAGGAAGAGCCTCATTTTTACATATGTACTGACAAAATAACCAATTTCAAACTGTGATGAAAACAGAAATAATTATAAACACTTCAGAAAATAAAGAAATCTTCAAGAGCTATATTTGATATTAAACATCACACAGAAAATTTCCCAGGCAACAAGCCAAGCTGAGATTAACTGGATCATCTTTAAGAGGCGTTTGTAATGTAAATTTAAAACCAAACAGTAAAAAACACTTTGACAAACCTTTACAGCATTGACACAATCTGCATCTAGACCCAATAAAATAATAGACAGGAAAGCTGCCAGCATCCAAGCCAGGAGTATGCAAATGCCCTATTCTGCAGCTCAGTGATAGCAGCTGGAGAGCTGAGTCTAACAGTACCACTTCAAAGATTTCCTAGGAAATAATTGAACACTTAATGATTTTAAACTTCCATGATAGCTCTAATGCCAAGTTGTTGTTTAATTTACTTAACCAATGATAAACAGAATGTCTGGAAGATGCTTACCTGTGTGTGTGTGTTTGTGACTCTGCTATGGTGATGACTAGAACCAGAAGGGCAGTAGGGCATGAGCCTTGTCACAGGTCACTGGGGCAAGCTGGGTAGGCAGTTGGCTCTGGGTGAAGTGAAAAGTCCACCTATCAGACCACACATTTGTTCTGATATCACTTATTTGATGCCACCTGGGTGTGCTTCCAGGGCAAACTTAGCAGGGCATCATTCTTCAAAATACAACAGAAGACTCAGGCTTGCCTGCAGCAAAGAAGAAATGGCTTTTGCTTAAGGCATTTCTGGATGATGGTGGTGTTTCAGTGCCAACTGAGTTGGCTTCTACCAGTTTGAGGTAGAGAAAAGAGGGAGGTCAAGCAGCAGTGCCAGGATGGGAGAAGTAGAGGGACTTCCTCTCTGTGGCCAAGGTGTGGGGCAGAAGGAGCTGCCTGCAGATTTGGTACTGTGGCAGGAATCCTGGGGTGGAGGCATCACAGCAGTGATCCCCGCTGGGGCAAGGGCTATGAGGGAGGGAGTGGGGAGGGTTATCCAACAGGTAAAGATTTACAGCAATTTTCAGACCTTGCCCTAGCAAATTACTTCTCACATTTTTTTTTTGAAGCTGTTTCTCTTTCTAGGGAAGTTATACTATTACTTCCCTTTTCTGATCCTCTGTCTCTGGTTATTTAGATGAAAAATTCTGCAGCACATGGGCCATGCGTCTGTAGGTGAACCCAACAGGCTTAACACAGCTTTGCTCTGAAGTCAGCTGGCACCTGTTTGAAGTGCAAAATAGTAATTTGAGGAAGATGAACCGGGTAAGAGAAAGCAATCAATTTCAACTCTAGTCCCACAATGCAGAAACTCCTCCATTTAAAACTGCAATTGTGTTTTTTCCGTGTACAGATGCAGCCAGTGAGGACATAAAAAATTTATGAGGATTCTTGATGGAGAAGTGAGGGAAATGTGACAGAAGCCTTCACACTCAGAAAAGGTGGGAGAAAGATGCATAGGAAATAATGATTTCCAGTTTCTCAGAGTTCTAAGGGGCAGTCCTTGAAATGATGAGGCAGCCCACTTAACAAAACAATTAACAATTAACACTTGTAATTGAAATGTGGCCTTCATCACCATGGTATGCTGCACCTCCATTATATGAAGTTAAGGTTACGATGCACTCCCCTTGCTTTCTGCTTACTTCCTGTGTCCCAAGGGAATGCCATTTGCACCACCTTTAGGTATCTGCATTACATTTGGCATGACTGGCCATCTTTGCTCATTGTCTCTTCTGGCCCCTGGACTCTCTGTTACTTTGTCAGCCCTACTATGAGTCAAGCTTGAAGTATGTGAAAGGGTTACTGCAAAGTTGCTCACAGGGACATGAGCAAAATAGTACTTGCCTTGTGGATAAATAGGAATTTTCAGCTGTTGGGTCCCTGAATTAAAATACATGGCCTCAAAAGGCTGTAAGTCATGTTGGGGAAAAAATTCTCCACAAAAGTGCTGTGTGGAAAAATCTTTGAGAGCCTTAAAGCATGAAAAGGGGAAAGAGAAATTCCAACCAGCCTGGTCTTGTAGAGGGTTTAATCCTTCTTTATAAATTAGCCTCTTTGTACCTATGAAGCATGTTTGATCAGATTCCAAATCATGGCAGTGATTTGTGCCAAGTGGGAAGCCAAAGAGTAGAGGAATGTCAGACATTTAAATATTTTACCAACCCTTCATCTGGGTTAATATTCTATTAGCAAATACGCCTCTCTGCTAAGGAGTCTACAACTTCTGCTCACCATGCTGAGATACGGGTGGCCTTGAATAGCGTAATATGAAAGAGATGAGGGAAATGCACTGAACGCATTCATACTGATGTGTGTTTGCATTCTCTGTGCCTTGATTTGCAAGCCTGAGCCACACAATTCAGCCTTTTTCCCATTCATGTTGCTTCCTGCAGTTCATACCTACCTCTGTGTAGCTGCATCACCCTCACCACACCAGGTCACTGGGTCCACGATGAGGATGGCAGCTGGCAGGTCAGTAGGATGGAGAGATTTGCTACACACTTTGTACAAGCCTAATTCTGACAAAGTGGTTGCTGGTGGGATGGGCCCTCCCTTGATTTGGCTTCCTGTACTCACCAGCAAATGTTTCATTGCAAAGGGCTATCAGCTGCTCCTGTAGGGAACACAAGTGTGGGGAGCCCTGGCAAGAAGCACACGAGGCAGGGATATGGTAGGGCAGCCAGATACAGGGTCTGGGAAGGTGGTCAGCTCAGTGCTCAGAGTGCAACAGCCAGAGTGGGATGCAGGAGTAGACTCCGTTCTGTGCTGCCACCTGCAACCATCTTCAGTATAGGAAATGTAGATAATTATTAATAAAACCCAGGGCATTTTCTCTGAGCAGCTGCCTCTGAGGAGCATATCAGTCAAATGGCAGTATAGAGATCAGCTGGCAGGTTGGGAGCATGGAAGGTTGTAATGTTAATGTAAACCATCCACATGAAAAACTGATCTATTTAAGGTAAAATATTGATATATTAGAGTAAAACTGAGAACGCTGAGAATGCAGCTGCGCTGGGCAGGGCACGTCTCCAGGATGGAGGATCACCACCTCCCTAAGATCATGCTCTATGGTGAACTTGCCACCGGCTGCCGCAAGAGAGGAGCCCCAAAGAGGAGATACAAGGACGCTCTGAAACAATACCTCAGCCTTGGCCATATTGACTGCCATCAATGGTCCACTCTGGCCTCCAATCGGGAGGCATGGAGACACACCATCCATAACGCTGCTGATTCCTTTGAGAACACACGCAGAATCAGTCTGGAGGAGAAAAGACAACGCAGAAAGAACCGTGCCTCGCCAACACTGCCTATGGAGACTTTCTGCTGTGCCTTTTGCAACCGGACTTGCCTGTCTCGCATCGGCCTCTTTAGCCATCAGCGCGCTTGCAGCAAGCGTGGGTAGAGCCCTTCCCAAATCTTCGTTCGCGAAGCCTAGCCATGAAGGAAGGAAGAGTAAAACATGGGGGGAATTTACCTCATTGTGTAACATTACCAAGTCCTGAAACTTCAATTTTATTGTATTTTTATGATGCTCTAGCTAAGAAATGATACTCAGTCTTGCTGGTTGGCCAGCTCACAGTGAACTATTTGTTCTACCAAAAATACTAAAATTATTTTCTCTCAATATTTTTGTTGAGAAATGCACAAAAGAATATCTGGAATTCACATGAAATTAACATTAGTGGAGATTGTGGTAGTGACGAGGACCCTCTTGCTTTATTTTCCTTCTCCATTCTTTCATACTATTATGTCCTACTAAATTAATTAAAAAATTGGGGAGCCCTCCAGTGGCTGAAATGATAGAGCCTAACTTGTCAGTATGTTAGAGAGGTATCCAAACATCTGATGGTGTCTTCCAACTCCATAAAAATCCATACAGTTTAAATACAGAATTTTACAAACTGTTATCTTTTTACTGAAGATACAATTTTTGAAAAGTCAATCCAGTTAAGTACCTGTGGAGGTACTTGTGGAAAAATTTCCTTAAAACTTCCTTTTAGAAAATACGCCAAATACAATACATATAATAACAAGCTCAAGTTCTTAGAGATATCCTTTTAAAGGTAAACTCCAGGAAGTTGAGAATGCTCTGCATTTGGCAGTAAAACTGCTCTCCTACTCCTCAGACTGGTACTTGGTATTCTGCTTTTCATTCCAAAAACACCCCAAAACAAACCAATCAACCTCTGTGTATGTGGGCAATCATGACCCCTGATTCTTTGACAATCTCTATATTGATTCTTTAAAAGCCTGTATAGTGAAGATCTATCCATAAATTATGCCAACATGGTGTTCTGTCAAAAGAAGAGAGAAAAGTATGCAAACTTAACCCAGGTTTGCAGCCCAGTTTAGCTCATTAAGGTAAACAAAAAACATTAAGGGATTCTGCTCAGGATCCTCCTTGATCTCACTTCTAAAATGCTCATTGATTTCCATGAGAGGAGACATGGATTAAAAATCCAAGGGGAGGTGTTGCAAAGAAAAATACTTCTTTTATTTTTTAATTTTTTTGTCCTTAAGATATTGATTATCTCCTACTAGAAACTTCATATTTCTGTTAGATCATTGAACTAAGCACAGAGGAAACATATGTAAGATTTTTATAAATGAGGACATTTGGGATCATTTCATATGTGCCTCATTCAAACAAACTGGAAACCCAGTGCAAAACCCATTTAATTTGAGAGCTTTTGACTTGGATTCTTTGAGAGGATAAATGGATCAAACAAAGAAGAATGCCAAGTCTCCCTTTGAGCTGGGAGACCATCTTTGCATAGGAAGTTGTTGGTGGATTGCTGTCTGGCTTCGCCGTCGAGTGGGGTGGGGATACTCAGCCCAAAGCCTGAGCTCCCAGTCATCTCTGGCTTGCTGTCAGCTGCAGAGCTGCCATGAAGCAAAGCCAGTCTGGTCACTAGCCCAGAAAGATCCTCCTGCCCTCTAATTAGCTGTGAACTGCCGCTGTGTATTTGAAAGATGTCTCCATTGGTTTTGTTGGGTTTTTTTCCCTCCTTCTCTCAAGCATTGCTACAGGTTTCTCTTGTCCTGCATACTGCTCCACAGCCTACAGATGATCACACCACTTCATACACAGTCTGAGACAATAGCCCATCTTCCAGAGTCCACACGGTGAGACGTGTGTCAAACAGGAGGGCTGTGCCTCACATGGGCTTATATCAGGACACAACCACTGCCCCTGCCAGTGCCAGTTGGAACATCAGCTTCAATCTGATGAAAACACTCTGCTTCCCAAGGATGAGGATGGCCAACTTCTACACTGCACTGTGGCCACTGCACCAGCAGCACTGGCTGCTGCCCCCTCCTGACTGCCACAGCTGAACAAGTCCAAGAAAAGGGGGGGGCAGGGGTGGGAGGGGGGGCGCAGTGCAGCCTTTGATCATCTGCAAAAGCATAAAAATAGCATGGGGTGCTTACAAGTTGAAAACAGTCTGTGTCAAGAGCTGTCAAAAGCTGTGGTTGCCACAGGGATAATTGGTTTGTGCCAGCTGTAGTTGATGGGTACCAAGCTGATGAAAGGAGACAGGATAATATGCCTTCTGTTGTTTAATTAAGGATTTGCTAAATCTGTATAAACTAAAAGCTCTGGATGCTGAAAACGACCCAAATGCACCCCAATATTTGTAGAAATGAAAGAATGTTGGGGGAATAGTGTTCCTCCCCGAAAGTATATGCACCTACATAAAGCAACCCCTGAGCAAGAAAAGGCCATTTGGCAATGCTCTTGCCCCTTATTTCCCACCAAACTGTTCCCTTCAGATTAATGCTTGTCACAATTTCCTTTATCACAGAGGCTGCAATCTTTACTTAATACCCTGAGGGAGGGACATCTTGGGTTATTTTGCACAGTACAAGTGATTGAAATACGACAGAAAACAGTTAACATGATCCCCAAACTGCTGGCTCACAGCCCAATATCTTTTCTACAGTCATTGTAAAGAAGGTGATTAATAGCATGCCAGAGGGCTGCTCTGTGTACCAAACACTACTTGAAGGTCTTTAAATAGATAAAACCAAACAATCAACAACTGTAGAGCAAAATAAGGACAGGCACTCGAAGGGTGCTGGGAATCTCAGTTGTGAAGCTCCACTTTTATAGTGGTTAATGGTAGGTATCAAGAGAAGATGAATAGCTCTCAAATTAAACTTGCAGTTAATCTCATAGTAGGTGGCAAAGACTCTATCACAGAGGCAGTAGCCTTATCTGGAGGATATAGTAATAAAATCCAACCTGAACAACACAAGCTAATACACCCAGAAGAAATGAAGAAACACATGTAACTGTTTGATGGGACTAGAGGTATTGAGAAGTAACTAAGTTGGAAAAGTGCTGGGAGGAATGATGTGTGGTAAAGTCATGAAACCAGCTGTAAGCTCACGGTGTAGCAGGGCAATAAGGCTGGGCAGTCCATAAGAACAAGACTCACTGTTGTGAGTCTGGGCAACATGAGAAGGGAGATGTTCATTTCACAGGACTGGCTTGCAGGGGGAAAGAAAAATCTCTATGCCATCAAATATTAAAATTGTGGGGAAGAGGCTGACAATCTCAGAAGCATTTCTCCATCCCACACCTTCCTCTCTGAATTCTCCCCCTGTCCCCAGACTCGCAGGGGAAGGATCTATTCCTGCGATCAACTCTGACCCAGGAAGAGAAGGTGTGGCACAACTGTCCACCCCAGTCAAGATCCCTGCTTCTGAGTGCCCTGCAGCCCAGCTGTGCTCTGGTCCCCAGCTGCAGAGCTGATGAGCATCTTCAAAAGATGGTCTCACCATAACAGAGATAGTGCTGGCACTTCATAAACGTAGTATCACTCCGCAAAAGGCATACCTGTCCTGATTACAAAAATGAGGGGGTGGAAAAAGATTCAGAGATGGGTTAATCAGGATATTCAGAGGTGTGGAATGACTTTTATACCAGGATCAGCCACAGAGACCAGAACTCTCCAGCCCAGGAAAGGTCATGTTCAGGAAGTGATGAGCTCTAGATTCACAAAAAGGCATGGGGTGGGGCATAGGGAGTGACTGTTGGGTGTCCCACATGAGTTTGGTGTCCCATCAGGACCCAGGGACACCAGAGGTGGCCAGGGCAGAAGTGTCAAAAGGAAATTGTTCTTCACAGAGAGAGGGTAAAATATTCACATTGGATCAAAAACATCTGGCTGAATTCACAAACATCCACTGCAATTTCCAAAAACCAGAATAACCCTTTTGGATCAGGAGCTGCAAATATTTGAAGGCTGGAAGAATATTCTGGGAAAACGCACCTAACTTGTTCTCATACACCTACTTACGTGTCCGCTATGACTGTGGTCAGAGGCTCAATACTGGGCCAAATTGACAAATAGTCTGACTCAGGATGGCCATTCTGATGTCTTGGACAATGTATATTTGCCACGGGTTTCCCTGTACATTTCTTCTTGCCGCAACACAAGAGTTGGACCAGGCCACCCCTGATGTCTCACTTCTCTCTGCATTTATTGCAGCAGTTGGTCCCAATCAAGTTACATGTTTCTGTGACTCCAGTAACCACTGCTTTCAGTGGTCACTACCTTCTTCAAGTAAGGGTAGGCAATAACAGAGGGGAAGCGGAGTATCTAAATTGTAGAAATAGAGAGGGTTTCAAAATAATTTAGCACTTTCACTTTTCTTCTTGTAAGAAGTCTTCCTGAAAAGTAGTTTTTAGTTTACTTCACTGAAGCCACTTGCTCCAAAAACCACCTTCAGGTATGGTTGGTGGTACCTTTGTAGTTCCCAAAGTCCCAGCCTTTGCTGGGACAAAACGAGCCACAGCTGAAACAGTCTTCGCAGTTCTCTCTACGACTTCCAGGTGACAAGTTTCTTCAGGTCCTAGACACTTTTCCGTCTAAAAGAAATGGCTCTTGCAAAAGCCTGTGTTGCACCAACCACAAAACCCTCCATCCCTCAAACAAACGTACGCTGTTTGACTGCACAGTGCTGCCTGGATCAGGGTATCACATTATGGTTGCTCACCTCTCCCAGGTGCACCAGATTTGCATTAATCCCTTGTTACCTCACAGGTAGATCTAGCACTGCCAGCCCCCCGAGGTATGCACTACACCACCAGCTTCTCCATTTCTATTCTGAAATACATTCCACCTGCTTCTGAAGATTGTAAAAATACTCAATAATAGGTTAAACTGCATGCTTTCTTCAGGCACTCGGTCTGCTTACATTTAATGAGTGTTTATGAACTGAGAAATGCACTCCAAATGTACAGAAATGCTTTGGTAAAATGAACTTGGATTATTTTTATTTTTTTTAACCTGTAAGTTCTGTGATACCAGTTTTATTGTGCTTAGGGAACAAATTTAACTCACTAGCACAGTTTTAGATGGGTTTGCTTTTATCACATTTAGAAACAGGGGACTAGTCCCCCCCTTACACTACTATTTCTTAATGATGCAATTTTGTCAGTGAAGATGAGTTGGTAAAGACATGAGGATTACATTTAAATTCAGCTGTATTTGTAGTTTAAACATGCAGGAAATGAGATGAGGGAAGGAAGAGCTTATGCTAATCCAAACAAATGGAAGAGCTCGTAACATTTTCACATGGTTTATTTGAAATCACATTAAATTCTGTTTGCAACCTGATCCATCTGGAAAAGTGGTGCTGCCAAAATATGCTTACCTGTTGTAATATAACTACTCTTGGGCTTTTAATGAACTTGCTTTTAATGAGTAGCGATGCTTAAATCATGTGCTGCATATGCAAAGCACAATAGAATATATTAAACAACCAATCTGCAAAGCCCATCTTTTCATTCATCCAAGGAGGCAAAAGAAGGTAGAAAGACAGAAGTGACCAGCTTATGGCCCCACAGCAAACCTGCCCAGAGCTGGGATGACAGTAGAGAATATGGCATTACTCTCCCAAGCCCTAACTGTCCTCCCAGGGCTATGGTGAGCCCATATCTTGGTACCCTGAATGAGTGATTAAGCAGCATCAGCAGTGTTTCTCCCAGCTCCAAAGGAAAGATTACTTCGCAAAGGAAAACAATGCTGCCTGGGCAGCTAGTTATTCACCCTTCTCATCATTGAAAGGCAGTACAGGCCCTTCTTCCCACCACTAAAAGTCAGCTCATGTCCCCCTTTGGCTTGACTGTTTCTGGGAGGTGATGTTGGTTCCTTCTGCCAACTGCTCCTTCAAACTTAGTCATACCTCATTCCAGGTGAAAGGGACAACTGACCTTGGAGCCATCGAGGAGATGAAAGACACAGTCCCTCCTTCCTGAGCCAAAGATGTCACTTCTTCTGGTGCTGAGGTTGGCCAGAGCAATGTTTCTGCAAGCGGAATTGACTGGTTTGAGCTAATTTCATCCTTCATGCACTAGGTAAAAGAAAACAGATAGAATACAGTACTAGAAGAAAACATCCTGCCAGGGACTGGTGGGGCGTCCCTCTTTGAATGCAAAGCTGCTCCCACTCAGACTCCAGAGACGCTGCCCAGATCTACAGAAAGAGGGCACACGCTACGTGTGTTAACCTTTTCTGTTGGTCTAGGGATCATTTATGAGAAGAATCAGAGAGGGCAGCTCGCCAGCTTGCTCATGGGTGATTTTCACTGCTCCTTGGAAAACCACCCCAACACAAGACACCAAAATGACACTATGCATATGTCCCTCATGCAGCCATTCAAACTGTGCATGTAAAGTCCTTTTTTGTAACAGAAAATCTGTGTTGTTTTTTTTTTCCAGGAAATCATACCCTCTATTACCACGTGTGTTAAAGTGATTGTTTCCCTACCAAAAAAACACACATTTGGGATTTTTGGAAGCTTTTTATACACTTTTGTTTCTATTCCTCCCCCTTACTCCTTTAAAATAGGCCTGCTGGCCTACATTTGCAATGCTGAAAAAGGTGTAATGATGTTTCCAATATTCAGTATTTTTGTCAAAACCATCTTGAGAAAATAATTTTTAATTGAATAGATTTACTATTTCTCATCTCTGTATGATCTGATTTCCTAGCTCCTCAAAATGACAAAAAACATTCGTCTGTTCAGAGATGCTGGCCCAAAGCCCATCACACCCACAGGCTGTAGTTTTATGATATGAAATGTTTGCTTAATTCTCCATACCATGGAATTATAACTTTAGTTTATTGAAGAAAAAAAAAATCTGTTACATAAGCAATCCCACCAGAACATGGAATTAAAGGACAAATCCAATCTAGGCAACTCAGAGGAGTGGACATGTATTTACTCTCTGAGACTACCTCTTAGCAAGTGCAAAGATACCGCAGGGAGAGGTGCTGTTATAAAAAGAAAACACAGATTGCTGGAGCTAGTGCTGAACCTCTCCAGAGAATACCAGAAAATACTTCTGCCTCTGCTTTCTAGCACCTGCTTTCATGAAAGTGTAGCAGGTACCCTGCACAACATGGGGACAAAACAAACCAAACCCAAAAGCCCATAGTACCTTATTTGGCAAGATGCAAAACATTTCAGGTGGATGTTAAATTACCCCAACTCTTGATTTCAGTGAAAGCTAAAAGTGCTTTGCTATGCCACCAGGCAAGGCAGGAGAAGGAGGAGGATGTGCTCAGTGCTTTCAGCAAGAAGCTCTACACATGCCAGTTTTCTTCTCCTACGGATGGGATGAGATACAGGCAGTACTTCTTGGTGAGTTGTGGGTATTTCTGCAAATCACTTTCATCATGTCGCTGCAATTCCAAGAGATAACATGACAGTTTTCTCCCCTTTTGCATGACACTTTTCCCCCCTTTCTTTTATAAATCACTTGTTTGTGTCTTGTAGGTTTAGGAATATAATCATCGCCCAGTGACGTTGCTCAGTACAACATTATGTTTCTTACACCTGATCTACCATCTAAAGTACATATTGGTTTCACTGTATCTACTTTCTACTTCCTGATACCACAAACTACTCACAAACAATAGATTAACTGTTTCTGTAGCATTCCTTTTCCACAAAATTGATGTAGCATCTTCATCTTGAATAAGTCAGTATTTCCAAAAATTCCATTTTACAAGGTTGTCACATTCTGCTTCTCAGCGTGCCCTGACGTGCTCCTGCCTTGATAATGATTAGCAGCAGAGGGGCTGATGTCTTATCGCACACCTCCCTTCCCTGGGGAGATGCAGGCCAGGTGCTCCTCTGCCTGTCCCGCCAGCAGAGCCTGATTCAAGGGCAGCACCAAGCTCCTGCCCAGGAACGTGCCACAATAGCCGGACATACGCAAGTGCCATTCTTCAGGAGGGCACAGTGCCCGATCTGTGCTGCTCCCCTTTGCATGGGATAAATAAATATTTATTGATGGTGAGAAGGAGCACAAGACTGAACCTCTTTCTGGACAGCCATGGTTACTGCCGGCGAGCTAGCGCATGGAGAGGCGGGATCTGAGACGTACTCAAGGGGAAGGGCTTGGAGCACAGCCCATCCCCTCTCCCCAGGGGAATGCGGTGACCGAGCTGCCTTTGGGTTGCCTGTGATCTCTTTGCTCTCTTGCACTCGGTGTTTACTATGCCATGAAAAGATGGAGAGCTTCTCCAGGAGAAACGTGAGTGCCCCAAGTCCCATCTTGCCGTGTGTTACAGCCTGGAGAGCTGGGAGACATGGGCCTAAATTGTCTTGAGCAGGAAGCAGCCCTTTGTCTATTGTATGCATGGGCTGGCTACTGGCATGTAAGACCAAAATACTTCAAAAATACCAAAGGGATGAAAACACAAGGATTTTAAGCATCAGTCTCCATAAGAGAGTAAAGGCTTGCAAAATTTTAAGAGAGAAGTGCTTTGTCCTGAGATGGGTGTGGCTTAAGGCACGCCCTATCCTCCTTGTTTCCTTTGGACTACTTTGCAAGCTTCCCTGTTGGCTTGCTGACTCCTCCAGCACCTTCCAGCTCCAGCACAGGTCACCAAGTCAGCCTGGGCACTACCCTGCCTGGGCTTGGGCTTTCTTAAATGTGAATGAGCACAGCTGCCACTCAGAGAGGATCCTAAAGTAGAGAAGAGCAGCTGACCACACAGTGATGAGCACTAGTCACATGTCCTGAGTCCATGGCAGTAGCAGCCAACACAGAAAGGATGCTGCCTGGTTTCAGCCCACCCGCACTCACTGTTTTCCATCCAGTGGTGAGCACAGCTGTGCGTGGGTGGCCCCGCCAGAGGCACCAGCAAGGCATTGGACAGACAGAGCCCATGAACCATGCAATAGGAGGTACCCTGCACAAGGAGGAGACATCGCTGTCTCAGGACTTTTCACCCTGGCCAGCCAGTCACTGGTGGCTGCTTGGCCAGCAAGCTGCTGGTGGGGTGCTGGTTGCCAGGAGAAGAGGAAGCCCATGCAGTGCAGCCAGCCTGAGGTAAAGACCTGCCCTTGGCAAAGGTGTGCGGGCTAATGAGAAGCAGATCTGGTGTCTGCCATGGAGCATGCACTGCAAGGGCAGGTATCTCTGTTCTGCTGTATGCAGCAGCTAGCCCAAGGGCTCCTCTCTCTGCTGAGCTGCTGTTTGTGCTCCTCTTTGCTTGTGAATGGCTTCCTCCACAAACACCTACCAAGAATATACATAGCATATGCAGCAGGTAACCAACTAACTCCTGAGGACATGTGAATCTGCTTTTAGAAATGGCAGTAACTTCTTTTGCTTGTTTCTTTCATCTGCTACAGTAGCTGAAACAAATGAGCTCTGCTGCTGCCTTAAATCACTAACTTCAAGACAGTCCGTATTTTTTTCATTTGAGGCTTGCAGGCAAAAGTGTTATTGCCATGTGGTGGGTTGACCCTGGCTGGATGCCAGGTACTCATAAAGCTGCTCTCTCATTCCCCTCCGCAACTGGACAGAGGAGAGAAAATATAACAAAGGGTTCATGAGGTGAGATAAGGACTGGGAGAAATCACTCACCGATCACTGTCAGGGCCAAAACAGACTCAGAATGAGGGTATTAAATAAACTTATTACTGACATAATCAGAGCATGATAATGAGAAGTAAAATAAATCTTAAAAAACAATACTTTCCCCCATCCCTCCCTCCTTCCAGGTTCTACCTCCTTCCCTGACAGCGGCACAGGGAGACTGGGAATGGGGGTTATGGGCAGTTGTTTCTGCCATTGCTCAAGGAGAGGAGTCCTTCCCCTGCTCCTATGGGGTCACTTCCAAGGGGCAGTCCTCCACGAACTTCTTCAACGCGAGTTCAGCCCACGGGAAACAGTTCTTCACAAACTGCTGCAACATGGGTCACTCTGCCACAGGGCACAATCCTTCAGGCACAGCCTGCTCCAATGTGCATCCCCCACAGGGCTACTAGTTAAACCAGGGGAACCTGCTCCAGTGTGGTCTCCTCTCCACAGAGGTTGGCAGGTCCCTGCCAGGACCCTGCTCCAGCATGGGCCTCCCACAGGGCCACAGCCTCCTTAGGGCATCCACCTCCTCCAGCATGAGTCTCCTCCTTGGGCTGCAGGTGGATCTCTGCACCCCGATGGTCCTCCATGGGCTGCAGGGGCACCATGGTCTGCACCACAGGCTGTAGGGGAACCTCAGCTCCAGTGCCTGGAGCACCTCCTGCCCCTCCTCCACTGACCTTGGTGTCTGCAGGGTTGTTCACGTGTTCTCACTCCGCTCTTCTCTGGCTCCAATTACATCTGCACAATAACTTTTTTCTCCTTTTTAAGTGTGGTACCACAGAGGCATTACTATCATTCCTGGTTGGCTTGGCTTTGGCCAGCAGTGGGTCCACCTTGGAGCCAGCTGGCATTGGCTCTACCAGACATGGGGGAAGCTTCCAGCAGCTTCTCACAGAAGCCAGCCCTGTAGCCCCCCTGCTACCAGAACCTGGCCATGAAAACTTGATACATGCCAGTTAGACCTACTGGTACAATTTGAAAAGTCGACAAGGTTTGGGACATAAGGTTTCTGTTTTAGGTCTGGAGTGGATGAAGCAGAACTAATACCTTTCTTTTGCAATAAAGCGAATCAAACCAATTTAGTCTCTTGTTTTGACAAAACTTCATTACTTTTTGCACCTGATTTTCACATCAAGTAAATATCATAATAAAACCCACAATGTTTTCAGTTTTCATTAGTAATGGAATAAACATAATCAAAAGAAGCATTCACAACCACAAGTCATTTTGCAAGAACATTATGTACTTATGACAAAAAAAATACATGTTCCAGACTGCAATCAGTTAATGAAAAGTCCTTGTTCAAAGAACATGCTCTCATAGTCATATTCAAAACCTATTGAAATCAGCAGTGATATGCCAATAAGATCCAAAATGATCTTTGAGTAAGTTCTTTTTAAAAACAAAAGAAAACCTAGGGCTGTTGCAGTGAAGCTTTCCCTTCAGCAGCTCGATTAACAACAATAATTGCAAACACTCAACTCCTTTGCAGGCTCTTTTTTATTGGCTATTGCAAAGAACAAAACAAAAGTGACCGTGAGTAGTAACTCTACAATCTTAAAAGTTCAAAAGAGTTTTGTTACCAAATACTCCAGGTTGCACTGTAAAGGCTCCAAGCAGCTCTGGAAGAGGGATCAGGAATGCAATTGATTCTCACCCACTGCTGTAAATTCATTGTTTCTTTCCTGTCAGTCACTGTCAGAGGTAGTGTAGGAGAATGACTGAGAAGCAGATGGCTTCATCTAATAAATTTTGCAGGCTCATTTTTAAACAAGTGAGGCAGTCAGCACTGACAGTGCTACGTAAAAACATTTCTGCCTGTCCCAATGTCAGCTCCAGCACTGAAAATGGGGTGTGTGTTCCCTCTGGTTAGTAGGCTGGTCCTGCCGGGACTGGCAATATCTTGTTTCTCAGTTCCACAGTGGTGGCACAAGTTTCTCTCTTGCTAGCAAACATCTCCTGGGGGTGGGGAGCTGAGCAGAAACCTGGTGGATGGAAAGAAATAAGAATATATTCTTACATAAGGAAGAATTTTTTTTTACAATGATGGTGGTAAAACATTGGAGCAGTTTGCCTGGAGAGATGGTAGATACCCCATCCCTGGAAGTATTCAAGGCCAGGTTGCAATGGGCTCTGAGCAACCTGATTTAGTTGAAGGTGTCCCTGCTTATTGAAGGGGGTTTGGGCTAGATGACTTTTAAAGGTCTCATCCAACCCCAAACCATTCCGTAATTCTGTGATGCTATGATTCCATGATTCTTCAAATCATCAGTGTGCACAGTCTTTGATGCTCACTGATACAACAGTGTGTAGGATTGTCAAGTCCTCTTCAGTATGCATAAGCAAGGAAGACTAATGAATAGATGGTGCTGTTGGTGGTTTTGCTATTCTTGGTAGGGGGAATGGCCTGAAGCTGTGTTAAGGGAGGTTTATGTTGGATATTAGAGAAAGGTTCTTCGTCCAGAGGGTGGTTAGGCACTGGAACAGGCTCCCCAGGGAAATGGTCACAGCACCAAGCCTGACAGAGTTCAAGAAGCGTTTGGACAATGCTCTCAGGCACATGGCGTGACTCTTGGGGATGGTCCTGTGCAGGCCTAAGGGTTAGACTCAATGATCCCTGCCAGCTCAGCATATTCTATGACCTCCAGCAGCTATCCTCAACACTAGATCAGGTCAGCTCAAGCTAAATGCCTCTTTTCCAAGCAATGGCAGTTAAATGTTCATGTATACACATGTGTGCATTATCTGTGTATGCAAGAATATTCGACAAGCCCTCACTGCAGCTGTGCCAGGCACCTTTTCTCTGAGAAGAGTGCAATGAATCAATTCCTATTGTCAGTAGAATGCAGGGGGGTGGAAAAATTGGTCTTCATGATTCCTGTAAGTGAAATATTTAGCATATTCTGAAGCCATAAGTTAGTTTTCTCACATTTCTCCCATTTTGTGAAGAAAGTAGTAGGGCATGCATATTCATGAGTATATGGAATTGATGGGGAATAATTATGCTATTCCGGGTAGTAGTAAAAATGGTTACATTTTAGTCACTTTTAGCCCGAGAACCTCTGTGGAAATAGTCGCTCACATGTTTAGAAAATAGATTCCTAAAGAATAGAGGATTCCTGAAGTTTCTCTGTGTCAGAACAGTTTTCCCTTTAAGAAGGTGAGCAGAAAGTGGACTCAATTGTCTATATAATTTTTGTTTTATATAGAATATAGAACATACTCTCACTATTAGAGGTTGTATATGTAATAATAGAATACATTTTACATATATATATATAATATTTTCTATTTTTTTGATAAAACATGCAGTGAAATAGGTAAATGATTGTTACATTTGTTTTGCCTCAGCACAGAAAGTCCGAAGCAGTCTTGTAGGCTCATGCAGACGTGTTGCAGGACACTTGCCAGTATAACAAGGCAGCTGTCTTGTAGGACTTCACATTTATTCATGAGGAAAAGGAAACATTTCAAAGAACTGCTCACAGAGAAAACTTCTACAGAGAAAAATCACTTCAAGATTTCTTCTTTAGCTCACATTGCAATTATATGAAAATGTTGTTTGAAATTTAAGCAATAAGTTCCTGACTAAATATTAAATTTTCTTCTTGGTCTCTGTGTATATTCTTGTATGAAAGGAAACCATTTGGCTGAACATTCATGAAAAGCTATTTTTGGTATGTATCACTAACCACAACTCACAACTCTTACATATCAAAATGAACCTCAGAATTTCAAACATCATTTGAATGCCATCAAACATATAATCACTTCCAGGTTACAGAATGCTCTCATGCAATGCTAAAGGTTTTAAACAGAGAACCTTTGCTGTGAAATCAGCCTTGAAAAACATAGCTATTGAATACCTGGCCAAAGGGCCCTCTGCTCAAAGCCGGAAAACCCAATTCACAGGCAGATAAAGCAAAACTCTTTATACAAATATGGCATCTCTCGTTTGCTTAGAGAAGGCCAGACCAGTATCAGATGTAATGACTATAAACATAATTAATGCAATTTATACACTGCTGCCAGAAGACAGGGTTACTAGGTCATGCGTTCATTTCTGGCCTCTGCTTCTCCATACTTCCCCTATTTGGGGAAAAATTAAGGATCTACTAAAAATGTCCTTTATACATTGTCATATGTTTCCGAGTTTTTCTGTTAAAGATCAAAAGCAGATGATAGCTCCCACCTTTAATTAGGTATGAAATAGCTGGCAGGTTTGGGAAAAGGAAGAGAAGGAAATCATCTCTCTGAGACTTAATTTTTTTGGAACCACTATTACAGTATTACAGAGGTTGTTTTGTGATAAATACTTCTGTCAATAACTGACTACCCACGCACTCTTTCCTCATACTGAGGAAGAGACTCTATAACTTCAATGACCAAAAGTACCTAATAGATCCTATACGCCCCAGCACCCTGTATTTACAGGTATAAGCACTTCCTTACATAAATATTCTCTCCTAACTAAAAATATTTCACCACAGATATGAATAAAATAGCAATAGGGCTCAAACCCTTCTGTGTTCACATACAACACATTAAAAATGTCTTTGTTTTTGTGGAGAGACAAATAAGACGTTACTGTGCAATCTACTTGCTTTCAATACATCTCACAGATTAAGAGTGCACTTCATTATTGGTTATGGAACAAACCTTTGGGAACTGAAACACTTCCAGCCTTACCCAAAGCAGAAAGTAGAGAAGTTTTCCTTTTTCTTCTGTGTATTTTTCCTATAGCAGGTATTTGGTCTGTGAAAATAGGGCAGGGCATGAAAGTAGGCCTGTAGGCCTTCTTCCAGATTCAAGAGATTGGGTCTATTATTGTGATTTCAGCATATGTAGAATACTCAGTTATCCTCTCAAAAAATGCAGATAATCAATCCTTGCTCCAGGAGAAATATGCTTCATGGTTCTGATCCAATTTACAGATGTGAGCAATTCTATTCTTGCAGGTGATGCTATTGAAATAAGGGGAATTTCCCTCCTGAGGGATTTTCTAGCAGCTGGAGATGTGCTTTTTGAATTTGGGCCCTTGAATATTATTTGAAACATGTTGTGATGCATTTACTCGTGGTGGGTTACACATTACTCTGCGTGGACTCCCATTGACTTCAGGGAGTCTGCTCACACTGCCAGGACCCACTCAGCAATCAAAACCTGGCCTCAGGCACAAGATATATTAACACAGCAAAAAATCATTTTGAGCTGTGTTTGGGGAAAGCCCTGTTCACGTCTTTGGGTGATAGTCATCACTGGGTTTGGTGCTGCTTCCTAGCTATTCTTGATGCAGGAAAGAGGACAACCATCACCGACTCTTCCTTTGAGGCTACACAAATCATCAGGAGCTCTGTCACAGCATTTCTCACAAGTCATTATATGCACTGCTCCCATCTCTCAGAGTTGCAGACTTCTGGGTTCTTATCAGTGCATCACCTTGCCCCATTTATGAGCTTTGATGACATTATTCTTTGCTTTCAGGGCATTTTGAGCTCTGGAGTGAGATGTCAGGGACAGCAGGATGAAGTTTCTAGCACAAATAAGATCCTCACCGATAAGTTTGGGAGAAACTCCATATTGATTTTTATTTTATTTTCAGTACTTAATTAAATTTCACTTCACTCTAGAAGTGTAAGAAAATGATAGGATTGCATGTCCAGTTTACCAGGATGTCATTCCAAACCAGCAAAGGCCTGCTTTTAAAAGGACACAAGCTCCGCTTGACAGTTTTGTCCAAAGGGAGTATATGCACAAAAGCCCATAAGAATATCTGTGTTAAATTTCAGTGAAATACTAGTGGTTTTATGGCTGGCTCACTGCAGAACTTCAAACGGCAAATGACTATGTTGTGTTTACAAATGCAGGGACTTCATCCTACTGAGGTATTTGTCAACTTCTGTCAAAGTGTAGAGAGGTATTTTTCACATCACACGCTTTCACACTGAAACCCCATGACAGTTCAAAACAAAGATAGTAGAAACCAACTAAAATCTTTCTTTTGGGGGAGGGAGGGGAGGACAAACAGAATGAGAGTAAGAGTCTCTTATTTAGGACAAGGGGGCACGGGCTTAGGCTCTGCCAGGGGAAATTTAGGTTGGATATTAGAAAGTAATTCTTTACAGAGAGAGTGGTCAGGCATTGGAATGGCCTGCCATGATCTAATAAACTGACTGGAGTTGGACCAAGGGTTGGACTTGATGATCTGAGGTCTTTTCCAACCCAATTGATTCTATGATTCTATTCTGTGATTCTATGATTCTATTGCATCTTACTCATCTTGGTGAGGAATAAAAGATTGCAGTCCCATGCTGAAGACTGAATTATAAATAATTGTAATTTTTTTGGCCTCCAGTAAAACAGACCATGTGTCTACACTGCAGCCACCGCAGGTCACACGAGTAAACCTGAGTTAGGCTTCAACTCGTTGGCTGCTCCCAGGCCTGTCTTGACAGCAGGGACCGCAGTGCAAATTCACCTCTCCAATCAGCCAGCTCCTATGGCAGCATTGCTATGGCAGTTATGGTCTAAGCAGCGCCTAAGCCAGCTCATGGCTTTGTCTCTCTGACTCCCACCAAGGTGAAGAAACAGTGAAGATAGAAAAGAAAAATGAAAAAAAACCCCACAAACCAGAATAAAAGGGAGAAAAGGAGCAGTGAAAATCACAAACCTCAGTATTCTCGTGAACAAGGGCGGTCATGTCAGCTGCTCTGAGTTAACCACTGAGCCACAGTTGAGGACCACAACTCCCATTGCTACTCAGGGATATCAGTGTGATCAGGCTTCCCTGCTTCATTTCTCCCTCCAAGCATGGCAGAGCTGGCTGCCCTGTGTACTTTACTCCTGCTGATGCTGTGTGGATCAGATGAAAGCTGAGAGAGAGAGGGGAAAGATAGCGACAGCAGCAAGGAACTCATGAGGGAGGAGTAAGCAGAGCAAGGCCTTGGATGACTCCCAGTGGGGTTTCAGTGCTCACCAGTAAATGTTGGCCACTGATTACTATGCTTGCATTTGCAGTCTGAGGTGGAGGAGGCCAGGGACCTCAATATGCATGAGCAAACAGCAATGTCTACAGGCTGGACCACTACAGCTTTAGCATAGTCTGCATCTGTACTTCATTCCATGGGAAGGATCCTCCCATTAAGTTCTCCCCAGAAGCAGAACAGCCTGTTGTCACTTTTGGCATGCCCTCATATCAGCTACATCCAACTCCTCACTCTCTTGTCCATCGATTTCTGGGAGAGTCCATGCTGCATTTCTCTTGTTTACCAGACAAAGGAATATATCAGCAGAGTAAGTAAGCCTGTCTGCCAGCTGGGCGCAGTAACTTCTGCACACTGAACAAAAAATGCACCACAGTATTTCACAGCTATGCCCTCCACTGTTACAGGCACAACCAGATCAGTATTAGGGTTATTCCAACACAGGATTATGGTCTGGTTTGTCACAACAGTCAAAGCTAAATGAGGCTCATGTTACCTCCTTCACTGACGTGGCACACAGAGTTCCTGGCTTTGGTGTATGTACAATTACTAAGGAGTGGTTCAGGTGACGTTCAGATCCTGCACTATATATTTTTTACCCCTACCCCTCAAGTTAGGGAAGTAAATATAAAAATAACTTCTCAAGAAAATTGGACTATCATATTTTTATAAAAAAATTTCCAGAAAGCAACAGGTGATTAATATTGCTGATGCAACATGAATATAATAGGTGAATTTCAGCAGTAAATCACAATCATGATACCTATGCCTTAGGGTATTAAGAGGTGATGCAAACATGAGAGATTTAGAGACCTCTCATCTGTGTTCCATTACAGGGACATGAAAGGAGTGTCTCATAAAAACAAGGGGGGAAAGGAAATAACACCCAAGTCTTCAAAAAGCTGCTGCGTTCTGCCATAAAATAAATAAATAAATAAAAAAAAAGTCTTATCATATTTCTGATGTAATCATGAGCCTTCAGCACAAAATTTTTATAGAGTGCTACTGTGCTAAAATCCATACTGAAAAGCTTCCATGTCTCCTTTTTTTTTTAAACTATATTTAAACAGAGTTTTAAACAAAGGAAAAAAATTCTGGATGTGGCCACAAGCAAAATGACACACTACTTTCTTGGACACCAGTCCAACTGGTTCCAACTGTATATAAGGAAAAACAAATCATCAGGAAGACAATTAGGCATTAAAGCAGGTTGCCCAGGGTTGTTGTGCAGTCTCCATCCTTGGACATTTTCAAGACACATGACCAACCTGGTTTGATTTCAGACCTGACCCAGCTTTGAGCAGGAAGTGGGAACAGAGACATCCTGAGGTGCCTTTAGACCCAAGTGTTCTATGTTCAGTTGAGTAGCAGGTGAAGATCCTGCCTTGTGGTGATGTATTTTTTTACCATGTAGAACAGAGTTTTCCTTTCTTATTGGGAAAAATAAAGCCTTTTAAGTATTTACATGAAAATGGATGGTGTAGAAGTGTCAGTTGCACCCATCTGAGCCTACTGGCTAGGGCGGTAACTCAAAAGGTGGGCGACCCAGCTCCACATCTCTGCTGCATGACTCAGAGTGGAAGTTTGCCCCCTACATCAATCTAGATGGGTTGTAAATGGCCCACCGTTTGGATCAGTATTTGTCTCAGCTTGCTAGACATCTTTGATATGTTTGTGGTCATGTTTTTGGCTCAGGGAGGCGGCATGGTTTGGGGATTAAGTCCTGAGCCCTTTGGAATCCAGCAGCGGTCAAAGGTGGTACAGTGCCTGCTGTGGCTTGGCCCAGCCTCAGACTGCTGTAAGTTGTTTGTGGCCCCTCTTTGTTCCCAGGGCAGCTCTCTGAGACTCCACAATAGCCCAAGCAAGGTCATGTTGCTGACTTCCTCCTTCTCCATAGCACATACCTGGCATGACCTGGTTCTGCAAGGCAAGTACGGGATAACAGGAGATGTCAGCACCTAGATCAGTCTCCTCTGTCGCCTTACAGACAGCAAACAGAGACTGCAAGGCAGCCCTAGGGAGAGAGCAGTGTTTTCAGCATTTCTGAGAGCACATTCAGCGCCTTCCGAGGCTGGCTGTGCTGCACAGAGCCAAGAGTTCCCGATGGTTAATCCTACCTCTAAAACTGTCTCCTTCTGTGCCCTCAAGCACAGCATTTCACCTCTCTGTTGCAATTTTTTCATCTGTAAAAATTGGGATAATGACATTTTGTTAACTTGCAGGACTGCTGTGAACTTTAATTAAGGTAGGGGTTGTAAAACGCTTTAATGAGAGAAAGCACTAAGAACAAGTAGATTATTTGGTTAAGCTTCCTGATGTGGTGCTGCCAGACTTGCCTGAATAACTCAGGATCTATGTGCACACACTAGAGATTGTTATTCTGTACACCTTCAAAGATAAGCAGTGCAGGCGCTTGAATCCAGGGCAGGCAGGATTCAGTTTGGGAGTGCCTCTTCCTAAGCAGACTAGTGTACAGCACTTACACAAAATCACAGAATGGGTCAGGTTGGAAGGGACCACAGTGGGTCATCTGGTCTAACCTCCCTGATCAAGCAGGGTCATGCTAGAGCACATGGCACAGATTGTATCCAGATGGTTCTTGAGTATCTCCAGTGAGGGAGACACCACATTCTCTCTAGGAAACCTGCTCCAGTGAGTTATCACCCACACAGTAAAGAGGTTCTTCCTTGTGGTCAGGTGGAACTTCCTGTGTTCCAGTGTCTGTCCATTGCTTCTCATCCTATTGCTTGGCACCACTGAGAAGAGCCTGGATCCATCCCCTTGACACCCTCCCTTCAGTTCCTTATAGCCATTGATGGGATCCCCTCTTACATGTACTGCCCACCTTGTTTTTCTTTATTTTACAGACTACAAACAAATTTGATTTACCAAGAGCCACCTTCAAATGAAGTACAAATCCAGATGGCAGGACAGTCTGCAGTACTAAGGACTGAATGCACAATATTCTTCCTAATCCCCTCTTTCTGCGTAGAGGGAAAGCCACAGGTACATACACATTACAGGTAGGAAACCAAACAATTTTTGTACTGCAATGGCAGCTATTACAAGGCAACAGCCTTGCATCCAAATGCCTTTTCCTTAGTGTGAGAACAGGAGCTTTGTGATGAAGCTGCCCTGTTTTGCTGTCAGCGTGCAGCCATAGACCTTCCTCTGCCTGGGGCTGTAACTTGCATAAGGTGGCTGAGGGATAGTTTCTTGCAGGGAAGTGAGTGGTGTCCCTGCAGTGGGATGAAGGGAGATGGAAGGGATTGCCCTGCCGGCTGTCTCCAGCTCTTCACATGTAGTCACACTTCATGTCACTGTTTTCCCTACCTGGATAGCCACACAGCAAGGCTTTGAGCATCTGGCAGAGAGGTGACTGTCACATAAACCCTTTCAAATACAGTGTCTCACAGGTACACATCCATGTGGACACTGTCTTTCGTTTTGCAACTTGCAGCAGGCAGATAACCGTCATCCTCAGATCGTCCAGTTTCTTTGCTGCTCTCTGGGCCAAGAAAGAATTAACTACTGTGAGATACACTGAGCCATTGAGCACGTGGATGGAGAAAGGCAGCCCACGACAGTGAGGACTAGGACTAGCCCTTCAAATCCCACCGCCAAAGGTAATTCAGGCCCAAGCTGTGCCTCCTTCCCCTCAGAATGCAGGAGGCAGGCAGTCACAGGGTCACTGCAGGGACAAAGTGCCTCTCTGTGGGGCTAATTCATTGTCCTTTTTCTACACTTACAGAGGTGTAGGTGTCAGCATAGCCTTGCCCAAGGAACAGGGCCCTCCTCCACTCCCTCCCTGTCTGCAACCCTTGCATGAGAAAAGGCCATTCCCTCCAGTCAATTCATCTGGAGCAGTGGTGACCCCTGGGACTCCATATTCTTCTCTGAGGAAGATTTAATCTGTCTGGCTCTTAGTATCACCCTGTTGCTCTTTGATCAAAAGTTATTTAAGCTATTACTGAAATATTGTGCTCAGACTTCTATTATGGCTGGTATTCACAGCAACAATACCCCTCAGGAGCTGAGCAAATAATGTGGAACTGTTTGTTTTAGACAGAATTCCACATATTCACTCTATGTTACTTTCACACTGCTGGTCAGGAACAATAACACTTGTCCAGGGCTACAAATAATTACGGAGAATCGTATTTTGGTGACATTTCCAGCAAGCTTCTACAGTGAAATTCCATTTGCAGCATTTCCAATTCCCGGGCATTTCTTTAGGAATCAGAGATCCAACTGGCTTTGGAGTTTTGTATTCTGAGGAGTGCCAGACTTCATCACTGCATTTCCATTCTTTAAATTTTAACAATGTTTGCAAGATGTCAGACATCTAAATCAATTTATCTTTTGTCAGATATGAAAGATTATTGTCTGGAAGGATCAGCAGCCACTAATCTAGCTAAATCCATGCTAGTTTGTTTGCTAGTTGTACTATAGATACCTTGGCTCCCAGGTATTATCAAGATTAAGCATTAGCTCAATATCTCCTTTTATTGCAAGATTGTTCAGAGCAGAGGATACGGAGTCAGGACAATGACCACAGACCAAGGCTAATGATTTTAGACGTTTGATGTTGATTCCCAGTTTAGATACCTGACATGGCATATACAGGCACGCATTTTCAAAGCAGAGATTCTTAGTCCAACCTGAAAAATCAAGCTGCTGAAGTGAGCTGTAAGTCAGGCTTAAAAAATTAGTAAATGCTATTGATAATCATTGACTTAGAGCAAAGTGCCTGTCAAGTTTTTGTTTTGGTTTGTTTGTTTCAAGTGCTCCTGAGAATCACAGAATGGTTTAGGTTGGAAGGGATCTTAAAGTTCATCTCATTTCAATTTCCCTGCCTTGGGCAAGGACATCTTTCACTACAGCTCAGGTGGCTCAAAGCCCTATCCAACCTGGCCTTGAACACTTCCAGGGATGGGACATCCCTTTTTTGTTTGTTTGTTTTTAATAAAGGTTTCAGAAAGATATTTCCAACCTATACCTTGGAACAATAAGAGCATTTCAACTACTGCCCTGCTTAACAGAGAGTATTTGCACTTGTTGGGATTCATCATGGATTTGAACAGCTGTGTGGCAAATCTAATAATCCCAATAATTGTTTGCTAATCCAATTAGTAATTTTAATTAAACTGTGTAAAGTTCAGTGCTGCTGTGAGGTTTTATATATGGCTTTTGTTCATTTTATGCTATAATTTTTAGGTGTTATCAGATGACAAAGCTCTAGCTCAGAAAAACAAAAGTGAGGTGTCTGCATATTGGCATACTGAGTGGGTAGCTCTCAAACATTCCCATCACTTTTCCCTGAACAGCCAAGTTAGATAAAATTGCAGGTCCTATCATCAGCAAAGGCATCCAGTCCATTCCTCTGCCACCGGCTCACTTCTGGCTGTGTATTTATTTCTGTTTCCTTGTGACCGTCACCTAACCTTCAAATCTGCCCAGAATATTCTTGTGGGATGTGGGCCCAAAGTGATGTGAAAGATTTGTTACATAAACTAGAAAAGCCCAGAAATAGACTGAGGGAGTGCACATGAACTCGGTTAATTCCACCTAATAAGGCAAACTGAAGTATACCTAAGCTGTAGTTGCTTTGTACTTGACAAAAGAGCCCTACTATTCAAGCACACCCTTCACTCTACAACGTTTTGCTACATCTATTCTTGTGCTTGTGGGACAGGAGGAAGAAAACAATAACTCCTCTATGGCCATGCATGGGAACCCTTTCGCTTCGTATGAGATAGAGCGATCCACACAATACTCTCTTCTTTATAAGAAGAGCTGGAGGGAGGCAGAAAATAAACCTTCCCAAACAGAGAGGTCTGATGAGCTGATACATCCCAGTGTGCCACTTTCAGGGCTTTGAGCTAGCAACAAACTCAGGTCCGAGAGTGCAACCTCTCCTCACCCCCATGCATAAACAGTGCTGCTTCTGAACTAATGAAAAGTGACTGACCATCCTGTTAGGCAAGTGATATGACCACGACTACTCTTTTTCCACTTGTGGATGGGATATCAGACCTTGCCCACCACGGGCTGGACGGAAGCAAAAGCAGTTCTGCTTACTACAGGCACCAGAGTGGAACAGGCACCCATCTTTCCTGACACTTCTCAGGAGGAAGACTAGCACAGCTTTAACTCCCTTCCATGCTGCTACCACAACACCAGCTGGACAAGAGAGAAAATAGAAAAACAGTCCTATATTTCTTTATTTTATTATTTGGAGCTTTACTCTTTTCTTTGCCAAGTTCATATTGTCAGATTAATTTATGTTATTTATTTAAATTATTGATTCTTTTATTTTTAATTTCTTTCATCTTGAATGACCTTATATCTCAAGAAGTCTCCTCCAAATCTCTGTTTCAGGAAGACTAGAAGGGGCTATTTTTCTGCTGCAATGTGGGATGTTCAACAGCCTTGCTGCTTGACAGCTGAAGAGCCAGGTTCCATGCTGGCAGTGGGATTCTCATCAACAGCTGATTGAGATTTTTAAAATTATACATGAACTGATAGCCAAGATCTATAATTGTGCTATTAACTCTTGCAGCCAAAGGAGGCAGTAGGAAGATTCCAGCCAGAAAGCCAAATGCAGACCATCATTCTTGTTAGTATGATCATTAGCTCTGTCCTGCATCAGCATTTAGGATGCATTTTACGTGGGACTAGACTTCAAGGCCACCCACAGCCACCAGCAGCCCAGTTACCCATCTGTCATGATGTATTTCTGCTGTGGAAAGCTTCGTGTTGGTGTCTCACAGCTTATAGTGTCTGCTCAGCCAGTGGTTATGCTCCATATGAAAGGTTATTTAAGATCTCCTCGTTCACCCACCACCAGCAGAAGCAGCCAGGGAGCCCTTCTCACCCTTTCTGCTGTTTCCTATGTACCTCAGAACTGGAGGTATTACCCCTGGATGGCTCCCAGCTCTCCCAGTTGGCTAGGCAGAATTCCAGTTTGGGATCCAGTTTGGGACTGCTGCCCGGCTTATCTTATCTGCGGAGGTTTTTGCCTAACGCCAGCCCTGAAGGGTTTTCAGTTCTCACAAGTGAGTGGGATTTTTTTGTCTGACTTTTTACCAGAGGAGGCTATATTGCTGTGGGTTCCCTTTCTTGTTTTTACATAAACAACTCTCTAGTCTATGTAGATGTGCCTTCAGGCAGGTACACGTACATTTTAGGAACTGAATAAATACCTCAGCTATGCATTTGGTCCTGGCAAGTATGGAGTTACTTCACTATGCAGGACGGAGACGGCCTTTGTTAGGCAGGTAGATAAGAGATAATTTTCCAGAGATATACATCACTTCTAACTTATGCCTGATAATGTTCCTTTCTGGCCTATCTGAAGCCTATAAAGTAATATCTTTCTATTCAATGTGCTTGAAAAATTCATAGTGTTTGCATCCTTACAAAAACTTCAAATTTTCATGATTGGGCCACAGAAAGAATAAATTGCATGCTTAGTTTCAGCACTTGAGGGAAGGGTGATATGCAAGAAGCCACGGCATGACATTCAGAGAGAGCACTGGGTGACACTAAGCACTAGGCAAGGCTATGCACAATCCCATTTCCTCTGTTGCTCTTGGAAAATAAAATGGGATCACTTTTTCTTCCCATACCTAAGCAGGTCTTCCACAGAAACTGCCTGACTGATCAAGGAGGCCAGGCACATTCATCCAAAACACAATGTTCTGAGAAGTTGGTCCTTCAAAGAACTTGTGCATCAACAAGTAAACACTCATCTCCATCCTATTTATTTTTTTTTAAATCCTGAGAGGTGATTCTTCCTCCCACAGTGAAAGAACCCTAGGCAACCTCCTGCTTGGGAGCACAGCCGCTCCTAATATTAGCTCTGCCATTATGCAAATGCAGCATTGGTGTTCCCACAGTCTGGGGAGGGACCCAATCCCAGATCCCCACCACATCCAACAGCCCGGGCTCTGCCACCACTGACAACTCTGTTGCTGTGATCAGCATTTGTCTGTACGTCAGTTCTGACTTGAGCTTTGCCAGCTTCTGTCACTGGATGTACTTGTTGCAGCTTCGTGTTTAGAGACCCTCTCTCTGCTCCAGTTTTCAAATGCAATAAAATGTTATTTGCTGAGAATACAGAACATCAGCTGCTAATACTTAAGAGAGATGGTGAAAGCGAGATTTCAATCATAATGCTTTATCTCAATGGCTACATGTAAACCTAATTCAGTAACCTTCTGTTTACCTTTTCTGGATAACTGTATAAACCTGCTCAGCAATTTCAAAAGACATTGAAAAACCACAAAACTCTGTTTTCCTAATTTTTTTAATTTAATCTCCCAGCAAAGCCTGAGAAGACATTAGAGCTCCTGACATGAAAAAGCAGTCCATTTCTTCACATTCAAGAGCTATACCAGTAGCACAATGAAACACTTTTTCTCTCAGGTTATATAAATTATACAGGTTCCATTTCTCCACTAAACAGGGTACTAGTCTGGACACACTGGAGCTTGAACATTATAGGTTTCCAGGATGATAGCCACTAGTGTTTGGCTTAATGGTCCTGGGATAAGTTTTGGGCCCTGGCTGCAATGGTAACATGGTGCTATACTCCTATGGAGGACCAGGTCTAGCAGAGTTGAGATCTCCCTTTTCTTCCCACCTCTCTTCACAAGGCCCCCCTCACCTTCTGGAGTGCAGGAGGGGAGCAGTCGTTACCCCCACACTATAATTGGTCTTCTTGCATCATGCAATGCCACCACAAGGAGAAAATGTTTACAGCCCAGTCTATTTTCCCATTTAATTTTGCTCATCTGTAATGGTGAGAATACTTAAATATCCAAACAGAGAATACTTATGGTTGCCTGCCTGTTAGCACAATTTTTTTTTATGCTTGCCTCTAAAACTGTAAACATGGGAATCAGACATCTGTTGTGCTTTCAGCATGAAAAGGGATTACAGTGAGGTACAACTACTAACGTTTATTTCGCACTTGGATTTTTTTGTTTAATTGCTAAGAGTTTTAACACAATGATCTTCTACACAATATAAAAGAACTTAAATTTAAATAGGCTTACAATTATTTTCAGTATATATTAATAATTTGAATGACACATGCCTTACTCTTTCATGAGCTGCCAGGGTAAAAAACCCGTGTCTAGTCCAGCAAAATTCTGTCTGCGTGGCTTCACACCAGTGAACAGGAAAGGAACACTCCACGAATCTCCAAGCTTCACCTAAAGCCACCCAGTGGCTTTCGTGTCTGCAAGTGGTCCCATCTATCTGGGTGTAAGACAGATATTTTCTGTGCTGCAGCTGTTATAGGAGAGTTCATACATTTAAACTTACAAAGCAGTCAGAGTCATGCCACTACATTTAAAAGAAATCTGCATCCAGTCAACTGAGTTCAGGTGTGGCTGGAAGCATGCGAGGTATTTCGAAGCAAATAACTGTGGGGATTATTGTTCTTATAAAAATGATGGTATGTAAATGGATTTGTTCATTTGAGGCAGAATTCTCTGTATCAAGTCATGGTTGTTTTTAGAATGACTTGATTTATAGACTGATTTCTTGTGCACTGTAACTTTGACTATACTTAAGAGAAATAGAGGTAAACAAAGAAATAATTGTTTCAGTCTCTTCAGCAATGGGTTACAATATTGCCAAAGTTATCAAGCTTTCATATGAAAATATAATTAAAAAATTATTTGTAATTTATTATTGGTATATATACAAAGGACACATATGACATTAATCATTCTTCTTGTGAAGTTGTTTTTTTTTTACAACTTGTCCTGAGCAAGATGTGATAGTCAGCACTTCACTTTATGTTATTATGAAGCCATGTCTTCTGAGAAGAAGCAGCCCTTCATGTTTGTCTTTTCGATAAAACATGTCTTTATGTATCACTGACTTTAAAAAGATGAGAAAAATAAATTAATTTCTCTGCACTGTCTTTCCTCCTGATGAAATTCACAGGATACAAATTTCCTTCCAGTGATTTAAGTAGGATCTTTCTGCATACTCCAGCCAGTCTACATCACTGTACTTTTGGCTCTGGGAAACAGCTTCTGCAAACTTGCCAGAAGTTTTTCCCAGTGACTCCAACTGGTGAATTGCCACAGGCACAGGAAGATCTCAAGAGAAAGGGTAAATGGACCCTTTTCTACCCTACAGCAGCATCACAGTATTCTGTGGTCTACATGTCTCTCCATCTTACACTGCCATCATCTGACAGTGGATACAGGGAGACTAAAAATACTGTTACATAAAAACGTGTTTATGTGACAAGAGAAAGAAAACAGACTCAGAAGAACACCAGAGCATTCTGATGCCGTCATTGCCAGACGGTGCAGGACAGTGTGCATAGCACAGTGCCGGGCAATAAGGAGAGGAAAATGTTGGGCAAGAAGGGGACTCTGCTGACAGTAAATATACATATTAATATTTGATGGAGGAAGGGAAGGAGAGGAGAAAGATTCAGAAGATTTCCTTCTGCTGGTGCTGTACTTCTTATGAAACCGAAAATCCACAAAGAGTAGGAAAGCAGCATGTCAGAAAACTTAAGTGATCAAATAGACACTTTAAATCTTTAAAATATTTTTCCCATCCAAAACATATATTATGAAGAGATACTTTTTTTTTTTTTTTTTAATTTACTGCAACAAAGTTGCATTTGTGTCTGACAATCAGCCTTGGAAACTGAAGTCCATATACGTGCAAGAGAGGACTGTATGATTCCCCATAGCAATGCCATACAAGCCATGTTGTGGGATGAATGAGTGATTCAGTTTTCCCACAGTTTTCCTCTTTCAAACACCAATGCTGTTTTACTATTGTGGCAGAGTCTTGTTCGTTTGGAGGTAGATAGTGTTATTTCATTTTATACTCCAGTTATCGAACAGATATAGATAACATTTTTAATTAATATATGTATGTCCTAGGATGAGCTGTTTGCTTTTTAGGAAAATGCAGTTTCCAAAAACAACAGCTACAGAATATTTCTATTTTATGAAACAGCTTTTCATATGTCCAAAGTTTGGTTCCACATCCCTCAGTTTTGGCAAAACCTGTGCTAGATAATGTAAGTTTATAAATTGGAAATAAAAAATGTATTCTTTTTAAAAAATAGTTTTATTTAAATTATTTGCAATGATGTTTCAGTCTCTCAGTTCTGATTTTTCCTTTCTGTTTTCTTGATAAAGGTTAACACAGGACAAATAAACTGACTCAGCAGCCATGTCAGTGGCTGCATCTTTTTCTTTTCTGTTGCTTTTCCCTTTTTTCCCCTTAGAAATACTTACTTTTTTTGACTCAGCTCTTCTTGTTGGTCTCCAACAAGTTCCTTCTCTTGCAATACAGCACCCTGGCCTTCTACCCCTCACTCCCTGAAACAGTTCAAAAGGTGCAGAGTCAAAGTCTGCACATGAGAAAAAGATCTCCTTTCTGCTGCCAGCTTAACATGCTGGCAGTGGAGTACCTAGAGTATCTGACTTACGCTTCTTTTAATTATCCAAATCTAGTGTGATGCTTGAACATTATAACATTCACCTTTGTTTTATTGCTAGGTTGATTTTTAACATATGTTGAAGGTTTCCAGCAGTTTTCACAACTTGGTTCATTGCCCCCATCAGACCTATATAAGGTACTATTCAGCATTGTGGTGTCAGTCAAAGGTATTTCTGCTGTAAAAATCAGACCTTATTAATTCCTGCACAGCACAAGAAGCTATGGATATCTATTTTCAGTGGAGATATAATTAAAAGATACATAATTGCTGTTAGAAAATACTTCAAGAAAACATTAGCATTTCATCATGTGATGTTTGTTTATAGGTAATATTCTGAGAAGTCTTCTAGGCTCACCAAAAATTAAAATCAAAACAGTTCACCAGTGGAAAGATGTCTCGATTTTTCAGTTGAGCATCTGTTATCTTTGCAATTTAACAGAGCCTTGAAAACTTTTTTCATTAATACTTTAAATGTAATCATAGGTTTGAATATAAATAATTTCTATGCATGGAGGTCAGTACAAACAATAAAATTCTCACTAAAGGGAAGTATATCTGATTAAGTCATATTGAACATGATTATTGGATGGACAGGAGGCATTGCAAAGTGCTGACTCAGCAAGAAAAGTTTGCTTTCTGTAGATTTTCTAATAGAAAGGTTTTTGATCTTACATCTTTATCAACAAGCCTCTCTGGATATTCTAGAGGAGCTCTTTAAGTGGACTCACCTATTCTGGAATGAGCTACTATTTTATTTATTCTGACAGAAAAAAAAAAGGTGGGGTTTTTCCATATGTAAGGATTAACATGAACAGCAATAGCTGCCAAAATTCGTGTCTACTGTAACACTGGTATTCCAAATGGAAAAGTACAATTTTTTTTTTCTTAATGGAGGTCTTTTTTAACACTTGGAGTAGAGCATGATAAAAGAAAGTCCTGACTGTGGTACCTTTCACAGGAATATTTTCAGTAGCCCCAGGATCATGGCCGTATGATTTGCATAACTTTCTACCTATTCAAATGCATATTTCCATTACAACTGTATGAGATTCTTAGTATTTTTCTCTGCTGTCAAACAGCTGCTGCATTTCAGTGTTGGTGAAACAGTTCTACGTATAGTTTTCCAATTTTTTTAATGAAAATGCTTTGGGATCTCTCTAGCAGAAGGATGGCCTAGAAATGCAAATTATCCTTAGCCACATAACTCAGAATTACCTTTGCATTTTATTCTTAATCTGCATCTGTATATATATAACAATACTGAAAAAACGTGATATTAGACTTATTCATACAACTGCCATGCTTTTGGCAGAAATAAACAGACGGAACTACCAACATGAATGTCGCAATCTAATGAAAGCTAACACTGAAAAGTATGTCATTTAATAGATTTTTCAAGAAAACAATTTAATTTCATTTATATATTTGGAAAAATAATACCAAAAAAATTAATATCTGAAAGCCTGGGTGAACATATGTCAAAATTCTTCAAGTTTCTTTTTCCCTCCAGTTTTATTAACAGTGACATTTGAGTTTGCATCAGTATTTGCTCTTTGAATCTCTTTATATAAGTTTCTTCCAAGCAATGACTGTAACAAAACATATCCTCAAAGAACTTTGCAAAATATAAGCCTGTTTAAGTTACTCAGTAAAGATAACATTTTTTCAAAACTGCAGAAAAAACCCCCCTCTAGCTGCATGCAAATTAAATTTAGAACATTCCTTTGCACAGAGTGAAAGTCTGGGAGGCCAGGAAAAATCCATAAATGTGACTGCAGAGACAAAGTAAAACAAGAAAGAGGTCTCTGATGTCCAGGAAGTACGTGTGTGAACAGCCTCTTCATAGAACTGTCTGTGGCTTGCTCCCCATCCCCATTACGTGGCTGGCTCCATTTAGAAGCTTTCCAAAAGCTTTCAGATAGAATTTGAACAAAACCAAAACTCTGAATTAAAGAGCAAGAATAAAGTGCTTATCAAACTTTTATGTAGTTATTTAGCCATGACCAGCAACAGTGGTCACGGTTACTGATTCCTCATCTTGCTGCTGCCTCACCAGTGACACTAATGATTTTCATAAATGCTCTCCCATTTATACACTGCTTAGCACCATGACAAAGTTGTTGCTAAGGCTGGTTACATGCAGAGGTTGCTACTGGAACTTCTTTATGGGTTGGTACAAACGGTTTGCCTAGGTCACCATCTCACCTGTGGCAATGATCAAATCATGACTCCCCATGGAGACTGGAGTACTCCATGGGAGGTGGATGTTGCAGTGAAGGACTATTTTGATAAAGATTTAAAAGTAATGCTATTAACTAGATTAAGAGAAGGACCGTGGTAGTTTCAGCTTGTGTGTCCCATTGGAAAGCCAGCAAGTAGCAGGCACTCTGAGGGGGGACTGCAGGACATATATGCCAGCAAACTGAATCCCTTTAGGGCTTGCACATATGAAAATGGAGAAAGGATGTAGATGAGTGGAACATATAAGTACAAATTCTAATGTGAATGCTAGTTTAAATACTTCTCATCTTGTATCAACGAATCCTCAGTACCCATAGTTGTTCAAGGTTTTTGTTTCAGGGCTAAAGATAGCTCTGCTGGTAACATGAGACAAAATAACAGTGGAATTGTTTTACTTCAAGAGAGGCTGGCTACTTAGGAACCAGCTTTATTTCCTCCCACCATCAATTCCTTCCAGAAGATCCTCTACTGTGAGTGTTACCTTGTATTTCTTAACATGAGATTTAATAGGACTTCAGCATCTCTATGGTGGTTCTGTAAGTACAGGTCTGCCCCTGGAGTACGGCCATTGGCCTGCATCATGTGTGCTGCTAATGCAAGTCAAGCAAGCCTAGCTTTACTCATTTTAAAATACCAGACTTCTGCGTTCCTGACAGAAGTTGAAAAAGACAAAGGGCTGAAGTCTCACAGCTTCAGAGTAAAGAAGATTTTTAGCAGAGCAAAAGGTTTGCTCAGTTTTCTGCCAGGCCAGTCCCATGTGATGCAAGACCTCTCTTCCACCCCACTCTCATTTGCACCGAAATTGCTGTAGCTCCCTCAAGAGACAACAGTATTTCTGCTGAATTTCCGACTCTTAAGATCATTTGTGCTGCTTGTGGTATGCAAACAAGCTTTATGGGACTGGGATATCTTCACTGTTCCAAGCAGTGAAAGAACCCCAAGGTATGCTGCATGATTCAGGATCTGAAAGAAAATTAAAATTCTGCTCCTGATGCAAGGAAAAAAAAAAAAAAAGAAAAAAACCCCCAAACCCCAAACATAATCTGTAATAAGTGTCTACTCTTGATTGTTATCATTAGCAGGCAAAGATTAGCACCTTTCCACTCTGTGTTTATAAAAACTCTTTTATGCATCCATGAAGTGCAGATGGGCTGCAGGTACATCTCTGCCAAAGATCATGCAGTTTAGTGACTATCTTGGGTGATAAGACAAGACACTTCAAGACCTGAGCCAGGGCGTTGAAGGAACACGGAAAAGGATGCAGAAGCAGCAGGCAGTTACCTAATACTATCAAGTCTCAATAAAAAATGACAAGCTGAGACATCTTGGCAGGCTTTCTGAATGCCTAATAGGACAATGCTTGTGTAAATGGGTCTGGAAGTAAGGTTAAGGGAAATAAGTCCACAGAAGAAAAAAACCCACAAAACAAACAACAACAAACCTTTAAAAAGCAGCAAATTATTTCAGTTCAAAGCCCCTTAGATCACATCTGACCATAGGGTGACAGAATTAGTCTCACTGATAGTTTCTGTGAGACATGATTCACATCCGGTATTTTATACATAGCAATTCAGCAAAAATGCTCCCAGCTGAGCCAGAATACATAAATATTTAACTTTTTGGCAGGGCGACCGTGAGAGTGTTTGTACCTGTGGATTTGTTATGACAGATAAATAAACCCGTGCTCCTTCCTCGCAGCTACGGAAGCCAAAGGGAGCCTTACTGTGGGACAACCTGGAGGGGCTGCTTTTTCAACGGGACCGAGTTCTCACACCGCTTTCCTTCAACCACCAGACCTCGCTGACCGCCAAGGCAAACGCGGGGGCATTCCCACACCCGGGGCAGCCGTGTCGGTGCACAAGGGACGCAGGCGGCGGCGGGAGAGGCGCTGCGGTGCCCTCCTCCTCCTCCTCTTCCTCTTCGTCCCCGCGGGACCCACCGCTTCGGCCACCCCCAGTGCAGGCGAGACGCGCCCCCCACCCCGCCTAGTCTTTTTTTTTATATTTCTCAAATCATTTCTCCCATCGCCTCTCCCGCAAGTCCAAAGGGGCGGAAGCGGCAGAGCGGGCGCGGAGAGCTCTGCGCGGAGACCGGGCGGTGCGGTGCGGTGCGGTGCGATCGGACCCGAGGAAGGAAAGAAAGAAGGGAGGGAGGGAGGGAGGCTCCGCGCCCCCGCTGCCTCGGTCCCCTCCCCGGCCCGGGGGCGGTGGCGAGGGGCTGCCGTCGCACAGACACCGCCCCGCCGGCCGCCGGGGCAGCTGCTGGAGGAGCAGCGCGGCTCGGCTCGGCTCCGCTCGGCGCTGCGGGACTCTCGCCCCGGCCA
>VWZG01006179.1:176232-191853 GCA_013396735.1 Grallaria varia | reverse complement strand
CCAAAACAGCGCCTGCAGCTGCCCTCTCCCCTGCTCCGCATCGTGCCCCTCTCCCCGGCGACAGACACCTGCGAGTGCCCTCCCCGCCCCCGGCTGCACAACAGGCGCCGTTCTCCGGGAAAGCCTCGCTACTTTCGTCCTCCCTGCCGCCGTCCCCGCCTGCGTGCACCTGCTGCCAGGTGCGCCTCCCCGCCATGACCGCCGCCCGCCCCCGTCCGTCCGTCCGTCCGTCCTGCCGGCTGGAGCCGCCCGCGTCCTTCTTCCCTCTCCCCGCTGCGAGCGGGGAGGTGGGCACCTGCTCTCCTCCTCCCCTCCGCAGCCAAAATCCAGCCGCCTGCAGCGGCGCCTCTCCCGGGAGGGGTCGTCCCCGCGGTGCGGGTCGCTCCCTGTGCGTGTCCCCAGCTGGTGCGGGGGGAGCTGCCCGCAGACCCCTCCCGACGGCACCGCCGGCCACGGGGGCACCGCGGAGTGTTGGGGGTCCGGAGTCTCTGCGGGGCAGCGGTGCCTTTGGGCTCGGTATCCTCCGGCTTGCAGCCCCCAGCCCGCAGCACCTGTGGCGCCGCGGGGAGAAGGAGGCGAGGCCGGGCTGCCCCCGCCGTGGCGAGGGTCTGCGGGAGGGTCTCCTCCTCCTCCTTCTCCTCCTCCGTAGTTGTTGTTTTCCAGCGCCCCCGCTGCCGGGGCCGGCGGTGGGGTGGGCGCTGCCCTCCGGCGGGGGGATGCCCGAAGCGCTGCCCGCGTACGGGTGCGGGTCCCGGGTAACCCCGGGCGGGCAGCCGGGCCCGGCCCCGAACTTTTTGCCCTCCTGGCGCTGTGCAGGAGGAATGAGGAAGGGACGGTGCCTGCCTGCGGGGCTGTGCCCTGTTCTCTGCGCCTACTCGGTGAGGTTGGGCCGCGTGTGTAGGTGTTTCAGCATCCCCAGAGCACCGTTGTGTGTCCCTTAATAGCAGCTGCACGGTGCCTATCGCTGATTTAGAGTTCGGGCTTCTTTCATTCCTGACTGCTGCTGACATCCTTCCGGTTTTGTTGACCTTTTCCCTCCTTCTTGAAGCGTAAGTTTTCCCTTGAAACAGTATGGAAGTTTACCGTGTTTGAAAAACATTTGATCTTTTTTCCATTTCAACCCAAATAGTCACCAGCCATTAAGCTGGTGCACAAAAACAGGTGGGAAAACTTAATAATGAGTGTAACAACCTGGGAAATCGCACACTACTTTAGTCTCCAGCAGTGTAAAAGAGAGTTTTCTTCAGAGAACCCCTAGATCTTGTTAGGTGCTTTTCATTATTACAATCATCTGTATGTATTGGCATAGTTTCACTAAAACACGGAATTTGACAACCCTGCTGTTTCTGCTTTAAAGAAACCGAAGAGATTGAGTAAGACTCTTACATGTGAATAAAGAAGTATGTGAACGGAGCCACCTAGAGATACTTGCTGCAGCATTATCAGGCCTCCTTTGCCTTACAGGCTATATCGCACATTTCCAGATATTTGAAATGCTAATATATTTCCCCCCCTCACATCTCCTTCACAACTTGCTGCACTCCTCCTAACATCTTCGCACAAATCTTTTCTAAAGTACACTTGATGATAGTTATCAGCGTTCTCAGGGTTTACTTATAGTGGTCTATGTTGATAAGCTCAGTAAATATTTTTCTTAAGGTTATACTCTAATTTATTAGAGGTCAGCTTTTGCTGTAATGCCTGTTTAAGACAGTCTGAGGTTTTGTAGTACCAGAAAACGAGGTAATGGCACTCTTAGTCCTTGAGTGTTGAAAATACATGGAAGTGTCTGCTTGGCCCAGTAGAGAAGTTGTGGAGCATTCTTGCTTGAATTGACTTCCAAGTGAAACCTAGACTTGCTGGCATTTTCAGAATGTGAGCTCTCCATGTGATGGTTGTAGGTCATTTGTCCAAAGACAGTAAGAAGTTGGCTTTTTTTTTTCACTAAAATCCCTATACTGGTGGAGAACTTTGGAGCATGTAATAGCTGTCAGTATTTTGAGGATTAAAAACTGTTCTGTTGAATTACATATCTGTTCCTCATGTTTTTTCCTTTCTTTCAGAGAAAATAACACCCACACTGAGAGTCAGAAAAACTGAAAGAGGCGTTGCACCATTTATAGAAGTTGATCAGTAAAGTTTCTCTGAGCTTTGAAGCTCTGGATTTTGTGGTATTAGGGCCTGAAACAGAATGTGGTTTAATACTCAGAAGCTGTGGTACAGGACTGGTTAAGCTGAATGAACTAAGTAGCATCTTTTCCATGAAAAAAACCCGTAGTGTATGGTGGTTTCTCTTAGCTCAAATTTAATGAAAAGGAGGGAGTGTGGGCTTCATCATCAGTGAGCAGCTTACTCGTGAAGTCAAGTATGGAGATGATTGCAGAGGATTTCACTGTCCTGCTGATTGTGTTTGCAAGCACTTACATCAGGAGATACTGGCATCTGTAAAATGTGCCCCTTTTACTACCTGCTGACATTGCACCTCTGTTGTCCTTCCAGTGGAAAAAGGAACTTGCTGATACTAGAACACAGTACTCCTGCAACTACAACTTTTTAGGCTGTCTTAAGGCTTCATTTAGAAGTAATTGAAAGGTTTATTGGATTTCAAAGACTATAGGGTCTATTTGCTTGTGTGGAGGAATGACAGAAAAGACATGAAAGAAAGCTAACCATATGTGTACAAAAGAGGTTCAGTTTTTTGGTTCAGTTATTGTTTCATGGATTTTTTTAGTATCCAAATAAAGCCAAACCCCTGAAACTTCTGTCTGAGTTAAATGCATCAGGTTCTGCCACAGTGGTTTTGTGTATGTGGGGATTGACGGTGGTGTTGGAAAAATTAATCCTACATCAATAGATTGGGAAGTGTCTTTGTGGTTAACATTGTAATTTATGTGATAGTATCTGTATCAGAAAGTGCACATCTGGTAAGTTTCTGTTCATGGCTGTAACAGAAGTCAAGATCTACCATGATCTCCAAGTCCTTCCTTAGCTTTTTCGTCCCTAGGCTGTGTAGCAATATTGGTACTAGAGTCACCTTTCTTTATCTGCGTTTCCACACCCTCTTTCTTCTCGGGCATTTGCACTTTATTCTTTTTACTGCATGTGCTCTGCCCTCAGACTACCCCATCTGCTAGTCTGCCCTTCTATGTGCTGTGTCATTTGTAGGTGTTCTTCAGCTTTCTCAAACTTGTTTCCTAACCAGTTTCCACGCAAATGTCAACATAAAATTGTTCCGAGCACTGCAGATACCCCCGGATAATGGTTTCTATACTCATCTTCTTGCATGAAATTTCAAGGATTGCTTAATGATGCTGGCTTTTTTCCTTCACTCTCACGGCAAGGATCGTGTACTTTGAAAGTATTCTTTCTAAACAGAATAATGCATTGGATGGCTTTTTAAACCCATGAGCTCCTCAGGGCCCTATACTGAATGTGAGATGCTATTAAGGTTGGATCTGTTGTATAGGAGTGAGTGGCAGTTGACCAGTTTTGTTGCTGTGGGGTAATTTCCCATGGGAAGGGGAACATAAATGGTGTCATTACTTCTTCTTGACCTGACACCACATGTCTGCACATCTGAAATCTAGTGATGAGAACTGACGCAAGGAGAAAAACACTTACATTAGAAAACATCTCTCCTCCCCTATACAGTTACCAGTGTATTTCTTTTTACTTTTGGGAACCTGTTTAGTATCTTTTTTGTTGCACCCTCACTTACAGTGGATGCTGTTACCTGTTTAGAGTTTGTAACACAGCTGTAGGTAGATGGGAGGCCACTTGCTCACTGTTGTCAAAACAATCTTGCTTCTGTTTTTCTGAAGGACTCATGACTTTAATGAAAGAAAAACTGGTTATGGATGATGCTGTGTCCTTACAGAAAGAATGCAAGGAAAGAGCGTTGACATTTAGGCAGGGGTGATGGTGCCTGGTAGTTAATATGTAGATGAAACAGTCTATAGAGGGCTTGCAAATGAAGCCAAAAAGTCAAATTTTTCTTAACTCTTAGGACATGACTGCTGGCATTTCAAAACACTGAGTCTTAGATTTTTAATTAGGTGCATCTTATGAAAGCTTAAAAGGCAGATATGAAAGATGGCTATTCAGTGGCACTGTCCAGAGTAGCAGGAATTAATGTCCTTTTTCTTAATGCTGCTGAAAACAGTATTCTGTGATAAGTTGTGGGAGGGCAGGAGGGGAACAGGGAAGAGGCAGGCAGGAACACATGTAGGGTGCTCTTGGGTTTCTGTAGTCTTAAATGGGATAAAAGAAGGAACAAATGATAAGCTTAGTCCAGTATGGAAACCCCCATCCTGCAAAGCAGATAAAGGATACCTTACATTTTCTGTGATGTGAATTCATGGCAGTCAACATCTTGTCTGTCATGAATACTCCTTTCTAAAAATCTTCTTGCTCTAATAAATTCCTGTGCTACTGTGAACATCATTGCAAAGACCTGTGTGATGTATTAGAAAGTATGTAATGTCTGATGATTGCCTTAATGAGCAAGCCAAATATAACTCTTCAAATCTGTGAATTATTTTCAGATGGACAGCTTTTGTATTATTTCTTTGCCTTTCTTTTGGTGTATCAGTTTTAATAATTGTTTCGGCTGCTATGGAAACACTTCAGAATAAGAATAGTAAATGTTCTTCGATACCATTTTCTAATCTCTGATCTGCTATGTGTTGTATTCTTTTCTTGTAGGAGTAACATGAACATAGCAAAATTTGCTGTCTGGCTACTATGCTTATATCCACGTAAATGTTAAATTAACTCTTAAGCAGTTATCTCTATCTTATAATTATTGGTTAGTGTATTTGACTGGATAAATTTATAAATACTGGGAGAGAAGTACAACTCATTTTTTCTTTCTTTCACATCACATGTGATTTCCAGATGACATTTCATGAATATTAACACTAGAGAAATGCACTAATATGCATATAAACACTTAGATTCAAGTCGTGCTGTGGAGTCTCCTAACTGAGGAGTTACCCTCCCTCCTCCCCCAAAGCGGTACATTACATCAGACGGGGAATGGGATTTTTCATTAATTCCTTAAAGCTTTTATCACTTATGAAATTAATAATATGTGTTCTTTATGCAGAAGTTACCTTTCAATGACAGAAAATTAGGGTACTTGCTGGAAAATGGAATAAGTGTATTTACAACAGCGGAAAGGGAAAGGCCTTTTGGGTTCATGAGCTCCTGTGAACGCTGGCACCAGTGACTGAGTTCCATTGGTAGAAGGCACTGGGTATTTTTGCTTCTTCAGTTCATGTTGAAATACCTTTTCAGTACCTTACAGCTCTGATTAACTAGCTGTAGCTAGAGCTCACTGTGTTGTCTTCTGGTAATAACCTTTAATTATGTTATCCCTGTTCCATATGCCTTGATGCATTGCTGTGTACACTGAAGGTGTGTGAAAGGCATTCATAGTAGAATCACGTACAGAATCAGGAGCGTACACAGCCCCAGAGAGACAGACATGAGATGGGGTATGCACACACGACTGCAGCCATGCTTCAGAAATGCACAGTGTGGTGTTCTTGAGAGAGAAGAGGGAATTTTAAGGCCTTAATGTGCTTTCCAAACATCCTCTATAAATCTAAAGCAGATAAAACACATTGCAACAGTACATAGTAGAAGAGGGACACAAAAATCTGTTTTGTTTTGGCATATGTTAAATAAATTCTGCTTGGGAGTTCCTTCCAGTAATTAGTAATGAAAACCAATACAATTTTTCACTGCAATACAGGTAGATAGGATGATGGGAGTGCTGCTGCAGAGAGTTGACAACCAGTGAGGGGGAGAAATCCGATGATGAGAGTAATGTAATGCAAATACAAAAGTACGAGCACCTGCACTAATTCTCTGATGGAGAGCTGATGTGTGTGGAGAGATGGGGAGAGGTTGTTTTAAGTGTTCTCTCAGGAGCCTTTTTGCAGTGGACTAGAAGACAGCTATGCTTAGGAGAGTAACCATGTGAAATGTCAGTGTGAGTGGGCCTCTTGTTTATTAGCACAGAAATGCATTTCAGTAGCAGAAGTTTGCACTGTGCTCCGCTGTGCAATCCTGAGATTGGAGAAATTTTGAAGACCACCATGGATTTGAGTGCAGATGGTCACTAAGAAGGAAACAGGAAACTTACGAAACAATTTGTCGGTACTGGGATTTTTTTGTCAGTGGTGTAGTCTAATACATTTGGGACTTTTTTGCAGTGACTGTGTTCTAGACTAGATTGCTCGGTGGCAAACCTGTGGTTTCTGGTTCTTAGTAGTAATCCCGAAGAGGAAAAAGAACATCTGGCTGTGTGAGAAGTTCCTATGAGGTAGGAAATAGGAGCAAAGAGACTTTGGAAGTGCAGTCCTTATATAAGAGCAAGCAGAGGACTAGTTTTGTTTGGATTGCAGTTGATGGTACAGCAAGAAACAGGCTGAAAAGTTGAAGAAATGAGAAATTGTGTATAAAGTGTGGGTTGTATTGTTTATCTGTTTCTTTTCTGAAACAGAAAGAGGCCAGCTATCTCTACTCCTGCTTCTCTGCATATGCCTTTTGTCTTCATGCACTTCCTTGTGCTTATATTGTAGTGCCTCCGTAAATACCTTTTTTCCTGTAGCTTTCTCTGAGAGACTGGCTTCATTTAGTGCCTCACCTTCTTCAAGCATAAGTCCGTTTTGCAGTTCAGGGCTTCTGTTTTTATATTCCCAACTGTTTCCACCCACCCTTCTCATTTGCACTCTTCTTCTTGAGCAATTCTTTTTACTTTTGCTGTTTGGGTATCATCTGTATTACTGGCATGACATCCAAAGAACTTACTTTTTAGTAAGAGCAGATTTCTTTTACATATTCTTCGTTTGGGTTTTGGATTTTATTTTACCACACTGTTTTCCCAATCTGTAAAAGCAGTTTTATTTTCATCCCAGGAGCAGCCAGCTACACAAAGTTTGAAAAAATACACCATGGAGGATCTCTTCTAGGAGGCACTAGAGGTCTGCTTCCTTCTGGTTTGGGCCTTGAGCATAGTTTTTTGTCCCATTCTCGTTTGCCAGTTTGGAAATCTCTTTCTCTGAAGTTGTCAGAAATCTTAAATGCTCCTCAGTCCTGTTCCTTCCGCAAGAAAATTCAATTTCCCAGCTGTGGCCAGGGGTATGTGGCTGGCTCAGTAGCTCCTTCAGCCAGCATGAGTGTCTTGTCTGTCAGCGTACAAATGGTGCAGGTGAGGACTGCTTGTCATGCACATTCCCAGTAGTAGAGCTGACATTAGGGAATGTTGGTAGCTGTTGGTGAAATAGCTCCAAGGTTAAACCTCCACACTTTAAAAATGCATGGTTTCATGTGAGGCAAAAAAAACAGGCCTGAAAACTCAAGTTACATGGGAAGGAGGTTGGGAGAAGAAGAGAGAACATATATGTCACTGAGTTTGTAGGCCCTTGGCAAAGTAAATACGAAGGAAAAGTACAAATATTTTCTTTTTTTGCTAGAAGGATGAACTCAACAGCTGTTAATGGTATGCTCAGTGTTGCTGGGTTAGTATTTAAATTACTTGAGAAATGCATGGTGTTTTTTTTAGTTTTTGTTTTCCAGTGCAGACTATGGTACGTGTTCTTTTATTCTTTCTGCGTTAGAAGTAAAAGGGTTGGAGGGTAATGAAGTGTTTAGAGTGACCATCTGCTGTTCATTTGACTTGCTGTTTCCATTTATTTCTATGCATCAATTTAAATATGTCCTGGACCATTAGCTATATTGTGATGAGATTAGTTTGATATATTTGTTGAAGTTCCAGACTCAGACTCCATCTATGAAGCATGAAAATATTAAAAGTTAATGTATGTTGGCTGTTTGTTTTTGATCTGTACAGATGCATGTTATTTCCCTTCCTTGTTGTTATGGAACCACAGATAGTTTGTCCAAACAAATACCAAGTGATGTCCTTTTTTTTTTTTTTTTTAAAAAGTATGCTGACAAATACGTTGTATTTAGATGTTACTGTATGTCATTATTTTAATACATGTGGTACAGTTTGTATGATAAATAGACTGGAATCCTAATAGACAATCCAGTAATGTTTGTGAAATACAACAAGTAACTCCCCACAAACCCCCCAGTGGGGAATGTTGGTTCTTTCTTTTGAAGAACTTGAATTTATATGAACATAGCAGCATCAAATATAGATGTAGAAAAGCATAGTGTTATAACTTAGGGATTGTGACCTGTAATTAAATTATTTGTAGATATTATTTCAAGAGATAAGTTATTCAAGGATTAATTCTTTTGTGGCTGTTTGAAAATAATACTTATTACAATAGTTCTTTGTAGCACTAGTAATTAATTGTGTTATTTTCATTGATATATTTTATATATCTATAATATATATATAGACTTCAGAGGATTTTTGTAGTTTAGCAGTCTTGACTGGGGCAACACTTGTTTCTTTCTTGGCCTAAACTGAAACTAAACAAGAATACCACTTCCCAGTTTTAACTTTAAAGTTTCTTATTGTGTGTATTTCACTGTGTGTAGCTTTCTAGGTTATGTATTAGATTATAAGAAATTTCAGTTGTCTGTGTTAAGCTTTAAAATTATCCTAGGCTGTGAATAAATCCTCATTTTATTATTGATAGATATCATAAACAGGCTAACTGCATCTCCTCTTTTTTGTTGATATTAAGTCCAGACAGAATTACTTAACGTCCAAATGTTACCTGCTTTAACTGTGCAAGTGAATATTTTCCAAATTTTCTGAGAGAAGAAGCAATCCTATGAAGTTTTTCCTTTTTCCTTGTTTTCATCCAGAACTGGTCAAGGCTGCTTTCTGTCACTTAAATAATTCTCTTTCATACCTTGTTAGTAGTTCCTGGATCTGTAATAAAGGTATGATTTTAAATTGAGAGCTTGCATTTATGTAAAAAGAATCCAAGAACTTCCATTTTTGTAAGCAGATCTCAACACACCAGCACTCTGTACAATTGTTGTGTTGCAACAAAGATCACTATTCAGTAGGGATGCTGATCCTCAGTATGTAGGTTTTATATTCGGGCTACCTACTGAGTAGAAATCCATCCCGAATAATGAACCTTCCATGGGTGCTTTGCTGTGAGAGATGATGAATGGTGAGTCTGTTATCTCTTTGAATTAAGCAAATAAGTGAAGAGGGGTGGTATTCTTCAAAGTAGATTGTATCAGTAGGAATGGCAGCGCTCTGCAGGTATAAAGTCCATTGGGCGGTGTCCACTTTTCTCTCATGGTGTGGTCTTTGGATGCTGATGTATACTGATGTGAATTCAGACATCCTGCTGTAGCTCTGTGGAGGGAAGAGATGGTTTAATAATGTGTAGCAATATAACTTGGTTGTGCAAAAGTCTTAATTTCTTTTCCTTCCTCTTCCTGCTATTTCATGTTACCGAGTTTGATTTAGTTTCTTTCCCCACTGTTCATCAATGAAGAGAGGGTGGCAGGATGTTTTTCTGTCTTTGACTGAGATCCCGTTTCCCCGAGGAGTGTTTCCAGCCCCCGTTCTGTGACCGCTCCGACGGTCTGGGGTCTGCCCATGAGTCTCATCTGCCAAGGCCACGTCGTGAGCTGTGGCAGGGCACAGCCAGCTGCAGGGTGGCTCTGTGTGTGCCCAGTGTCTGTCTGGCACAATTAATTCTGCGTGCAGCTCTCAGCACCACATTGGAGTTCTGTTCTTGACTTCCAGTTAATTAGAAGTTGTTAGTTTTGAGGGGTTTTCTTTTTAATGAGGGAGCTTGCTTACTGAGACAGCAGGGATCGCTGGTTCCTTTTGCAGAGGCTAGTGAAGCCATGAGATGTTGACTATAGCACTTTTCCTTTTCTCCTTGAAGCTGATTGCTATAGTTGTTATCTGCCTGTATGTCTGCTCCGTCTCCCTTCGTACCCTTCCTCTCCTACAGTGATGTTTCACAGTTAGCTTTTCTCAATGAACTGCAGCAAAACTTTTACACAATTAAACCCACGTTTTAGAGTGTGAAAATGCAGGAGCTTTTGGGGCATTAAAACTCAAACTATTTGTTGCAATCAGTAGGCACTTGGAGAGGAAGATTCAGTTCATGAAAGGTGTTTATAATACATTTTGGGAGGTCAAGCTATGAGGAAATAATCTCACCATCAAATATTTTACATAGTATCCTTAGATTTAGATTGGCAAACAAGATAAGGTAATTCAACCACTGCCTTCATGTTTTCCCTTGAATTCTCTGACCCATCCTCTCTTTTGTCGGTATTGCTTACAATTGCTTTTTTTTTTTCTGTATAGCGTGTTGATACACTATCTGTTTTATAAATTTATCCTACAGTAAAAACTTCTGATGTGTAATTTTTAGCTTTAGAAAATAAAGATGTTTACTTTAAGGATGTGTAAAATGAGGCAGGAGTTTGAGCATTTGTCTGTATGTTTGCAAAATATAGGCCTAAGTCGATGACTGCATTTCTCAGAAGGGAGTGGGAATAGAAAAATTGAGTGCTGTGAAACAAAAACAAGTGGATTTTGTTTGCTGCTATTGAATTTTTCCAGCAGATACTCTCATTTTTCAATTTGTGTGCTTGGATTTGGATGTATTTTCACATTAAACACCCAGCAAGTTTTGGTTTATGATTTGATCATTAAATGGTTTTTAAAAAAAAAAAAAAGTTTTATCAGTTTCAGCAAAGGTTTTGCTTTAAGAACGTTGTTATGGCTGGGATTTCATCCCCCGACATGTTATTGTATTAACTACTCATAGAACTGTTTCTTCTTAAAGAATTTCATCTTATTGTCACAGAACAAAACAGATCATCTTATGCCATTTCTACTATGATCAGAATCTTGACAAATTGTCAAACAAAACAAAAAGATACGGTCTTTCATAAATAGAAAACACTGTTCATCAGAAGTTGGTCTCAGAAAGCAGATTTTTCCCTATAAAAGCTGCATTTGTGTGATAGCAGAAGGGGAGAACTTTCCCGGATGTTTCAGTAAGCTGGGTGCTGGAAGCTTGCTAGGAAAGAAAATAGTCTGAAGAACCTCTATGTGACACCTCTGTGTGAGCTTTTGAAAGTGGGAAAGTTGCGGTGCAAGTACGGTCTTGAAGGATAGCCGTCCAAAAGCACTTTTTCTTTTGCATTCAGCATTTCCAAGGCATCTTAGTGTTCACTGAAATCCAAAGTTAGTTCTTAACTGAAGGTAGATAGATCTTTTGCATAATACCAAAGTCCTCAGCACGGTGTTTGGAAAAGCTGGGATTTTTGCAAGCTACAGGGAAAACGAATGTTCGGTTGTGAGGAAGACAGGGAAATGGTTAAAGAATACGGATTCCTCTTTATTGCATATGCACTAACCTCGTTAACAAGATAAGGCAGTCAGGACTAGGGCAGCATTAAATGACTTGTGGGAGCTACCAAATATAGATCCTATGAAAAATCCCAGGCCTGAGGAGCTCTCCCTCCAGACAGGACCACTCTGAACAGCGCTGCCTCCTGTCCTTTTACAAGGTTTGGATGAGGCTCCAAGTCCGTGTCTGTGGGAATAAAGCTTTTCTCCTGGTTTTCCTATTGTGGGCCTTAGAGAAGTGCAGATTTTTTGCACTAGTTTGTTAAATGGTGCAATGGTCTGTCTGCATTGCAGAGCCAATACACGTGAGATGGAGGAAGTTCTTTTGTTTCTGTAGTCTTGTACATGTTGTGAAAGTGTTCGTTGAAAACAAACAGCAAATAGCTGACTGACCCTGTGCAATCCAACACCAGTTTGTGGCGCTGAAAAAATGTTCCTGGAAGCAAGAGATGAATTCAGTGCAGTTCCAGAGGGACAAGATGTGACCACTTGCTCTGCTTCCAAGACTGTTGTCTGCTTCGCTTGAAAAGTATCTTTGGAATTCCAAACTTGGGTAATTTCTGCCTCTGCACAGATGATAGTGGAAGCTCTGAGAGATGAACTAGGGAGTGGGAGACTGGGCATAGGGCTGATGTTCTAGGAGGCTCAGGGGGGACCTTATTGCTCTCTACAACTACCTGAAGGGAGGTTGTAGACAGGTGGGACTTGGTCTCTTGTCCCAGGTAGCAGGTGACAGAGGAAATGGCCTCAAGTTATGCCATGGGAGGTTTAGATTTGATGTTTGGAAAAATTCTTGGCTGAAAGGGTAGTCAAGCACTGGAACAGGCTGCCTGGGGAAGTGGTGGAATCACCATCTCTGGAAGTGTTCAAAAAAATTTATCCATGTGACGCTTAGATATGTGGTTTAAGGGTGGACTTGGCAGTGTTAGGTTAGTGTTTGGACTTGATCTTGGAGGTCTTTTCCTGCCTTAATGACAGGTTCTACAGTCCGAAAATGCGTGCTTTGCAGTATACTTCTGTTTTTGTCTTGCACATAGCCAGCAGTGCTAATAAACCACTTGGACTGGTTTTACTGCTCAAGGATGGGTTATAAATGCAGAAATGGCACCATAGGTAATCCTTCCCTAGCTTTGGTTTCAGAGCTAAATGAATTTATGGTTTAAAGTGGCTTTTCTGTCTCAAAAGCCCTTGTGAGGCTGCTGATTCTTGGTGGCAGTAAGAAATGGATTTGACGTTTGAGGTGGCTAGATTTATGGCACATGTTTTCTATTTGTACTTTAGTGCTTGAATAGGGAGGAAGATGGTTTTCTTATGGCCTGACTAAATGAATACAAACTTATACATACTGACATAATTTCTTGTTTTTACAAGCAATTATTTTTTCAAAAGGAATTGTTAGAATGAAATGTGTGCTGAAAATGACTAATTATTGTTATCTGCTTTTATCTCCACCCCACCCCCAGAAAATCTGAACATTTCATTGCCACTTCTGATAGAGCTACTGTATTTGCTAACTAAGAAAATTTGCTTAGTGGCTAGCAAATATTCCAGCTTTCTTTGTTCCCATTTGTTCCTCCTTTTAAAATCTCTTGTTAAGTCTGTTAGGATGATGTTATATGAAAGTCAACTGAGTATTCTCCCTAGACATCATTTATTCTATCACTCTTTATATTGGAGAGTTTGTCATATGGAATGCTTGTAAATGAACAGGTTCTGAACTGTAGATTGGTTTCAGGTCAGAAAGGGTCATTGCGAACACTTAATTTGTTCCCTTTCCCTGCTCAGTCTCTAGAACTTCTTCCAGGAACATGTTTTAAGCCTGTAATTTTTTAGCATCAGCACTCTCCTTGGACCTCATTAGTTTATCTGCCTTTAAGAGCCTTTAATGAGAAGCAGTTACTTATTCATGTTGTATGTGGACTTGTCAGCATAATAGTAGGTTTTTTTATTGTGTTTGATATTTTTATGGCCCCTGTTAGCCCCCGTCTTGGTACTTGAAACGGCAGGCAATGAAAAATCATGGAATTATGGGGAAAAATATTCTCCATGGGAAGGTATATGAAATTCACATGCAGGCCACCTCTTAGTCTTGTCTTTGTCTAAGTAGATAAAAACAAAACTCATTTGTAGATGCTTTTCAGGCTCAAAAATATTCTTTGTAGTTTTTTTTTCTGACTTCATGAATAATGTGCAGACATTTGAGCTGAGCACAGCAATGTTGTTACAATGGTTTGCTAAATGTTATATGCAATGGCATTGCTTCTTACCTAATGTTCCCTTGTTAAACATTCATGGCTTGTGTTTACTGTCTTGCCTGTAACATTACAGTGAGAACTTATGGTCTGTTCTTTTCCTGTTACACCAGAGTTCTTGCAGTGCTGCTGAAATCCAGGGCACTGTCTTTGGCCTGGTGAGTGCGAGTGAAACTTCACGTTCCTCTCAGTGTATAACCTGTGATTTCATTGAATTCAGCTACAGCGTGTTGATGCAGTTCTGCAAGTGATGCAAATCAGTATGTACAGCCAACAAGACCCATCATCTCCTGCTACTGCGCCAATTTCATGAAGTTCAGCAGGAGGGACTTTATTAGTTCCCTCGTAAGGAAAACTATTTGGTGACTGTGAGCAGAACACTTCAGGGTTACACTGACAGTGCTTCTGGCTGGCTGCTTTTCTCCTTTCCCTTCTTCATTAAGTTTTTAAAAAATCTGACCCTTTGAACTACACAAATCTCTTTTAGAAATGCTTATGCTTGCTTTTGTCAGACTGTCTCATAGGCTCTGTTTTGAGAGTACGGATGTTCTGTGGTCAATACAAGTTCAAAGAGTTCTTGACTTCTCATCCCATCCTGGTGCTGTAGGCAGATACCTGCCCTTTCAGCTGTTTATGAGGCTATGCTGAAAGCCAGGTCAGGGTTTCTAACCCCATCAGGGGTCAGATCCAGGGATGTTTCATTGGAAAAAAAATGCATTTGCAGCATTGAATGTCTGAAATTTGTTAAAAGTATGACATAACTAAGGGGTCAAGCAGTGGGGAAAAACCTGACAGGAGCTCTTTAAGGCAGAAGTGCTTCAACAGTGTCTATGTCATTGAGTTGGGCCTCGAGGGTATAAATAAGCACTTTAGGAATGGTTTGATTCATGTACTTAGTGCTCTCATAGCTTGCTCTCATGTTTCCAGTCTGCCCCACCAAAGTAAGACAGATTAGTATGAAGTGGAGAAGAAATAGCTGCTCAGTTGCTGCAGCTGTGCTGTTCAGTGACAGAAATCATGGCAAATAGCTCAGGCTAGTTCTGCAAGAGCTCATCTGCTCCAAAGTCATAGAACTTGCAGAAATGTGTTTATGGTTTCTTGTTGCTACAATAAAATAAAAGTGTAGCTTCATGGAGGAAAAAAGACTTATGAGAGAATTTTCTTGAGGTCATGATGAGTAGTATAAATTATGCTGTTATTTAATTTATTGCTGACTGGACCCAGCCGCCTCTATTTATTATTTTTGGAATCTAACAGGGAACCAGAGTTGTTAAGAATAACAAAGCTGATACGGAATACAGACAGATACTAGGAATTTTAGAGAAGATCACCTATTTCTAGGTTCCACCTGTGGAATTTCAAATAGGACCAGGGCTGAGAAGGTGGTCTTAGGGTTGTTACTGGATGTGGATATTCTGTGATGCAGTACCTCTACACTAGTTATCCCTTTGGGACTGGCTGCAAGTGATGTGAAAGGCAACTGTGCTGTTCAGGGAAAATGACGCAGCATTAAGCAGAGCATGGATTCCTAACCTGTCAGGGATCCATAAAATTAAAGTCATCTGAATTTAATTGTAAATCTTTATTTGTAGATGTGCCAGAAATGGGTCTTACTGCTAGCACAGATTCAATAATTCTTGATTGTGAATAAAATGTCAGTGAAAATTTTTTCTCTTTCCATTTCTAATACCTCAATTATTTTTAGTTTAGTCTCTCATTTGGAAAGTAATCTGTGGATGAATTTGACTTCATGTTGCATTTTCCAAGTTAAACTTATAAGATTTAACTATTAAGTTACGACATTTATGTAAAGAAGCTTTCTTTTAAGAGTGTGATATAAATCAAAGCTTTTAAGAAGCAGGTGGAAGAATACTTCTCTTTAAACCACAAATGGATGGTTCTGAATCATGCTGAAAATGTTCCAATGGAAAATATGCTTTTTAGCTCCAAATAGAGAAGTTACATTAGAAAGATAGGTTTTAGCTAGAATGACAACTATTTTAAACATTTGAATAAGTATGCCTTTTTTTTTTTTTTTTT
>VWZG01006179.1:0-176176 GCA_013396735.1 Grallaria varia | reverse complement strand
TTTTTTTTTTTGAGGGGAAACAGCAAAGCTTTGCTTCAGGATTTGCTTTCTTATGACAAACTAGTTGTATTTTTTTGATGACTTGTGGGATAAATCCAGTTTTCAAAATGTTCAAGAAAACAGAGTTCCCAGGCCATCTGGTGCTTCTTTGTATGTATGCATGCCTGCATCTGTTTACAGTCATGGGTGTTGTGCTGCAGCTTCAGGGTGTGGGAGATCAACTTGTTCCTGGTCTGGGAAACTTAAAGGGTGAATGTACACTGACCAGAGCTGAGAAGTGTTGTTTTTAGTGTTCGTGGTGAAGGTTTACAATTTAATATTTGATTTATTATTATTTATTCATTTTAAGGTGTAGGCATACTCCTCTTGTGATACTCCCAAAGCATCTTTGGAGGTGTTATACTGTCTGAGTCGAAGGTGACAATGTCTGTAATCCCCATCTGGACAGAAGACTTGGGGCTTTGATGAACTGCTGCAAAAAGATTACCAGAGATAGACAATGTCCAAGACATTATTTTCTTTAGCTGTCTTGCTCTGTGACTGGCAGAAGGGTGTGTGTGCACCTGTATCTCAGCCTGTGTGCCGAATAACCAGTTTAAACCATGAGGTGCTGCGCTGCAGTCACTGAGGTAGAACACTATGTGAGGTGTTTTGAGGAGATGGTGATCTCTAGCAGAGCCATGGGAGCATGCACTCTGTAGAGTTCTGATCTATTCATCAGCTGCAGCAAGATTGCCCTGTCAGGCTTCTTAGTATGATTCTGGATTGTTCTTTCTGCATCCACACTATTTCTCTATAGGAATTTTTATCTGGGAAGCCCCTGTAAACTACTACAGTTGTAATTCAGGAATGAATTTTGAGTTTTCTACTGGCCAAAATGGGATCTGAAATACTGCCTGCAATTGGACTGTTAAAGTCTGGAAACTTTGTAGATGTGGAGCCCCTTGACTATGTGAGATTGAGGAAATCAGTTTAGCTGTAGTGCCTTTTTGTCTGGACTTTGTTCTAGAAGCAGAATTTCACCTTACACAAATACTGGAAGTTGACTAAAGGTATTGCGGTGTTACAGTACAAAGTTCCTTTTGCTTTGACATTCTTTATTGAATAGAGGTGACTGTCTTGTGATAACATTGCAGCGTGGAAGATAGGAGTTTTCCTTGTGGAGCACCCAGTAAGCCTAAATTAGTCACATATTTTTTTACATTAAACTGGCCATGAAGAATTTGGTTAAGAACAGTGATAAAACATAGACAAAGCTGATGATTTGCTAAAATACAAATCTGTCTGTGCTACAGCTTCTCTAGACAGTTTATAGGTATTCTAATGCATTAGTGACTTGTTACACACTTGAAATCACAGAAAAACAAACATTTGTCATGAAAGTTTCAAATCATTGGACAAAATCTGTTCTGAAGTTCCCCTAGTCCAAGTGCTTTAGGTTAACAGAGTGGAGGGGTGTGGTTAGGGAGGCAATTCCAAATTTATGAAATTAAGCCCTCTGATTTCTTCGAGAGTTCTGTTAAATATTTTGGTTGATTTAGAGAGAGAGTGAAAACCATTTGCAGTTTAAAAAATCTGTCAAAATAGACTTGAAACTTTGAACATATTGTCTGTTAGACTCCTTTTCTTATATAGTTTTATGACTTGTCTAAACACACAAATTACTAGTTCGCTGTCAGTGTAAAATAAAATAGGTCAAGTTTAAATGCAATACTTTTATCTTGTGCATCTTCTAAAATGTTCTAACATAATTTCTTTGCAATTTTGCCAGTGACAGTGAAATAGGAGTGTGACTATAAATTGGCAGACTTCTGTTAAATCTGTTTCACTCTTAGCTGCTAGGTTCATGGTGTGCATTACAAAGAAGCATGAGGGCTGCCTGCAGTTGTGATTCAGGTGGCAAATCACTCTACTTTGCTATTTGTGTGCTTACAACTTGGCTTACATGTATATGTGTGTATGTGTATAAGTGTTGTATAAGGTTTGTAATAATTATACGTTTAAGGGTAGGGAACTGACGTATCTCAAATCTCAATGCATTTTCTTTTGTTGAATTACACTGGCCCTGAGGGGTACTAAACCCCTGTAGCTGAGCATCTTCCTTTCCTCTAGACGAAAAAGGAAAGCTCCCTCTACCTGTGGCTGACACTGCTTTTAAGTTTCTGCATTTAAATATGAAACTGTTGCCTTTAGCTGAGTGTGCTAGGTGCCAAGTGTGAAAGCTTTGTAGTACTTCCTGCGCTGGGTGACTATCTACAGAGTAGGTAATGGTATAAAGTTAGTGTTGCTTCCACTATTTCAATTCACCATCTCTACATGCTTTTTGAAGGATAATCTTGGTCTGAAAAGTGCCATTCCTGTACTGCTGTGGAGTCAAATGTTGTTGACCGAGTCTTCTGTTAAGGAATCTGAGGAGAGGAAGAAGCACCTCTTTTTTCAGGTTCCTCCTCTCCTTCACTCTCCAGGCTGGTCATCCTTTAAAGTCAACCTGGTAACCCGGTCAAACTAGACTGGCTTTCCTTCCCTCCTTCCCTCTCTTTTCCCCATTCTTCCCTCCTTCAAATCGCAATCAAGATTTCAGCTGTCATCTGAGTCTTATATTTACTTTCAGCATGACGTGTAACCTTAATTGTTAATGGCTTTGTATATAGGTAACAGATTGAACAGAATTTAAAGAATATGCTCAAAAGAAGTCCAAATAATGTCCTTTGTCAAAGATACCATTTAAATAAGGCTACTTTTCAGGCTAGTCCATCAGTTTCTAGGTTTTCTCCTCATTGGTAAAGATGGGGGAAGAGTACCACCACTTTTTAATTTTCTTAGTGTTGTCTCTAGCTTGCTTTTTATCCCCATATGCCCCTGGTTGGTATTTAAAACACATGGATGTTTGGCTGTTTTGATATGTAAAGCTGTCAGAATCTGCCCAGTGATCACTGCAGCTTTCTCCAAATTTCATGCTGCTGACACAAGAATCATCTATTTTACTGTGATAATCCTTTCCCATCAGATTGAACTGTGTTGGCCAGTATGTTAAAAGACTGTACATTAATGTGACTGGTGCTGTAGGTGAATTTGTCTTAGTGTGCCTTTAACAGAAATAACCTGTATTCTGCAGGGATTGTCCTTCTCAAACAATTTCTGTGCAGTTTGTGTTTCATTCTCTGAGTCTGAAATACTCTCTATTCTGGTGTGCCAAGCTTCCAGCCTAGGGGAACTTGCTTAAGTACTGTGGGATGTGAGTTAGTCAAGTCAAGTAATCTTCTCCCATCTCCAAAAGCATACTCGTCTCTTGATGTTTTATCTTGAACATCATCTTTTTTTAGAAATTTTTCAAGGCTAGAACTTGTTTTTGTGAGATGAAGCATGGTTTCGATCCTCAATGGAAGTGTGTTAAAGAAGTCTTTACTGCTCGTGTCTTAATCTTATCTAGAATTTTGTTTTTGAGGAATCTGTCTCCTTCACAAAATAAACCAGTGGAGGAAATCTCATTTCTTTGGAAGGCATGCCTGATGGCTATCATCTATAAATGTGTCTGTTAAGAACAAAGGCAGGAGAATGATGCTGCCAGCCTCAGACTGCTAATGTAATTTTAGTCAATAAGCGAAGTAGGACTATTACATTTGTTTTGATTAGGTAAGGAGAAATGTTGTAAACTGGCTTCTATGGAGACTTGACAAAATATTCCTCAGACATCAAAGTAGTAGAGACCTTTATGATGCTCTGAAGTTTGGCACTTCAGAGTGCATAGTTTGTTTAGCCTAGTGGGAAAGATTTGACAAGATTTTGCTTAAGCAGAATAGGACCCTGTCTTGTTGCATGGTAAAAAAATAACAGTCAAAAGATGGGTTAAACTGGTTTTCATAACCTTAGTGATATTTGGATTTAGTTAAATGGAATGTTAAGCATTAACACATGAAACGATTAATGGCAAAATACTGAAATTAGAAACTGAAAAGCTTATAGCAATCCATTTGAAGTGCATTTTCCTGAACAATGATGGACTCATATTTTTGTGTTAAAGGCAGAAATTGCATTAACTGTTGCAAGCCTGTGTAATTTATCATAGTTTGTTTATAATAGGAAGAAGGAATGTAACAAACCATACAATTCAGTATAGGCATTCTTCTTTTTGACATGTTGAATTTGCATACTCATGCAGCAGTTCTGACAAAAGTAACTTGTCTTCAAATTCCTGCACACTTAGGAAAAAATAACCTGCCTGAGATTGTTGTGTGAGGTTTTCCCCATCCTTAAGAATTTGAAAGTGTTTTCTTACTTGCATACAAGTAGGTATAAATGTCAGATGACGTAAGGTTTGTTTGGGTTTTTTTTAAATAAATAAACACTTGGTAAATTTGAATAAAATCTACTGCATTCCTCAGTGATATTATGAGCATAGAATGCAGTAACTTGGTGGCTTTGCTCTAATAATGCAAAAGTACACCTCTTGTTCAAGAAAACTTCATTGTGTATGCTTTGTGGCTATCTAATGATCTCTGTTTTGAGTTACCGTGACTCATTTGGGTATGGGCTGTGGTGACAAACCAAACTCATGACACTTAACAATTTTTGGGTTTTGCATTCTTTTCCTGAAGCTGTTGTGCTCTTCTCATGAATGTTTGATGATTGTTTCCTGACTTCCTATCTTAATTGTATGTTGGTTCACCCTGTATTTGCTTTGGGCAAAGGAAACTCCCAAATACATCTCTGAGACCCAAAGATCTACAGAGTGATAAAAACATAAATCCTTAGATAAATAAACTGGCACCAGTACCTGGCACGGTGTTGGGGAAAATGCCATCTTGATATAAAAGCAAACCTGAACTTGGGAAGGGAAATAAAGAGTTTATTGAGGAAAAAAAAAATCCATTGCCTTTGTTCTTCCAGTGTAGCAGATGTACTTGTTTAGTTTGAGGGGAGAAGTGGAGGAAGAAAGAAAAGCTCTGTGGTTACAGTCAGGCTTGCATTCTTGAAAGAAGAAGATTCTTTGACAGAATAGAGAAAAACTTGTCTGTTGTCATTATCATAATCATCTTCTATAGTCAAGTAGTAGTCAAATGACTTCTGATTATTACAGAGGTTCTGTTAGAGCTAAGTGATCTCTTTATATAAATTATGTTGAACTGTCATGCTTGCATTTTCTAGTGCTGGATTTTTTTTTCCTTAATATTTTTATGCTGACATTATTTTTTAAAATCAAGGTTAGCATGAGTTTTCTGGAAACTAATGAGATTAAAGCCCCTGCTATGGAAGGTGTGGTGTAAAGGTTGAGAACCTTGTGTTAATTCAAAATGTCACAGGAATAAAAGAGCAGTAAAAGTGAGAGGAGGGGCAAAGGCAGTAAGAATGTGACTTTGTTGGCTGGCTGCAGCATGTGCACACCTTGAACTGCTCCAGATCACAAACTCACTTGGTTGATGGTCATCACCTCTGTATGTCTGCCAGTGCCAGAGAATGAAGCAGGACTCTTGCTTCCTGACTAATCACACTGAATGTTACACTTTGATAATAACAAATGCAGACAAGGTGCACATCTGTAAAATACTCCAATCTTCATTCTTCTTTTTACTTACTTCCTCCTACAGTGTTATTTCTAATAATAAATGTTTTACAAGTACTTTGTACAATTTAAAAGTCCGGCAAAGATAAAGTACAGATTATGATGTTACTTTGTTGAAAAACTGAGATTACTGTACTATCTTTCTTCTAAAGTTAAGAATTCTGGCAGCCCAAAATGAACAAGAAGGTGGTATTTACTAGAGTGCAACATCTGAATAAGATCATAAGATCAAAAAATACAGTTCTCCTAGAGTGATTTGGAAAAGTAGAGGCAGCTTATCCAGAAAAGACCAATCATTAAATGCTGTTATTTATGTTACCCATTTAGCATGAGTGCCAATTTTCAGATAAAGGAAGTTGATGGGAGCAGATTCAGGTCAACAGAGTTGGTATTATTCCTGATATTTGAGGGATTACGTTCTTTTAGTTCATGTTATTAGAAGCTTTTTGCCAGAAAAATGCATCAAAGATGAAACGAGTCAACAGTATGAACTCTACTATTCAACAGCTAAAACATCCTTGTCTGCAATATTTATGTATTAAAATCGAGTGTGTGTCTGCCCTGCATAGGTCTTCCAAAGTAATTAACATGTATATATCGTTACATAGTAATTTAAACATCAGTCATCTAAAAGGCTTCATTAAATCTAAAAAAGGCCCGGCTTGAGGAAGCCATGTGTATGTGTGGTTGCTGGAGTGATTTGTCATTTGAATTGAGAATGAAGCCCTTATTGAAAGTAAATGAACTAGGAAAGAATTGATCCAGCTGTATTGTAAATGAGGCTTAGAAATGAGTATAAGGCCAGTGTTCATTCATACTGAACAATGTAAGATAGCAGCTTGTGACACTGGAAGGATGTTTAACTGTTGCATGATGATTTGATTTTCCTCACGGGTGTGAGGCACAGAGGTGGGAGGCTAGGGGCAGGGAAGGAAAAAGTCACTTAAGAAAAAGTTGTAGTGTGTCCCCTTAATTAAGGGATCTAAGCAAGTTGATCTGAAGACATAGTATCAGTCTTGATACTAAATGTGAACTGCGTTAGTGCTCATTTAAATAGGAGCTTGTGGTGAAAGTGTGTCGCTGCTAATGTCAGTGGATTGTAGTAATTTATAACTGGGTATTTTTACCTGCATGGATCTGTTTTTTTCATGATGTACACTTTGGACATAACGAGATTGTATTCTTTTGTCCAGTAGCATCATTTTTACAGCCTGTATACTCTTATATTTCCCTTCTTGAAACATGTTTCAGGTATTATTTCATTCTAGTATGTGGTCCCAGAGAGCCATTTGGCTCCATGACACTGTACTTGAACCTTGGCAAGGCACAACTACATTTTTTTTTTGGACAGAACCAGAGTAAGATGGGTATTTCTGAGCTTATTGTAGTGCCAACAAGCTGGGACCTGTTTATTCCAGTCAGTGCTCCACCCTTGTCAGGAGACAAGCAAGCAAGGCAAACAGTAATATCTCAATAGGCCTTTCACCTGCCCAGAGCAAATGCTAATCTGGTAGACACTCTTGGCAGATGATATGCAACGAGCTATGATGAATTAGACTTTCATAGTTCAGATTTGTTGTATATGGAAAATATCAGGCTTTGTGCTTTCAAGGAGGTGTCAGGCTTCAGACCGCCAATTTTGTCTCTGTCTTCTCTACTTACTTCTTTTTAAGTATGGTTGGCAGGGAGGGGATTTGCAAAAGTAGAGAGTCAGTGGAAATCTAGCAGTCAACAGCATTTAGATACCCCTCAGATTCTTTGAGGAGGATCTGAATTTTAGAGAACAGACCAAGACTAGTCCACCATGCAACAGAAGCCTTTTGCAAGATTGCATTACTGATAAAAGTAGGTGTTTTTCACCTGAGCTCATCCCTTGCATCTCGTTATTAAAAATTTTATGCATTTTATGTTAGCCTCAGTTCCTGTGTCATCAGCAATTTTTGTTTCCAGTATTATAGTCTCTGTCATAAGCCATTTTTGAGCTCTAATAGTCTACTGTCTTCAGGTGCTCATTCTTGAAACTTACTCCCTGAAACCAATTCAGTCTGAAGAGCTAGGTCAGCCCAGCTCTGTCTGCTTTTGTTAACCTGAGCTAAGGTGTTGCTGTGATCCTTCTACCTCCTTTTCCTGGTTGCTTAATATGTTGGGTTTTTTCTATTAAACCAGAATGTTAGTTGTACTCGTTCTTCCCCAAGTCGCTTTTATGCCTGGGAGATCTCTCGGTCCTATAGATTTGTTGGTAGGGAAAAGCATGAGGGAATGAGGACTTTGTTCCTAGTTTGTCCAAGGAGACTGATAGCTAACAGAGGTGCTCTTTTCCACTTCAAAAAGAAGTCCTGGCATCTCCTGTCTGCATGAAAAAGTATTTGTGTATTGAATGTCTGCAGGGCTGCTGCTTCCTCCTGGGTGTTCTTTTCCCCAAAATAATGCAGCAGGAGCCCAGTTCTTTTGTTCTGATTTAGGTGGCTAAAGGTGGCTAAGACTCAGATTGGCTCCGATGGGCAGACTTTGACATTTAGTATTTGTTGCCACAAGTGGGATAAGAATAGGCAGAATGTGAGGGAACAGATTTTACACGGCCTGTGGTTGTTTGGACTCTGTGCAGGTCTTCTTTGACTTGCGTTCTTCCTCAGACCCCATTTCTTCAGCATGGTAGATGCTGAGATGAGACATTAGCAAGTGAAATGGGACAGCAGAGCCTAAGCTGACTTTATACAGAAACTGTGCACATCTGGGGTGGTTGAGAAGTTCTAGTGTCTGTGCTCTGCACAGGTGAGCAGTCTCCATGGACAGTGACAGGTGGATACACTCTGAAAAATCTGAAGCCTGAGAGACCTGGAATCCACAGAGGTATGTTTTCTCTATAGGGGCCCAGTTACTGAATCATAGAATCATTTAGGTTGGGAAAGAGCTTTAAAGAGAAGAAATGCTGGATGCTTTTTCCTTTGCACAAAGTGGCACCATATTCTGCCCTTTCCATAGGGCATAGAAGCTCTGGTGAGCACAGGTTGAGAACAAAAGAATGTTGCTGGGCACTGAAGCCAAAATGGGGGTTTTGTTCACTTGTCTCTTGCCTGCCTTCTGATAAATACAGAAGTGACAGCTAAATTTCACAATTGTAATCTTTGGTATATGCCTCTTTATGTCATAATATAACCTATTGTATGGTAATTAGCCATCCAGGACATAACAGAAGCGCATGAACTATTTTAATGCTAATTGTGCTGTTGGCTTAATTTTGTTTCATGGCTAACTGTATAGTTATAGTAACTGTATAACATGCCATATACAAGATCTCCTAAACACAGGGAGAGGGGAAAAAAGAAAATCAGTGGCACTGCCTGCAGTGTTGGGTGCAGGTGGTGTTACAGCCCTGTCTGGTCATCATAAGAGACCTTTGGCAAGAACTTTTGTAATTTGCACCAGTACCATGCTTGCCTGTGATAAAGAGATAGGGCTTCAGAACCTGCATATGTACTTCCAGGGTCAGTTTTGCTTTTTTTTGCAAGTTAAGGATTGGATTTCTAGTGGTGTTCTACTCCTGCTGTACTGACAAAGCTCCCATATGTTCGCTGTGCACTTGTGCTATGATGTGCTTAAAGGAGATAGTAGTACAAACACTTCTGTCTCTGTTTAATCTATTACCATACAAATAATATTTTGCTGAAAGCATCCAAAAAAAATTTTTTTTTTTGAGTGCATGCCTCAATCTTGCTATGTAATACAGGTATGTGTGACTTGTTATTCAGTCACTGAATGAAAAGATAGAAGAGTTAACATTCCCTTAGGAAGATAATCAGTTTTCTTGGAATAGGTGCTTAAATAAATCAGAGACTGTGTCTTACCTCCTCTTCCCATCAAAAAAGGCTGAATTAACAGATGCTTTCATAGCAGCCCTTAGGTATTCTGAATCTTAATTTAAATGTGAATGAGGCTGGAATGTTGTTTGTTCTTCTCCATGTGTGTGCAATTTGTAAAAGATGTTTGTGCTACAGCCCTTACTAGTGACACCTGTTTTGATTCCTGATTGTTCTGTTGTTGTAGTCTTAAATGAGAGGCATGCCAAGAGGGATGGCCTTTTTTGTTTTTTTAACATAATTTGAAGAAAACTCAAATTTTGTGAATTTCTTGGTGTTCTTTTTGCTCCAGTATATTAAGGAGTTGCACTCTTAGAATGAAGGATCTTTGATGTTACTCCCCAGAAATATTTACATGTCAGTCTGATTTTCTGCATACAGTAAATTTTTTCCTGAAAGCTCATAGTATTTTGTTTGTTTGTTTTGTTAGTTTTTTGCTTTCATATATGGGAATGGTTTACTGGGACAATTAGAGCCTTAGGAACAGTGACATGGCACAAATAAATGTGTTTGTCCCCGAAACAAACCAAAAGGGAATGGAATACTTTTCTGCCAATAGAGGTGTGAAAGTCCAAGATAGCAGAGAAGTTAGAAATTTCAGTATATTAAAGCATTTTGAGTATGTAGAAACTGGCCTGATTGCTTGCAATAGGAAGACAGTGCTTCAGGTAAAAGCTGAACCCACATTTCAGGGTTATCTGATGTATATTATCAAGAAGTGTTCCTCATGTATTGGAGGAAATATGAACTCACTGCTATTAAATAACCTGGAATAAGGCAAGCTTCTACCAGTCATAGCTTGCTTGTTGCAGAGTGTAATACACAGGGAAAACTAATGTAGAAAGAATCATTACAAGCCATCTCTCCATCTGAGTTTTGGGTGTTGAAACAGCAGAGTGATAACTGAGAGTTTGCTTCCGCACTTGGAAGCAAACAGACATGCAGAGTGACCCAGAGTAAAGAATACTATTACTAACAGTAGTATTGGGAACAAATACTGCTTTTTATAAACTGTGTTTCCAATGAAGTTACTTGGACGTTGGGAGGGCTTAATTGAAAGCAGGGTAGACTTCTGCCTGTGCTCTACATTATTTACATCTCAAAACTTCACAGACATCTGTGTAACAAATGAGAAAGGCAAGGGACTGAAGCAATAGCAAAATCCAGGGAAGTCTGCCTCCCAGTGCTGAGTTATTTCTGTTGGTTACTTCCTTGATTGTTGGTAGTTTTTTAAAAATTTATTTGTTCTTCATTTGAACCTGAAGTATAGCTGAAGGTTATGTGCCTTGGAGGGGGGTGGTGTATGCCCGAATTTCATTTCAGTTGGGTGCACACTCCTTCGGGCTGCCTTGTAAATACAAACCTCTCTGTATGTGTGTTTCTTTTTAATCTTGATAGCGTTTGTTTTGTTCTGTGATCTTGGCATGCATATATATTAGGCCCTGGTAGAGATGAGTCACATCTGAGACACTGTACATGTGCAGTGCTGTTTATCAAGCAGTAATTTCAGACTTCATTTAAATATATTTCATTTAGCTTGAAGGTGTGTGTGCCTTGAAGAACAGGCTTGACAGGATCTTGAACTGTAAGTAGTAGCGAGGCAAATGTGATCTGTAAGGAGTTTATCGCTCTGAAGAGTTGTTGAAATGATGCAAAGAACAGAAGAAAGATTTGGTATAAGAGGGAAAAATACAGAAGAAAATAGAGAAGGGTGAAGTATAAAATAAGACATTTGGGAATCAGGTTACTTATGTCAGTCTTGAAAGGAAGAATGTGAAGTCTTATCTTCCTGTTTCTGTCCCTTAGCAAAGGCAAATGCCAAGTCCTGTACCTGGGGAGGAACAACCTCAGGCATCAGCACAGGCTGAGGGCTCGCTGGTTGGAAAGCAGCTTTGCAGAAAAGAACCTTGGCATCCTGGTGGACAAGTGGAACCTGAGCCGGCAGTGTGCCCTTCCCACAAAGAAGGGGAATGGCATTGTGGACTGTGTTAGGTGGAGTGTTGCCAGCAGGTCAAGGGCGATGAGCCTTCCCCTCTGCTCAGCGCTGGTGGTGCCACCCCTGGAGTGCTGGGTCCAGTTCTGAGCTCCCCAGTACAAGAAAGACATAGAGATAATGGAGAGAGTTGAATGAAGGGCTGGTAAGATGATTGAGAGACTGGAGTATCTAATAGGAGGAAAGGCTGAGAGAGCTGGTACTGTTTAGCCTCTGCAAGTGAAGTCCCGTGGGGTGGGTGGGGAGACGCATGGACGACGCACACAACTTACCGATTTGTTTAAATACCTGAAGCATGAGTGCAAAGAAAACAAACACAGGCTCTCTTCAGTGGCACCCAGTGACAGGACCAGATGCAGCGGGCACAAACTGAAACACGGGGGGCTCTATCTGAACATCAGAAAAAGTGTTTTTACTGTGATGGTGACCAGGCACTGGAACAGGTTGTACAGAAAGGTGGTGGAGTCTCTGCCTGTGGGTGGAGAAGCAGTATTGGACACAGTCCAGGACAATGTAGCTGACCCTACTTGAGCAGGCTTGTTGGACCAGGTGTCCTCCAGAGGTCCCTTCTGGCCTCAACTGTTCTGATTAAGAGCAAACTGACTCTGAGGGTATTATGGACTTAATACTGCAAGTGATTTTGGACCACAGAAATGCAAGTGATGGTGTTCATTTGGCCAGAATACTGGGGCAGAATCAAGTCTTTTGGATTATTTGTCAGTCTTACTCTTGCAAATTGTCAAAGGCAAGAGTTCCCACAACATCCTTGGGTGTCTTTTTGTGTTGTTTTAGTGTTCTAACTATTATTTTCTATTCCAAATAAGCTCAACTGGAAGTTTAAACTTTCCTGTGCCATCCAAAACATCACTGATAACTGTCCTCTTCCTAACACACTTCTGTGTATTGAAGCAGTATATGTTGAGACTGTTGTGGTTGGCCTATGGGTAAGAAACCATGATGGTAGCATTTTTGAGACAAATGTCCAAGCAGCCTTATTTTGTTTTGTTCCTTTTATGCCACAATTGCTAAAACCATTATCCTTGCAGTACTCTTTTGGCTGCTTTCTCTTTTTATGTTACCAGTTTAAAACATGATGCCCCAAACAGAGTAGGGGATTCCACTTGTGATTTGTTACTACCACGAGAACTGTAATTGCTTCCCAGACCTCACTGATTGTCTAGGATAACACTCTTCCTAGAAATGGGACCTGCTTCTTTTGGCAACAGTCTAGTGTTGACTGCGCGCAGTTTTTAATCCAGTGTGAGCACCCCATTCTCTGTGCTGTACTGCTTCATTGATTTCTCTTCTCTGTGTAGTATCTTATATCTGATGGATTTTTGAATTATTTTTTTTTTTAATGTTGAAATCTCTTTTGGTTGATGCTTTCTTTATTAATACCACTTTGATTTTTTAGTGTAATCTTTAACAAAAGAAAAAAGATCTTGATACAGAATTTTGGACATTTTCACCTCAATTATCTGACTTATGATCTTGATAACATCTATGAATTTTTAAAGGATACATGTTCTGTTATCCAAACCAATGATAAAAACTGTGGAAAGAGTGAGATCCAGGAAATAACTTAAAATGCCTGTCCACTGGTCATTTAGCTGCTGTTTTGTGAGTGCAGTTGATCAAGTACATGAGTCCCCACATCACTGTACTTTAGATCACATTTCTCTAGTTGTATTGAGGAAAATCTATGTTGGAATACCATTAAGATAGGCCAGTACTTCACCTGTAGCCTTCCTTTCAAATTTTGGGTTAATTGCTCTGCTGGAATAAAAAGGACAGGCTTTGCCATGACATAACATCCATCTTAATCCTCCCTTCAGATATATTTTCTGCACTTTGACTCTGAAGTGGGAGACCTGATTCCCTATGGAAACCTCAAGAGTAATATATGCTGTGAAATGCCCTTGTCTGAGGGAAAGAAAAAAACCCAACAAAATAACAAAACATCTGTTACAAGCTTCTCCTCCCACAAAGAGAAGCCAAGTATTTTACAGTGAAACCTGAAGTACTGAGAATTCAGCAAAACAACCCATTCTAACTATGGAAAGAGGGTGGTCCTCTTCTGTTACGATAGAGGCCACAAGCTGGAGTAAGCAGCACTTAACAGTTTTTGGCTTTTTGCTCAAGTAGTAGGATGGCAGAAATAGTGTATGATCAGGATTCCAGCTTGTAAATGCATTTGTCTTCTACTATTTGCTGTAACACTTCACAGATAAATCAACTTTCCTCTAAGGTATACTGAGAATGAATAAATTCTGAAAATTTTTCTCTAGAACCTTTGCTGTAAGGGAACTTAGTACCTGATTAGTATGTCAGATCAATTTTTTTTTCTTTTTTTTTTCTTTAATGTAGATTTGCTTGCTAGTAATTAATAGAGGTCCCAAATCTTCATTCGCCAAGCCTAGCCATGATGAATTAGTAGAGGTAGAATCCAATAGTGTGGAAAGACTTAAACACTTTCTTGGTGTGGACCACTTTATATTTTGTGTGTTCTTCCCTTTGCATTTATCTCACTGAGGTGCCACTGTGTTATGAGGATTTATTTTGGATGTTGCTGTTTCCCACTTCAATGGCAACTTTTCTCATATAGTGATTAGTTATGAAAGCAGATTTGCTGTTCTAGTATCCTGTGTTCTAAAAGAAAATAAATAGATGCCTTTTCTGTTTTAATAGTAGAAATTTTTGAAAAGTGACACAGGGAAATTTGGTTGGTATTAACAATGCAAAGCTGCTTTCTAACTGCTGCCTGCTTGACAGTGAGGCTGTGCAGGCTCAGGGTCCTGGAGCAATCTGCATCTCTGCAAGGAGCAAGACAGCAGGCACTTCTGAGATTTGACTGCATGCAGATACCTCCATCTGTAATAGAGCTGAAACATTCCTACCTCAGTCCCTTATGGACAGAGGTATAGACCTAGTAAAGCAGATGCTTCTTGGACTGTCTGCAAATCAAGAGATACCTCATGAGTTGTTCATTGTTTTGAAATTAGTTTTTCCAGTCTTTTGCAGAAAAGGCTATTTCTTCTTTCCGCCAGAAACGCCATCTCCTGCAGAGATCTCTTAGCATTAAGTATTGTTCTGTTGACTGCTGGTCAGGCCAGTACTTTTATTAGCCTTTCTACTCTTGTTAAAAAGGATCAGGAATTGAAAGAGCGCTTCCTCCTCTCTTAGGGGTGGAGAGATACTATGGTGTGTGTTATCACGTGTATTGTGTTGTAACACATTGACTGTTCTTTCTGTACTTGTCAATACAGACATACTTTTAAAATGTTGGAATTACCTTCAAAACCCTTCTTCTATCAGTAAATACAGATACTTATTCTGATTTTGTCACAGAAAAACCTTGAACTATCTTGATGTGAAGAAGTGTTTTCCTTCCATCTTTGAATTCAGATTTTTCTTTGGTGTCATGCTAAGTTGAGGCCACAGTGAAGTGTCATAAGGTGATACTTAAGCTGCATGATTTTGTAAGCTACTGAACTGTAAATGCCTGAAGTTATAAAACCAATTTGATTTATCCAGTGGAAGAAAAGATTGTGGTATGTGAAGAGATAAAGCTGCTGTCCAAAGCTTGCCTCAGAAAAATGCTTTGAACTAGAGAATATTCTTGTTGTTAGAGACCTTTCTAAATGCTTTTGGTTCATAGTCATGTGGATTGGAATGATGTTTCAAACTCTTACTCAAAGCAGAGTCAAAACTGAATTTAGAGTGTGTTATTTTGTTTGCTTGGGGTTTTTTTTAATTAAATTTGAATTCAGACAGGGCTCTGTCTTGTCTTGAAAATTTACAGGGATGGAGATGCTACAACAACTTCTCTGGAAAGCCCAGTAAGATGGTTTTTAGTATATCTAGTGCAAACCTCTCATATTTCAATTTGTTTTGATCTCTTACCATGAATCTCAGCATAGAGTCTGCCTTGTAGGTAGAGTATGGACTCATAACTACTGGTTTTTGAGCCAAGTCATCCAATCAGTGCTTCATCCACTTGGTGGTTAACACATCTAGACGCTGATACACCTGCCTGGTTTAAAGGGTTCTGTTAGATAGACAATGTTGAAGTCCTGTAGTCAGGGTAAGAAATACTGGCTGCTTCCTTCTCATTCACAGATATAGTCACTTCATCATAGCAGTTAATTGCATTCATCAAGTATGATTTATGCTTGGTAAACACATGCTAGTGTTTTTCTCCATCATCTGCTTTGTGTGCCCTATAGTATTGTTTCAAGAAGATAAGCTGCATGATTTTCACACAGATTGAAGTGAAGCTGACCAACTTACAGTCCTTCAGGTTGTGTATTTACTCTTTTTGAAGACAAACAGAACATTTGCTCTTCCCTAATCGTTGGAATCTTCTCCAATCTTCACAGACCTTTCAAAGTGTCTTAAGAATTGAGCGTTAGTGGCTGGATCTGAAACATCCATTCAGTGAATGGATGGGTCAAAAACTTGTTAATGAAAGTACTTTTCCCATGCTTGTTTGTAAAATCAACTTACGGTGATTATTTCCTACCTTAAAGTTCTTGTAGGCAAAAAGAAACAGTGGAGAAATTTATTTTCATTTAAATGACTAACAAAATTAACATTTTCAGAGAATTTTCAGTTAAATATCTGAATGTCCCGCCGTTCCCTTTTAAAAAGGAGAAATACTTTCTCCCATGGCATTCAGATTAAGGCTTTCTTTTAACAGAGTTGGGCACAGCCCAAAATTAGTTTTGTTCAGTGGAGTTGCAGTATTGTAACATTGTTGGAGTGACAGAGACTTGATGGGGGTAGAACCCAGTCACGGTAGGTACAGGCTGTTTAGGAGACATCAAATGGAAAAGAGGGAGAGCTGCAGTCTAAGTTAGCAAGCTCCTTGTCTGCAGAGAGCTATAGCATGAAAGCAGAGACATGCCTGTGGGGTCTGTAGGATGGTCAAGAAAACACCATCTCATTTTCCAGAATGATCAGGACTTTGAACAGAAAAGTCCACTTGACTAAGCAAGAGGCTTCTTGATGAACAAAACCACAGAAAAGGGGCATATAAGAAGTGGAAACATGGACCAGCAACAAGACTATAAAAGCATTATTCATGTATTTAAGGATGAAAACTAGAAGGCCAAAGCCCAGCAGAGTTAGGGCTAATGAAGACTAACAGGAAAAGCTTCTATGGGTATACTAGTAGAAAGAGGAAAAGTTACGGAAAAGAGTAAATCCTATATTCATCTACAAGAAAGTAGGGCAAAACTGCAAGCGATAAGCTTGTCAGCCTGATTTCCATCCCTGGAAGGATCATGGCTCCGCATGGTTTAAGTTTCTAAATACATGGTCAAGAACTTAATTCTTAATAGTGTGCAGTTAACAAGAGTGTTCTTACCCAGTCTCATTGCGCTCTGTGGAAAAATGGCTCTCTCTATGAATGGCAGAAGAACAGTGGATATATAAATCTTGAATGCTGTCTGCAACTGCATTCACAGTTGGAAGTTGAGGGAAATGTGATCTGGATGAACAGTCTGCTTAGTGCGTTGAAAGTCAGCTGGACTGTTATCAATAGCTCGACATGCTGCTGGCAGCTGACTGAGTGCAGTATGCCAAAGGTTGGTTTTGGGGCCCATATTTTTCAATACCCAGTGATTTGGATGATGACATATATTTGCAAATTACACTAAATTTAGTGGGAGTGACTGTCATGATATATGGCAAGGCATAAATCCCAAAGGATCCTGAGAGACTTGATGCTTGAGCCATCAAAGGCTTCACGAAGTAGAACACAAAGTTGTGCACCTGAGGCATCGCAATAACTGTGAATCAGCGTAGCTGGGAACTGATGGGCCAAGCGGCAGCTTTGCTCCAAAGAGCTAGGGATTATGGTTGAAACCAAGTCGAATATGAACCGGTAGTGTGCTGTCATTGTCAATGAATCTGGTACCGTGCTACGTTAGGAGTATAGCCACCGGATTAAGGGAAATTATTGTCGCTCTGTATTTGGCACTGATGAGCCTATACCAGGAACATTCCTTTTGGGCCCACTGGTAAAATAAATGTCACAAAACTGAAGATGTTACAATGAATGATTGTAAGGGTGGTCTTCATGACCTACAAGGGTAGGTGGAGAGAGTGAGCTTTGTCTGATACAGGGTAAACTAATATCAATCTGAAATTATTTGAAGGACAGTTAGAAAGATTATGGACTCAAGCTTGTCTTGGTTGTGGCAAATGATATAACAAGACTAAAGACCTGTTTTCAGCTTGAGAGGTTCACAGTGAACATTATGAAAAATTACTCCACTGGGAAGGTAGTATAGCACTAGAGAAAGTAATTCAGAGAAATCCTGAAATCTCTATCCATAAAAGTTGTCAGGAGTTGGCTGTTCTGTCTATCTCTCCATCTATCCTTTTTGTGTTTAAATGTGCCAGACAAGGTATATGTTGGATCTTCCTGCCCTTTGATGATTTTACATTATTTTGATTTGTTTTTCTCTTATTTTTCTTGGGAATGTGTACATACAGATGTGAAACTTCTCTGAATTCACGGGAGATGTTTTAACATGCCCTAGCAGCATGTTTTGCAGTTAGTGAATGTACCTCTAGTGTGTAGGGAGAGAGATGGGAGAAGAATGAGCCACAGTTGTGTCCTTTTAAATAAGAATTCTTTGTTCAGTATTGGCACTGGTAGTCTTCTGGGCTTTGTTCTAGGGAAATGTGGTAATATTTCAGGCTTCAAAATTGCAGTTTCTCTCTTTTTCTATTGAGGGACTGGAGTCTAAGCAGAGCTCTGCTAGGAAAGTTGTTTTTTATTTTTGTCTTCTCCATAATGATGAGAAATTTCCTCCCAGTAATAGAATTCTAATAGTGCTTTTGGAGAACCCTTAGTATCTTTGTAGGCTTCATTGCTTCTGATCAGCCTCTTGACTGAAATGGGGCTGAGAAAGTGGGATCTGAAGTATGCATGAGTATTTTCACATGTGCACCCATGGACACATTTCACTGTTTTGGAGAGCTGGGAGTTCCTCAGAAGCAGTTTGCTCTTAAGCTCATTGTATTTCACTAAATAAGCATCTCTCTCACAGGGGCATTCTCTGTCACCGATGGATGGCAATTCAAGTTTAGCATAGAAGGAGGCAAGTAACTTGAAAGCAGCAGAGTGCTTGTGAATTCTTAGAGTATGTTTAGTAATCCCTGTCTGTGGCTTCAAGAGTTAGTGAAGACTAGGTATATACACAGCAGAAGACCAAATTTACTCTGTGGGTATAAACATTGACTTGCTGCAGCAACATAGTCCAAGTCTCTGTGCCTAATATGTTTAATATGAAACAATTCTCTCCTCTGACTAGGACATCACTGATTATCCCCTACCTTCATCATAGCTGCTGCTTAGTTGTTACCTCTCAGAAGCAGGATGCCATATCACTACACTTGGTACTGTTGTCTAGAACTGATAATTCTATAGAAATCTTTAGGTCTAGATATTCCATGGTGGGCATGTGTGGTGAACCAGAAGCATAAAATACAAGGGAGTTGCTCATGAGTTTGTGTTTGAAAGCAATAGCATGGGTTGTGTGAGTCTTTTGCCTCCTTTCCCTTGATTTGAGGCACTGGCACTTACGAGTTTGTTGCACAATTTTCTGGAACTCTTTCTCTGGGCTATGTGTTGCTTGGGCAATGCTTTGAGTATAAGCTGTTGATGCAGGGCCTTCTGCCAAGTGGTTGCCCAATTCTTTTCCCTCCTGTACCTTGATTCTTGTAGTGCAGTCGGTTCTCTAGTACAATTATTTACACATGCAAGAATTTTGTTGATTTTGGAAAACTTTTCAGTTTTAATAAATTTGTTCATAAATATCTTGTCTGCTTAATTCTTCTAATGCCATCTACTTCCCCCTCTGAGGCCTCCAGATTTGTTATTTACATTTGGTTTTGTAATTAAAATAAAATTGTAATAAAATTTTTGTACTTAAAATAGCTGTATTTAGGCAGAAAGTAAACAGAAGGTGTCCTCCCAAGTCTTGCAGCTGTCCAAGGCCTACAGGATGAGGCTCATGTTCATGGTGCCCAACCAGGCACAATTAAGACACAGTTGTACTGGCATTGCAGGATCATGCAGCAAGATAAATTTATGACCTCAAACAGATCTTGTAAGATTCTCTGTGTATACCAGCTAACAGAGAAAGGTGTTTGTATTAATGCTAGCAATCACTTTGGGTTCCAGGCTAGTAGAAGATGACCAGCTGGTTTTCTGTGTCCCCACATTGTCTCTTCTCCAGGTTGAATTCTTCAGTTGTATCTCATGTATTCCAAAAGTTACACCTGCGTCTGTGGTTCTTGTTCCCTTCTCTTTTGTTTTATTGCTGTTCTCTTTTGACTCCACAATGCTGCACCTAGTTGCAGCCTTCACTTCTTTCAGTTAGTCTTTCTCCTCTACTTCACTGCAGTGACTTGGATGCTTCAGTGTCTGTTTCGGTAACACAGGAGGTATTAGATATGCACTTCCGGTATTGCAATGCTTCCTTTGCCAGCTACCTGATCTGCCTATAGTGTTTAATACACACGAAAACACTCCTTTTGTATTAATGTTGTAACATTACATGAATAAAACATTACTTGGCTCCACTAACCCCTACCCTGTCTGAAAACTTCAAAGTAAAATATGATCAAATTATCGAGATGCTGAAAAAAGAATACAGGATCAGTAGCTGGGCTGCTGCAAAGTACAAAAATACCCATGGTATCTAAAACTGTTGAGAGAAATTAAGATATGATTTTAGTGCATGATAAAAATATGGTATGTGATGTCTGTTGCATTGCGCAGTATTACATGTGTGCCAGCTTGTTCTGACATGTAAATAAGGCAGTTCTAGTTTCCTTGTGAAGCTTTGTAAATAGTGCAGCATACCTGTGAGGAAGATGTTTGCATTTTTGTCAATTCCCATCTCTAGGTATGATGCAAATGTCACTGGTGAAAAACACCAATGAATACCTACAACACCGAGTTCTTATTCATCTTGATGGGTTCTGTTCAGGACTATTTGTAGTTGTTTGTGACATTTTTTTATTTTATTGTTTATTTAAAGCTGGGGTTTTGGTATGCATTTTAAACCCTTTTTAGTCTTTACTGAGTCAGTCTCACTGTGCAGTGGAAAATGTGTTTAACCTAGTTTTTAGTATTATGACTTTAACAGCAGAAGGAATTTAGCCATAGTAGTTCTAGCAGAGTTGTTTTGCAGTGGTTACCTTGCAGACCTCATATTCTGAAATGAGTGCTCGATTTACTGACAACTTCCTCTTTCCAAGGTGCAGAAGTTACTCCAGAATAAAATACTTGTGTCACAACCTCACCATCAGGGAAGTGGAGTGTCAGTCGCCTTCCTGACTATGAGAGCATCTATCTGTATCTAGATGGTAAAGAAGATGTAACTCATTCCTTCATCCATGTATCCTTTCCAGAGTCTTGAAGACAACTGATGGCTCTGTGGAAGATGATGTTTTAAGCATTGACTGTGTTGGGTTAAAACAAATCGGTTATGTGTGCATCTTTCTGAAAATTGTTATTTGATCTTGTGTCTTGGGAACCAGATGTATTACACCAATGGATTTTTTAAAAAATGCTCGTTTTGAGTAGTTAAGCTTCCATTTTTCATGCAGTTACATTGGAATAAGAGTTTCAGAGTAGGATAAAAGGCACTTGTATGAGTTTGATGCCTATCGGTATCCTTGTGCTTCAGCAAACTCTCCAAATACCCTAGTTCACAGTTTATTCTGAAAATTCAAAACAACTAGTAACTTCTACAGTGGTGAAAACTAGGAGACAACTGGAACATAACATGAGAAAAGGCTTTGCTTCTAAATGCTGCATGTAAACAAAATGGCATTAATTCAGTATGAGTTACGCACAATGTCAAGGAAGGCTTGTTACCAACAAACTGTCAATCTTATATCTGTTCATTTGCAGGAAGCTTAATTAGGGGGTGGGGGAAAGTGGGAGCATTTGTGACTCACATGGTTTGGGAGATAATAAATCTAAACCTGTGTTTACATTTAAAGTAACATAAAGCTTTAAAAATGTTTCAATCTGTTAAATATTTGTCATGTTGTAGCTTGTAAGTTTTGTGTTTTCATGATTCACTAGGGAAAATGAATTCACTGGGAATGAGAGAATAACTCAGGAAGGGCAATTTTCAATACATGAGATTTCACACTCCCTGGATGTTGTAAGAGCTGGAAAGCATTTGGCATTGCTTGCAGGCAGATGTGCGCTCCCTGCTGACTCCCAGTGACCCATGGAGTCTTGGCACTACTCTTTGCATGGAATCTCTGAGCAGAAAAGAGAGTGCTCTCGCACCAAAATAACCTCTATTTTGTTGGTTGCTTATATTTTTATCAGTAAATATATATATATAAAAGTTGTCTTTTAATTCAATGCCCAAAGTTGTTGAATAATAAGGGTAGAATCATTTCCTCTGCTGAAAGTTGGGAGTAGGAAGGGAGGATGAGAGAAGCAAAGGAGACAAGTTGCTTTTCAGAAGTTAAAGTTCTTATCACTCATTTCGGACTTGAGTTCAGTGGTCTGTATTGTGGGTAGAGAGTATTGTAACAGTGGGTGTGGCCAGATCTAAATGAACCTTGACTTGAGCTAGGACAGTAAGACTCTCAATCCTCCCCCTGAACACTGACTATTCTGAATTTTGTACTGAAGGCCTGGTAGTCTGTATGTGAAGTATAAGAAGCCTAGATACCAAAGTCAAGACAATGGAGTTCGCAAGGGAGGGTAAGCATTTGTATTGGGTTTACAGGACAAGATTTTGGTAGCAGGGAGGCTGCAGGGATGGCATCTGTGAGAAGATACTAGAAGCTGTCCTCATGTCAGATAGAGTCAGTTCCAGCAGGTTCCAAGACAGAGTTGCCACTGGCTAAATTTGATCCCATCAACGATGTTGTAGCACCTCAGTGATAACCTATTTAAGAAGGGAAAAGAAAGCTCTGCAAGGCAGCTGTCAGAGAAGTGAGAAAAATATGAAGGAAACAGCCCTGTGGACACCAAGGTTAGTGGAGAAGGAGGGGGAGGAGGTGTTCCAGTTGCTGGAGCACAGATTCCCTTGCAGCCTGTGCTGAGGACCACTTCTGAGGCAGACTGTCCCCTTTCAGCCCATGGAGGTCTCCAGAGGAACAGATAACCACCTGCAGCCTATGGAGGATCCCAGGCAGGAGCAGATAGGTGCCCAAAGGAGGCTGTGCCCCTGTGGAGATGGGAGCCTGTGTTAGAGCTCCTGGCAGGACCTGTGTCCCCCCGGCGTCACATGCTGGAGCAGTTTGTTCCTGAAGGACTCTGCTCCACGGAGTGGTCCTATGCTGAAGCCATTCCTGAAGAACTGCAGACCATGAGAAGGATGTTCCCTGGAGAAGTCAGTGAAGGGCTGTGTCCCATGAGGTTAGACACCCTCCTGAAGCAGGGGAACAGCATGAAGAGGAAGAAGCAGTGAAGATACGCTTGCCCCTGTTCCGCAGTGCCACTTAATGGGGTGGGAGCTGGAAGAGTCTGGAGTGAAGTTGAACCTTGGGAAGAAAGGGGAAAGTGTGTTTAGTTCTGGCTTTACATGTCACTATCCTACTGTTACTAACTGGCAATGAGTTAAATTAATCTACCCTAAGTTGAGTCTGTTTTGCTTGTCATGGTAGTGATCTCTGTACTTCTCTCAACCCACTGGGATATGTGGTCCAGCCTTGTAGTATCATTGCAGCCCTTGCCTGATCTCTAGTTTGTCAATGTCCCTGTGTACTGCCTTCAGTCAAGTCACCTGCACACCCCAGCCTGGTGACTTCCAAAAAGTCAATGAAGGTGTGTTCCATCTCTTCCTCCATATAGTAGATGAAGGTGTCTGCAGGTCATGTTCAAACCATTAATCACTAACTTCTGAGCCCAGTGATCCAGCCATCAATAATCCACCTATCTAGACTGTAATACCCCAGTGTGGATGCGAGGATGTTGTGGGAGACCATGTTGAAAACCCAGTGATCGAGATAAACAGCTTTTGTTGGTCCTTCATCCAAGATTTTAAAAAGCCATAATTTAAGATCTTCAGTGTGAATGATTGGTGAGTGATTGAGCATTCAGCTTATCACTCACTTCATCTAAATTGCTTGTTTTCCCTCAACATATGGTATTTTCTATACAGTGAGATGAAAGATGAGTCTCTTTTAATCTACAGTGTCTCTGGCTGTATCAACAGTCATATGTGTTTTGTTGCTCTGCCTGAACAAACTTCATCGCATACCATCTCTTCCAGAATCGACACAGCTGAACAAGTGAGTTGACACTTGTTCTTCCTGCACCATCAATGTGGTGTTGTATTTGGTTGCAGTCAAAGGCTCTGCTGGCTGCACACGTATGACTTTGAAGTCAGCTGAGTTGTCGGTGTCATTTAAAAGCCATTAGGCAGCAAAATTCTCTCTACAGTCAGAGTTTGCCTTGCATAACTTTGCTTCAACAGAAGAACATGAGTTTGCTCTTTACTGTCTCCAAGACTGTAAGTCTGGAACTGAGAAACATTATTTATATTAATAATCTTTCCAGGAAAGTGATGGATTCCCCAACACTGGACACTTTTAAGATTGACATGACAGGGTGCTGGGCCATCTTATCTAGACTGTGCTTTTACCAAGAAAGATTGGACCAGAAGATCCTTGAAGACCCTTCCAATCTTTTACGTGATTTTATGATTAGTGGTAGAATAAGGAATTAGGACAGCAAAGTCTGATCCTCCAGTGACTTCATACTTTTCAGACCATCAGAGTGCTTGGTATTAGTGCTGGTGGTTTAGGTTCTATTGAATGTTTAATGGAAGTATTATGAGTTTGTGGGAATTCTCTCTCTTGTGTTAGCTTTCATTGTGAAATAAAATTATTCTGAGACAAAGAGCCCCTTACTGATTTTGTTTGCTTTATAAATGAAGGGTTTTGTTAATATCTGCATGGAGATTGTCTTGCAGCTTCAAAGAACTGGTGATACAGTCTTTTCTGGACCCACCTAGTGGTTTCATTTTTAACTAGTTCATTATCCCTGCAACAAAAAACTGTTCTGTGAAGTGGCTTTATGTTACAGTAACTTTTGGATATGGACTTTGATGTGTTCATACGGTGAGTAAGTCATTATTGCCATGTGTTTCCTTAAATTTAAAAAAAAAAGTTTCACTTAAAAATCAAGTTGTTATTTTACACAACTGAGATGGTAGCAGTTCAGCCATGTGTGACTGGCCAATTTGGAGTGTTTGGTCTGATCTGTCTTGAGATTCAGACTCTTAGAAAAAGATTTTTGCAGAAGTTGTCAAGCGTAGCAAAACTTCTGTTGAGGTAAAATGCCCAGGCGAAAAGAAACAGTGACAAGGAATGCCCCATTAACCCGTCACAGTAAACTGGGAGTGTCACCAGCTTTGTGTTCTACTGCATCTTGGGCAGTCCCTATGGCAAAGGCAGTTTCCTTATGTTTGTGTGGTGGGCTGAATCAAACATGCCAGCTCCTGTTGAGATGTTGTTAATACAAAGGTATAATAAGCCAGCTGAAAAGGTGATACTTAATTCTTTTACTCCTTTTTGGTGCTTGGGTTTAATTTCCATTACAGTCTTTTGGATTCTCTTTTATTTCCCTTGACATGTAAATTGCTGGTATCTGTTTAATGGCATGGAGCAGGCGGGACAGCCAGCCCTCAAAGTTGAAGGACAAAACTCAAAGCTTCCTACAAATTACTAAAAACTGCAACCTGCTGCAAATGGATTTTCAAATCAAACCGTATGTGGGGCAGCTTTCTAGCTCTTGCTAATCTGTCTATGCTCTCTGGAATGTATGTACATTTAGTGTGTACCTTTGATCATGTCTTTTCATTTGTATTTTTGCCTTAAAAATTCTGGACACCAACTTTTGAAGTACATCTGGAGGAAATGCTGGCACACGATATTCCCCCCTAGGTAGGCAGCAAAAATTGCAGCTTTCAGGGAGCCTGACAGGGAATGAGCCTGACACTTCTGCAAATTTGTGGTTCTTCTTGTCTGTCTGTATTGAAAACGTCACTTTTCCAGATTCTGAACAATACTGTGCTTTTCTGCATACTGACTGTGGGGTCAGAGGTTTTGCTAATAATCACTGCTTTTATCTTCTCAGCCTCTTAACGGGACTGGATGATCTGCTGGTTGGCATGAAATATAAGAAATCAGTTTTGGCTAAAACCCAATTTTTTTGCTCTTCATGTTAACACTCAGAACTTCCAACTTTATTCATTAAAGAAACCCCAAGACATATCAGTCCTTGTTCATTCTTTAGAATAAAGATAAACAGAACATTGTGATGCTATGGATGTTTCACTGCTGTAAGGTGTCCATTTGTCCTTCAGATCTGAATATTTATAACAGAGCAAGAAGTTGAATTCTATAGCATGATGAGAATTGATCTTGTCTCATGTAATTCCTTTGCAGTAGTGAGAAGATTAGAGTGCTGAATTTCTTTATAATAAACCTAAGCAGCAGCAGCATCTGGGAGAGGTGATTTCTATAAGCTTGAACTGTTGTTTATTCTTCTTATTATTATAGTGAGGTTTTTAAATAAAAGCCACATGCCTTTTCCTCTTGCATATTGTCTTTCTAAAAAGAAATATGATTTGTAGTGATCATCGTTAATTACATATACTTGGCTAATTATGTTGGTGTTTAAAAAGAATTATGTCTTCCTAGCTATCCACTAGATGAAATGTTTTTAATGGCAAACTTCCCTGGTGTTCCTCTGTTTTTAAAACTGCTGATTATAAACCTGCAGTTTAAGAGGTTTTGCTGACTCTCCTGAATCTCTGGATTTCTGGTTCTCTTCAGAGAGAAGCAAATAATCGGGGTTGCTTCTTTGGAGAAGTCCTATGACTTAGTGTATGAAAGAACAAAAAGTGAAGAGTGCTGAAGTCAGTTTGCTGTCTGAATAAATAACTTCTAAAAGAATTTCTTTGTATTTTAAATCAATAGATCTTCTGAGGAATGACCACCTTAGAGGTTTGTCCTTAAGTTCTAAACTCCCGTTTTGGTCACTGCTTCTATGAACTTTGAACTTCTTTTACTGGCCGTAACTGTCAGGGTGATTAATAATAAATATGATTTGTATGGAAGGTTTAGCACATTATAAGGTAATTAATGTAAGTAATAATAACGCTAGCATGCATGTGGAATTAATGTTCTGCTATGAAAAATGCCACAAATAGTAAATATTATTTAAGTAAAAAAATAGACATAGAAATAATTGAATGTGAATTATGTGAGCATAAGCAGTGTGCAATAATATGCTGGAAGGGAGGAGTGGTTCTAAGGAGCTTTTTGGTTTTTTCCAGACATCAGTAAAAGTAAATTCATGGAGCGTTAAGTGATATTATGGAAGGAATCTGCACCCTTTTGCTTTGACAGGTCAGCAGGTGGTGGTGGTGGTGGGGATCCTGTTCTGTACACTCAAAAGCAACAATCCCTAAGGCATTGTGTAAAATACCAGTTCTTAGAGCAGCCACTGTAGGTTTTGCCTACCAGCCACAACACAGCTTTGTGGCCGACTCCTTGCCCCAAAACCAGTGTTTGAGAAACATCTTTTGGCCTGCCAGGCCCTATAGCAGACTGTGGAGTGTGGTCCATAGGTGAATGTTTGTGGGGAGTGGATTTGAAAGCACTGTTAGCTAAAATCGGTAGTGATGTTAAACTGATGTAACTTCCCCCTGTAGCCAGTTCTTTACAAGGCATTTAGCTGTACAGCTGCCCTGATAAACCTCTTGGGTAAGAGCCAGAAACAGAACCTGTGACTTGTCTGACTGGGATAGTGGGAACCCTGCAGCCTTAATTTGTGTGAAGTACTTCTGGCTTGTGTTGCTCGTGTGTTTGACTGGGCACTACTGCTGATCTAATCTACATCTGTGCTGAAGCAAGGTTGCCAGTAAAGCCTTACTGGTAAAGTATTTTATTGCAGTCATAAATGTGTTCTAATCAAAACAAGTAAAAAATTTGGAAAGAGTTGAGTTGAGCACATATACATGTGAATTGTATATGAAAGACATGTCTGCATGGAAAATTCTGTTTGTACAATTGCATCTATTAAAAACCTTTTCTACTCATGGAGCATTCAAATGCAGATGTACAAGAAAGCAAAGATGTTATTTGAAACTTTGGTACTGCCATTAGCATAAGAAAGTGCAGAGTCTTTGCTGCACTCTTCTGGGATTCTCTTCTGACAGTTCTTGCCTCTTTCTCCTTGTTCTCTTTTAGGTCAACTTAGCTTATGCTGATGTTCTGTGTTATTTCTCAACTACAATTTAAAATCATTACCTAGAGTTTTCTCTAGCTCTCCAGCAAAATGACACCTCTACTCCACCGAGATTTGTGCAGGAGGGCAATGGCCAAGGGAAGCATAAAGCATTGTTGTATTTTTTGGTATCGTCTCTTAGAGGTGGCTGCCACTTCAACACCCATAGCTTGGCTTTATCAAATTCTACCTCTTCCTCTGGGAATGCAGAACTGTAAGTCATGCTTTGAGTGAAATAATTTAGGTTAAGAAGTCTCAGCATAGGCTTTTGCATTTCTCATCCTGGTTACTCCTTGTTTCCTTGGCTGTGTGGTTTGAACCTGAGGGGCATGTAATATTTCAAGTGGGTCAGGAGAGGGAGCTGGCATTCTAGGGGTGAAAAAGAATCTTCTTTCCATACAGATAACCATTCATTTTATTGTGCTTCTGAGTATAGAAATGTCATGGGGTAACCTGTCTATATCTGAAATAACAGGAGTTAAGACTTACTTCTAGAACATAAAGTTGTAAGTAAGCCTTTTTTAACCACTCTCCCCTGTGATGGGCTGTAGCTTTTATCTGTTGTCTGAAGATCCCATTTAGAAGTGTTGACAGTGCTTTTCTCCTGGAAAGAGGTCTGTGTTGCCAGTAGTACATGTAGATGATAGGAACAGTAAGCAGAAACTCTCACCTTACCTGAATCCAATAAAATGAAAATGTCATTGCTGGTATTAATATTGCCAGTAGTAATTGCACCTATAGGGCACCCATTGTGGTGTTACCTGCTTGCCCTTCATGTGACTTTTGGAGAGATTAATTAAAGGCTTTTCGAGGCCAGCATGCCCTTCAGATGACTGACTGAAATGTAAAATTACCTGGCAGAAGGTTTCCCCACTGCAGTAGGTTAGTCTTAGCCGTCAGCCAGGCTCCTGCCCAGTTCCCTCACTCCATCTCCCCATCTGCAGGATGAAGGAAGAAAATGTGAAGAAAAAACAGGAGCAAAAAAAGGCTTGTAGGTCAAGATAAAGATAACTCTTTCCCTAACTCAAATCCACTCCTTCACTCCTGACTTCTGTACCCACTCCCTTCCCCCCACCACCAGTGGTCAGTGGGTCTGTTGTGGAGGTGTCTGAAACCGGCTGGGGACAGCCATGATGTCTTCTCTGGAAAAACTAAGCAAGTTGTGAAATGCTCACTTTCAGATAATGCATGTTTTGATACATTACAGTTTCTTGCTCCTTTGTTTTTCAGCAGCAAAATGGACTTTTGTGGCTCTAGGTATGCTACTATAATCAGTTTTTGAAGGGCCATAAAGCTCAGCTAGTGAAAGTGCCTATTTTGAAACCAACTGTGCAAAATCAGCTTTCAGAAAAAGTTAGCATTGTTCGGATCATTATAAATTTGGTTATATTGTTGTATTACTTGCCACTTGAGGAAGAGACAGAATGTGATTGGTGATTGAGAGATGTGGAATGAAGTGACTGGAAGCAGGGATGTGTGATCTGGCAAAGGTGAAGGAAACCCTATACTTGCCCTTCAAATCTCACCTGACTCTCCTGGGTCTGTTTTCTGTTTGTGTTAGCATACACAGGACATCTTTCCAATGGGTTACTTGGCATGAGTTTGGACTCTTTAGTGATTGTTCTGTATGTAAGGTAATTCCCACTTTGCTCTGTTTTCTGTATATTCTCTATAATGCCTTTCTACCATTCCGATCTTTGATTCATCTCAGTGAGTTTGTATTTTTTGAATAATTAAAAATCTTCATTCCTACTGCAGAGCTTGGAAATAGCATATTATTCTTCCTCACCCTTAATTCTTTGTGTTTTGCGTTTCTTGGGTTTTTTCTTTTGTTTATTTGTGTTTATTTTTATTTTTTCTTATTGGTGTGGGGGTTTCAATTTTATTTTCTTATTTTTATTGACACATGACTGCCCTTACACAAAAGGTAGAAAGCATAAGCTGATGCAAGAGACTTGGCCAATGTCAGACTAGCATGGTGAATGTATTGTGATCTGACTAGATGTCCGGTGCCATTTGGATTTATGTAGTAACTTGCTTGGTACGTGTAAAACAGGGTCATATATTTCTTTGTTCTTGTTCAGGCTTCTCCTCCAGTGAACACTGATTCTTCTTGCCCATAGCTGGTGGAGGGATGAAAGTCTGACGGCTGTTGAGAGATGCTGCTGTGCAGCAACAGTGAGGTTTACTATACCCACTGTTTGCAAATTTTTTTTCTTAATGTCTGTCTACAAATTCTCACTGGTATCTTGGTTGCAGAAACCCGGCTTGCTTGCACTGTTATGTGCCAATCTGCCCACAGAGAGAATGTTTTTAAATGATTCTGTGCTGTTTCCTTATTTGAAGGTCCCCTTCATGGGATGTGACTAGTCCTAGTTTTTGAGACTTCCAGTTTTATTATAGGCTTTGAGAGTGTTTTGAAGGAAGCAGCTTGGTTTGTTGGTTGGGTTTACTGATTTGGAGTTTGTTGGGTTTTTGTGTTTGGTTTGGTATTTTGTCATTTATTGAGGGATTCTTTAACTTTGCTTATAAACTACATTTGCTCAGGAAATAGCAATTTTAGTTTGGGGCCTTGACAGAAACTACTGGGAGCAAAATGTTTGTTCTTTCAAGGTTATAAGTAAATATTCAGGGAATGTTTTTGACCTCTGATGAAGGGGGGCTGAGGTTTTGGTGGTGTGTGTGTATGCATTTGACTTTTTTGTTGTTTTGAGGTTTTTGTGCAGGGGGAAGTTGAGGTGATTTTCGCTCTTGCTTTCAGCTAATTTCTCAATGGGGCTAAAATGAATTTTGTTCTCCTTCAGGTAAAAGTTCACATGCGTCATCACTGGTGTTTGCTTCTGGACACATTCAGCAATGCTGCTTGTTTCTGTGGTCTGTTCTACATTTAAACATCATTTGCATGCAGTAGCAGGCTCTGAAGCAGTACTGGTGTAATTGCCATGACAGGGTGAGAGACTTAATGGTTGTTTGAACAGTGTCACGTTTTCAAGGGGGTTTGTGGCCAGAACTGAAAACCTGAGTCAATGATTGTCTGGTAAGAAAATAACCTGACATCTTCATGCTGCTTGAGCAAGTTAGCCAGGCTCATGGAAGTAAGATGTGTTAAGAAATAACTTGCTTTTCTTCAATTAACACTGAGTTTATGAAAGGAAGCAGTATTTACATAACTTCAAGCACAAAAATGCAACTCTTTCCACATTCTTATGAATCTGCTCAGTAGGTCCCCAGGAGGAGGATGGGACAGACACCAAGGTCATGGCTGGTTTGCAGCATGGCCTCTGCCAGAGCGTAAACTCTGGATGGCAGCATGGAAACTGGAATTTAAAAACATGCTGCCATATTTGACAATACTACCTATGGGAGCACTGGTGGGATGGTTAACATGGTTTTCACTTCAGCTTTTGCAGGCGCAGCCATGGCCTCAAATGCTTACTTGCTGCAGCTGTTAGATACCGTAGCAATTGCACTGTAATATACAGCTCTTTAGTAAAGAGCTTACTCTGACATGCCTACAAGAGTCATCTTCCAAAGGATGACCTCACTGTAGTCATATATCCCCCCAGTGACCAAATGTAGGGAGTGCAGAGGGTTGTGTCTCTCCCACCCTCTTCCCAAGGGACCTAATGAATAGATTTATAAGAATGTAGAAGAGTTGCATTTTTGTGCTTAAAATTGTAGAACTCCTGCTTGCTTTTAGTACAGATGAATGCGTTTGAGAAACTGAGGGCTTGACTACCTAGAAGAAAGCGAGTTAAAGGACAGATGATAACTGAGCATCAGGAGTCAAGACTAATTAGAAGCACAGATGGCTTTACACATATATAGCCTGTCTGAAACACTGGGAGACAACACTGCCAGTGACTGTTAAAAGGCAAAGCAAGCTCTCACTGCTAAGCAGCGTGGCCAACAGATACAGCCTTAGGTTTGACAACTGAGTTAATAACAGTTCGGGCGTAAGACGACCAAGAGCAACATATTGAGCTGTTCTGTTTCAGGAGATGCCAAGGAGAGAACATGCTGGTGCCATCAGAGCAGGGCAGTATGAGGCCTGTAGAGCTGAGACTGGCTGGCTACAAATGCTCCTGTAAGGACTTACTAGAAGCTAAAACCTGGGGTCTGTGACCATAACAGCATAGCGGCTTACTCTGCCAAAGTATTTGACATATTGCAGAAGACATAATCCAGTGCTTTCTTTCGAAAAGGAAACTAAATCTGCCCTACATGCTCATTGCTGCTACTGCTCATAATTCAGTTTAGGACATATTGGCTTTGATTGGAAAGTTAATTGGCTTCCACTCTTTTCTTGGCAGTGGTTTGTTTTCATTGTTTTTGGCTATCATTTTGTCAGCTTGCAGGCTAGTTCATGTACCTCTTGGCCTGTTTGACAGGTTGTTTTCCCAAGCACTGCTTCAGCTATTTCAGAAATCTGTTAATAGTGTGTAATCCTGTAATCTGAGATCTCTGATATGACTTGACAATTTCAGAGTCTCCACTTGGGTTCAAATAACTGCACTTTGGTTTGGGGAAGGGGTGCGCAGAAGCTCTCCAGCTTTGCTTGCATGTGCTCCGAGAGTGATCAATGGCATCCTTGCACTGTATCTGCACTAAAAAGAGATTTTTCTGGCTTGTCTGTCTACTTTTCATGCCCTTAGGCAAAAACCTGTCCAACAGCCCTGGAATAGCTAAAATCAACTCTAATCAGCTTTTTTGGATAGAGCCAGCTGGTGTAAAATTGTCTCTGTCTGATCAATTTTCCCTTTCCTTCATGTCCACCAAAAGCATGTTAAAACTTGCCTATTCACATGTCAAGTCTGGAAGAGTTTCTAATTGGAGAAGTTAATCTTTGCTTTGTCATGTTTTAGCTGAGCAGAATTTCCATAGATTCCCTGAGCCTGGAAGTTTCTGGCAGCTAAAAATGTAGCCTGCTTGAAATGTGGACCATGCAGCTGTCGCTGTGGCTGTACCAGGTGCTTTGTACCCATGCTGATTGCAGTCCCTGGAGGATTTGCACTGAGTCCTCATTTAATGTAAGAATTTTCTCTGATGCTATGCCTTGCGGTCCCAAAGAAGATATGATGGGGGTTTATTTGAAAAGGGCTTCCGTGACACAGAGTGGAAAATCTGGTGTGACTGTCAGGCAGAGATGACTGACATAAAACACTTTTTTTTTTTTTCCCCCCTCCTTGCTCTCAGTGGTAGCTCATTATCATGGCGCTCCTCAACCTGCAAGTTTAATTCAATCTTTCGAGGTTTCTTCAAGTGTCTGCCTCATGCTAGTTGAGTTTTACCTTTGCAGCTGTAGCTTTGTTTGTAAGGTGGAACCTTTCTTGCCCAGCCCCCCTAATGTTTTTCCCTGTGTGGTTTCATGATGCTCACCCAAGTTCTCCTGTGTTCCAAGGAACACTCCCCCAGAAACTGGCAGTAGTCTAATTGTTGTTTAAAAAGACAAACAAAAACAAACAAACAAAAACCAACCAAAAAACCCACCACCAAAACAAACTATAGACAAAAAAAAAAAAAACAAAACCCAAACCCCAGAAACTTCCCCCTGCCTCCCAGCAAAACCAAACAAGGTTTTGCAACTTTTCTTACATCACTGTTCCCAAATACAGGAACTTTCATAACCACAAAGTAGAAATTCTGCATAATAGTACATGGATAGTTTGTTCCCATATACTTAATTTTTTGAGATTTAAGTAACGCAGGTCTTTTACATCTGACAGTTCTGAACCATCTGTCTAGCGATGTAGAATACGTTGTTTATGGTTGGAGTTTTTAGGTATATCTTCAGAAAATATACCCAAGTTGAAGGTCTGTAGAGAAAGATGGTTATATCTACTATGAAAATTTTATTGCATGAAATCATTTTCATAATCTTTATGTGGTACCAGGTTTTGAAAGAGGAAGTATTTTTTAGCTGCTGTTTTGTCTAGAGGGAGAGAAGAAAGAGACAATGAAAATTGGAAGTTGTTGTCATATGGACATTTTTTGCATTAGAGATCACTATCATGGATATGTAATTCCTAAGGAAAAAGACTTCTATTTTGCCTATACCACCCATTTTGTTCAGTGCATAGGTATCAATTTATTGGGACACAGTCTGACTCCTAAGATTCTCAGTCAATGAAGAGGCAGAGTAAAGGAGAACAGATCACCCTTTACTGTTAGTAAAGGAAAGGAATTAGTCACTTTTATCTCCCTCTGTAGCGTAACATCTGGAAGGTTTTTTTGTCAGCAATTTGTTGACTGCTGCAGCTCTATCCTCTAAGTGGTAAAAATTGCTAGGAAAGCTCATTTAATGACAAGTTAAATGTTACAGGGCTTCCTGGAGACTGTATGTAATACTGCATTTTATGGTCTAGCCGTGCAGTGCAGAGCTATTCTCTGTGTAACACATGTTAAACATTAACTGGATACAGAAGGTAGAGTGTGCTCTCGCTGGTTTCTATTGGGCGTGTGCCTGAAGATAAACATATGCTGGTAGTTAATGCCATGAAGCAAACACTCACGAGTGCAGTAATCGTAGGGCAGCAAATACTTTTTTCCTAGATGTGTGAATTCTTTGTGTTCTGCTGTTTCTCTTTTTATTGCTTCAGAGGGTTTTCTCCTTCCTCACTTAAGCAGAATCTGTTTAAATTTTGTCGTGCTTTGGTTTGACTTATTTAATTAGTGCTGATTTTGCTCCGTAAGGGAAAATATGTTCTGGATACTTTCACTCAGTTTATAGTAACTACTGTATATGATGATCATATCTTAGCAATGTACTGTTTTAGGAAGCAATTGTATTCTCATCTGTTTTTAATAGAATGGTGAACTTTGGTTAAGAATGTCTGTTATCTACCTCCTGCACCTCCAAAATAATGAAACAATATCTTACAGTAATTTAATGCTTAAGTTTTTGTGCGGCTTGTTTTAGTGAAGCTCCTAATGCTGCACCTGAAATTTGATAAAATTGAATTTTTGTGCTTCTATTTTGTTAGTAAAAAAACCCACAGAACCGCACCAAACCCCCAAAAATTCAATTTAAGTAAAATTTGCTACCTACACCTGAGCTTGCTTGACCTTCTTGGAAAAACAGAGAATGCAGGACGTTGTCTTGTCTGTTGCTGGAGAAGACAGATTTTAGATGGCATAGAATCTGAACGGGAGTTCTGCATGTTTGATGCTGCTTTTGTGCAGAAGGCCAAACAAAAGGAACTGAATATTTAAATCTGTGAATTTTGGGATGAAGTGGAAATGTCCGATATGTTAGAACTTTAAAAAATAAAAATTGAAAAGAAAAATTCTTTAAATGTGTATAAGGGACAGCAGTCACAAAAGTGGACCCAGATCAGTACTTCCTTGTATAAAGCTGTACATTCAGTCCCTTACTTATATTTACGGTCTTTTCTTGTATTTATAGCCAAAGGGTGTTTTTGCTCAAGAACTTGGAAACTTCCTTCCCCAAGTAACGCAACAGGATTTACACGAAAAAGTGGTTTGTTATTGCTGCTTTCTTCTACCCACCAAGCTCTGGTGGTAGCTCCACCAAAGTAAACTCGAGGAAACAAAAACTAGAAAACAGAGCTACCTCCAAGCTTTGCTTTTCCAAGTGTTGAAAAATTGGGTATCTAAATTCTTGCCTTAAGTTCAGAACATGTACACAGGCCAATGCAGCCTAGCTTTAAGACCAGCCAACTTTTCTACCGATACCTGTACCCCATAGTTAGGGTCAGTTTTATTTCCATGCCTGTGTGTTTCAGATGGCATGCCAAGTAAGAATTACAGCTCTTTTTGGCCTTGGGTTTTTTTTCCCCCATCTTTTAATGGCTCTAAATGTAACTGCAGTTAGCAAGGTTCTTATCATATCCCATTAATTTTCTTCACTCTGTTCTTCAAATATTCTGGCCATCCTGGCTTCCTCAGGTATAAAATGTTGGCTCTGTGACTTAGAACACTTACAGGACATAAGCCTTCCATTTCTCATACACTTTTAGTTACAGTGAACTTTGAAAGTTTTCTTTAAGAGTGAAATCTGATGCTGTTAGAATAGCTGCAGACAGGAGCAGCATATCACACTATCTTTCCTGAGGGAAATAAAAAGAAATGTCAATACAATTCTTCACCATAAATAGAATTGCTATTTAGGTATTGTTTTCCATTGTGCACCTCCTCTCATCCATTTGAACTTAAAAAGAAACGCACCCAAATCCACACTGACCTGTAAAAAAACCCACTTTCTTTTCTGTTACAGAAAAATGCAAAGGGACAGGATTTGTTTGACCAGATTGTGTATCATTTGGACCTTGTGGAAACTGATTATTTTGGTCTACAGTTCATGGACGCTTCCCAAGTTACAGTAAGTCTAACTTCAGCTGTTTTTTATGTTTTACAGTAGCTTGTGTTGCCTGTTATAAAAGTATTATGATGCAGTTCCTTGGAGAGATGTAGGCATTGGGGGGCATTCTGCTGAAACAAGTGATACTATGCTTGGTTCTTGCACATAAAGCCAAATCCTCTAAATTAGAGTCTTGTGTCATTTTATATGATATGCATGTGACTTAATTGCACTTCAGTAAAAAAGAAATACATGTGGGTAAAGAAAAATACTTTTGTTAGCTCATGGTATTCAAAATGGGTTGAATCTCTTGGAAGCAAGGGGTTCTTGTATCTACTATCTTTGCTGGTCCATGTGCTATGTTGCTTTGTGGGTTTAGGTGCATATGCAATAACAAAAAATTTTCTCTCTCTCCATTGCCTAATGACCTCAAGCATTGACAGGTAAAATAAATAAAGCCCTCCAATATTTACAGATGCAGGCACCTAGATACTACAACCTTGTGGTTACACTGTACTAGTATATATTTTATATTTTCCTTTGTCTGTTCAATTTATGTGAACAGGCAGTTCAACAACATCCTGCATTGTGGATAGAGAATATGTAGACTTGGAAAATAGGTGTTGGTTTTTAGTACTCTCTGGCTAGTACGTAAATGTTTCTTCCATAAAGCAACAAAAGACGTGTACTCTGTGATATTAGAGTAAAATAATGGGAAAATGTAACCACAATATTGACATCTTGGGAAATGCAGGTTCTAAGTTTATCATCCCAGAATTCTCAGCTGTATTCTCGAGCAAGCTCAGGTCAATGTGATTAGGACAAATCAGTGTTGTAGCAGATGCACTATCATCTGTATTTTACCAATGACTTTAAACAACAAATAGGAAACCTGACCAGGTATTATATTACTTGATACTGGAAAAAGGGAATCTGTGAGTTCGGGGAGAAGTGCTATTAATCTATTTAAACATTATCCTGATGTCTCAGTTAATTTAAGGGTATGTATTTATCACTGGAAACTGATGTTTTGAATTAGGTATGTCCATGAGTTTGGGATTTTTAGGAAGTTTAGCGTGTGTGTTTCTGATAAAATTTATGTTAAATAAATTTTGTGTTCTTTTTTGATGGATCTAATTACAAGGACACAGCTAGTAGAGCAGAGCCTACTCTAAACACAAAAAACACATTATATCATCACTGATTGTCAAGTCATCTAATTGGGAACTTGATAGCTAGGAACAGTTACCTAGCAAGGAGTTGTATAATGTTTTGAAAGAAGGAAAGCACAAGGGAAGAGTGAAATGCCCTTTCTTAGCAAGAAAGAGGGCAGATCAGAAGCTGAAAACCTGCCTGAGGAAGCAGAGAACACTCATTTTCTTGTATGTTTGCAAAACTGAAGTGCTTTTTTGAATGGTAGTAAAGATGAAACAGAGATGTAAGCAGCTGTGATTTCTGTAGATAGCTCTATCCCTGGTGTTTGGGGCAAAATATGCCTATACGTGCAGGTGTTTTAGCTTTGTTTGTATGCTATTTCTTTCCTTTGTATTAGGAAGGCAAGTAAGTGATGGTGTCTGCAGTTCCAAGGGGGATAAAGGGTATGAACACCTGCTGGCGGGCCTAAAAAAGCCAATACTGATTGCCGGGCTTTGGTGTTAGGGCTCTGGTTTCCAGTATTGAGAGGAGTGTCGAGGGCAGAGTTATTTACTTTTGCTGAAGTAAGGCCAAAAGCTCTTACTTGCCTTTTTGCTTTTGTTTTTTGGTTTTGTTTATACTGGCTCAAGCTGGACAGAGAGTAGAGCTTAGAGAGCTTCAAGGCACAAGCTTTCATCTTACCCAGCACTCTGTACAAAAAGGTTCTGTGCATTAACAGCCTTCCTTGGTCTGTGTTGAACTTGTGACCAGCTCTTTTCATTTGCATAGCAATTAATGCATAGCCTGCATGGGCTTCTGCTTAGTGCCAGCCCAGCCACGCAGTGGCAACTGGGGACTGGGAGATTAAAGTTGTGTAAACTCCTTGAGTCTCTAAGCCTTTGTCTTTAGTATGTATTGTTCAGTGCTAAACATCTCTAAGCCACCATTGTAAGTAAGGGAGCACAAAATAGTCTTTGAATAGTGGAGATTGCTTCTGTGTGCTCCAAGGCCAGCAGCTGTTGAGTGCCCTGTTTCCTGCAGTTCTGTAACTTTGCCAAAGAGATGGGACAAGCAATGTTGATAGATGTGATTTAGAAAAGAAAACCATGATTAGAGCTTATCTACTTTGTAAGAGTAAACAACTTTATTTATTTGAATAGTTTATTTTTAATGCAAAAAGCCCTTAAAGCTGTGAAAAGCAAGATGTCAGCAGTAATGCAGAAAATATTGTAAAGTCTATTCAGTGAACTCTTCATTAGTTTGTATCTTGTGCTATTTGAAGATATCCCTGAATAGAAGGATGTAGACAATCATCTATTAGTTGATTTGCGGAATAACTGCCCCACAACCAAATAGGTTATAGAGAGGTATGTTTATTCAGCGCCGGGTGCACGGGGGGGTCGCTCCTCCAAAGTCGTGCACACCTGTCTGAGCTCACAGGCTTGTTTATATGCAATTGCAGTATACATATTTATTATTTTTTATACATATGCATTATTTTCTTAGAAAAAGGCAGGGTTATTCTAATTAGTTCCTGGAAATAATTTCCATTTTCTCCGCCTTGAGCCCCTCCTCTCTGAGTTTGCGCAGTGATTTCTAGTGGTCTTGGGCAGGGGTCTTCGGGGGTCTTGAGGATGAAGATTATAGTCTTCCTCGCTGTGCCCTTTTCAACTTTAGCTCAGAAGGCAGCTGCAACTCGTCCTTTTAGCAGCTGAACTGGTCTAATTAACGAATTTTTGTAGTTATCTTTTCTTTTTGACATATTCCTTGACTTATTGTCTACAGAAACCACTGAGTTGATTAGGAGTGGCCTTGGCTGTCTTTCCCCCACCGTGTGTAGGCTATTTTTATGTCTAAATGATTTAAAACAACCACCAAACATACTTTTTAAGAGATAAATCCCCTTATCATAGTTTATTCCAAAACAAAGCTTAGTGTACTGTTGCGTTTTGAGGTACTTGCTGTTAACTCCAGAAGTAGAAATCCTCTAATAAAAGAAAATAATTTCTTGTTCAGCTAATTGTTACAGAACTTCAACAGCGATGTAATGCTTGGGGTCATTTAAGAGTGTCACTGATGTAGGAGGTTTCTACAGTGGTTTAGAGAAAACGTAAAATTTACTGGGTTTTTAGTGACAGTCTGCATGTTCCAGCAAATCAGGAAGTCTTGAAAGCTTTAGTTGAAGTTGGGAATAGCAATAATACTATCTTGTGAGACCATACTGTCAAATTCAGTTGCTGTGAGGAAGTATTTTATTGATCTCTGCAGAAACTGGTTATGTGTGACATATTCTATGGTTGGTTTAGGTACATGACATTTATTTTTGGTTGCTGGTAGCTAATGCTTATTCATTTTCTGTCCAAGAGTGTCCTTTCTTTTTCTCTTATTCCAAATCATTGTAAGAAAAAGGATTTCTGGGATTAACAGCTCCTTGTGAGCTCCATTTTTTAGGATTCTCTCAAGATATAGGTATCTCCATTTCTACAGTTGCATTCTTTGTTCCATTCTTTCTTCTGTATTAGCAAAATGTGGATATCCTCCCAGCCCCCTCCTGTTTTATCGGAATTCATAACAGAAGGATTGCCTATGTTGATTCACTTGGAATTTGCTTGTTTCTGTCATGAATGTCTCTATTCACAAGAGCAATTACAAAGTAATTGAGGGGGGAGAAGTTTTATGATAAATCTTTGCTTTGTTTTTTTTTTTAATTTGTGCAGAGAAGCTGCTGTAATCCCTGGGAATGCATGGAAGCAAAAGAATTAAAATGCCACTTTTCTCACACGTGTCTCTTTCAGTGATCCTCTAAGTCATTTAAGCCCTTTATGTCTGATCTCTAATGTCACAAAGGCCCCTTGGCTTAAAGATTGTCTCTATGGAACAGCCTGTCCCAGCTGTGCTCCACAGCCAGTTGAGCTGTTTTGGGGATGTGTGCGTTCACCCAGTATATCTGGCACATTAGGAAGCACTGGATTTACAGTGTGTGTACAGCAAGATGGGACAGCCTGTGCTTCCTGTGGGGGCCCATGACTGTGGTGGGGGCCAGGTTCTCTGGGGAGATGACAGCCAAGACCAGCCTGCTGTGAATTGTTCTGGCAAAATGGTATTTTCATCTGAATTTCTTAATATTGACCAATCCCTAAGTTGAGTTTTGATTAACTGGCTGCAAGAGGTGAGAAGCCAATGGAGGGAGGGGATGGAGAATAGTGTGTAGAAGCTAATACAGGCTTTCATGAAAGCAGTTGCAAGTACAATAACAGGATGGGAAAAAGCATGGCACTAACTGTTTCCTGGACAGGGACTAACCAGTAGCAATATGTCAGGACGCACTGATCTGGACACCAAGATCCTGACCTCTATGGAAGGTAGCCTTGTGACTAGGTTTTTCTGGGAGGATCAAGATCACATATAACTTGTGACAAAGGATTTCAATAGTGCGGTGTGGGGGGGGTGAAACTAGCTGGACAACAAAGAATAGGATGAGTGCCTTTGTTTCCTCTCCACATGAAGAACTAGAGTACTGGATGTTTCAGCAGGTATTGGGTCAGGGCCTTGTAGGGACTTGGTGCTTCTTGACTGCTTCTGCTGCATCTATCTGAATTTTCTTTTAAAGGCTCATTGTCATTCACGTCAGGTTTTTTCAGCTGCTTAGTTTTGATGTTACTGTTGTGACTTCTGAAGATGTGAGTGATGTGGGAAAATGAGCAGATTGAACCAGTCAATTAATATCATAATGTAGTATCCAGCAGTCATTTTCTTTATGTACTTCTTATGCGCTAACAACAAGTATTCATTAGGCAGAACAAAATAGGGCCAAGCCGTAGTTTTGAATACATTGGATGTGGGGAAGAAGGGAGGCTGGTAAATATTTTGGTAATGCCAAGTGTTTACTTTTCTGCTTCTGATAGAAACATACTATTTCCCCATGAAGAAACTGTGAAATTCATCTGTGACTCAGTTTCCCATTCCTGAATCTCTCTTGTTCCTCTGGATGATGAGCACTTTGGGAATGTGGTTGTTGCAGGATGTGTGCCTGCAGATTGTAGCCCAGAACAACAAACAGCACAGATCGGTGGTCCCAAGAGCTGTACAACAGCCTGTAGAAGTCAATGCTTCAGTTTCTAATAGTGGCAGTGATATGAATGCCAGTTCAGTAACTGGACAAAGGCAATGTGGCTGACTCTACCGCAATGCAGAACAACCCAGTGAAGGTGTAACACTTCCAGCTGTGTCTGTCCAAGGCTGTATTGCAGTCTGTGAACACTTGATATGAGATTCCAAAACACTTAGAATTCCCAGAGCATCTCCAGCTTTTAGTCTTCCAGTAGCACTTGCTTTTTCAGGAGGGCTGAAGACCTTTTATTTGAGACAGATATGGAAAGCAGCCATACAGGGCAAGTAGTTGTGACAATGTCTGTCAGTGATGCTTCTCTTTCCTAAGAGTAAAGAAGTCAAGTCTCAGTCTAGCCAGGACAGCAAATAGTTTTTGCTAGTTCCTTCTGTCTTTGTGCATGGTTGGAGCATAAGCTGAAGTGGTTTTCTTAGTTGTCTTCCACAAATTTTGTCAGGTTTGTTGCCCATTTGTTACAAATCCTTTCAGTCTATTTTGAAGTGTTTGCACAAGGGCTTCAAAATTAAAGATAACTTGCTTTTAATTGCTAGAGTTGATCTGGAGTGGCATCAGATTTCATTGTCTGTAGAGTAAATCTAATGAGAATTATGCTAAACAAGACAAATTTTTTATATCATTTTTATATAATTCTGTGTTTTATTTCTGTCACATAAGGTGTGCTAAGCAAAATATTTGGTTGTCACATGTATATGAATTAGGATAGGATATTGGTCTTGAAGGTTGTCCATATATAGCTCTCTATTTATTTACATGTGGTTTATCTGGACTGCACTTAAACCCCATCATGTGTCTGGATGCTTCTGAGATGGCTCTGTGCTGACAGGCTGGGGCAGGCCAGCCTTTCATGAATACCACATGATGTGTGGTTGGAGGGCTCCAGAGTTAACATCTATGGCTTAATCTTCCCAAGATCACAAGCCAGAGCTTTCTTACCACAGCTCCATCTGCCCTCCTGCCACTGGACAGCATTACTTGCATGTCTCACTGTTTCTAACTCGTGGAAGGTGGCTGCCTTTCTTCACAGGGCAGGAGAGAACTTGGCATGAGGGCTGCTTTTGTGCTTGCACGACTGGTAACATGGAATAGTGCCTGCTGAAGGGGACTGCTGGAAGTCTGACTGGCTTGATTTGCTTAGGGCAGAGACAATTTAGAAGCTGATACAACTTTGTGCTTGGCTCAGTTTGGTCCTCACACCTCCAGCACTGTTGATGTAGTATTGTACCACTGTGCCTGGGCTCCGTGCAACACAACGCTGACAGCAGGATCTGAAGAGGGTTTAAATTGACCCACTGAGACTGAAACTTCTGTGGTAAGATCCTGCCAATACTGTATGAAAAGTTGGGCTCATATAAGCCCAAACATACTGTTCACCTCTTTAATCCCAGCTTGGTCTTGTGATGTGAATGCTACCTGAGTAGAGGGTGCATTCCCTTTTATTTTTTTCCTTCCAGTCAGGTGAGATTGCACAGCAGGATCCTGAAAGATGCCTGCAGGTCTTGTCTGTTGAAGTTTGTGTCTAAATCCAGGCTCCTTCTCATAGACGCTTCAGTTTTATCTGATTTCTCTAGGCTTTGTTCATTCATGTTTGATACCCTCAAGGATGGGGTCTCCACAGTCCTGGGCACCTGTGCTTTGTCTGAGCAGCCTCATTGTGACAGGCTTTTTGTCCAGCTGTGATTTATCCTGAGTCTGATGCCACTCATGGAATAACTCAGAGAAGCACCGAACTTCGTCTTCTCTACAGCCTTTCAGTAGGCAGCTCAAGTCACCGGTCAAGTGAACCTTCATTTTCAAGAGGGCCGTAACATTCTAGGAGGGGTCAGAGAAACTTAGACAAGTGTAGAGAACAATATTCTCGTTGTTTTAAGTTGTGAATTCTTGGGTTCATTTGATTTTCTGTTACTACTATAGTAATATTTCAACAGTCATCTGCAGCAAAAAAGGGGAAAGGGCTTTTGCTCCTTTTTTCGGTTTTTTAACTCTGTAAGTGTAGAGAATCCCCAGGCTGTGGTTTGGTGGGTAGAGTTTTTATTTACTTGTTCTCTGTTGATTCCTTTGTCCTATGTTATACACACATTTTTAACCTCTCTGCTTTAGAAGGTTATGTGGGTATTGGCAGATAGCTTGGTAGGATTCAGGTCAACTTAGTAGGATTCAGGTGCCTAGGAAACCAGAAAGCAAGAAAGGCAGTTGAAGGGATAATTGATTTTTGGTTTTAAAGGTGCCAGCTTTTGTTTAGCTCACCTTCTTTTCTGAACGTGAGCATAGAGCATGACTCTCCCTCTTTTACCTCCAGGTGTGTGGCATGAGAAGGCATTTAAGCAATATTTTCCAGACATCAAATAAAACTTCTAGTAAAAATGGTCTTTCTCTTATGGATAGTTAAATATATCAATAAGCATAAAGGAGAACAGTCTATTTAGGATGTTCTCATGCATTTTAAACTAGCAAAGAGAGCCAAGCAAAAAGGATCAAATACAAATTTTTTTCCTTTTCACCTTTGAGGCTGTATAAATCAAGACAAGGAATTTACATTCTTTTAGTAAGCAAGTAGAGAGGCGGTGGAATTTGCAAAACTCAGGTGTGTGATGGGTTTGTGTCGATCTGTTGTAATCCTCCTCTCAGTCTTCATTTGGAACTCGCTGTGTTTTTTACATAGAGTGCTCTAGCAGCTGTAGTTTATCTGCTGTATCTTGACACAAATATATCATTCCTTTGCTGCATGTCTACTTGGAGAAAATAGTGGCTGCTACCACTTAGGAAGTGTTGAGGTACTTACTTTTTTGTCTTTACTTAGATGAAGTGAGTGATCAACAGGAGAGCAGGCTGAGATGAAGTTGTGCTTCCAGTATTTTAAGAAATCTATTTTATATAGTGTTTCTTTCATGTGCAATTGATTGGGGCATGTTTTCAACACATGAATCCCAATCAGTGGCTACTGTGTTATGTCAGTCTATACCGTAGGAAACATTATTCATTTGGTAGAGAAAAGAAATTTTCATGAGCTTACAGAGAAATAAATGCAAGCTAATCCAGCTTTTGACCTTCCAGTTAACCTGACAGAATTAAAATAGTGACCTCAGCTTCCTGAGGATGGGAGATGGAGAGGGAGGTGCTGTGTTCTTCTCCCTGGTACCCAGTGATGGGACATGTGAAAATGGTTCAAAGCTGCACCAGGAGAGGTTTAGACTGGACATCAGAAAACATTTCTTTAACGGGAGTCTTGCCAAATACTGGAACAGGCTTCCTAGAGAGGTAATTGTTGTCCCAAGACTGTCAGTGTTTAAGAGACAGTTTGACCGTGCCCTTAATAATGTGGTCAGGCGATGGATTAAATGGTAATTATAGATCCCTTCCAACTGAACTACTTGTTCTGTTCTAAAGTAGTCGTAGTTGTGATTACCTGCAGTTTGACCACGTTTGGGGTTTTTTTCTTCTTAGTGTGGGCTAAGTAGCTTAGGCACTATCTTCCTGCTGTAATACTGTCTTAAAGCAACTGATCCCTTTCTTCCTCCTTGTTCTGCACTAATACTTCCAAGTCCAAACTGGATATGGGGAATGTGGTATTGTATAGTTGAAATGAGTGTGGTTAGTCTTGGTGCTATGCCATGAGATCCATAGTTAAGTTTCTTGGAGTCCAGATCCTGAAATGTTGTACAGTTGTTTAGGCAGAGTTACAGTCTTAGGTGCTGAGAGAGCAAGTGTCTCCTCTGGTTTTCACTCAGCTTCCTAGGGAGACTTCAGAATTCATTGCTTTCCCTTCCCTGTTACTGAGTCAAGAAGAAGTATGTAGCCAAGCCCAAAGCTATTTTTGGCTTTAAGTAGAGTGCTATGAATTTTTTTCAGTTCAGAGGAACATTTGGAAAGCTGGTATGATATACAGCTTGAAGAAGCCCTCTGATGATATCTGAGGCAATGGAGTCTTGAAATTCTGGCTAATTTTCACAGAAATTGCACAAAAAATATGATTCTGAAATTGGTATTGCTTCACAAATCTGCATGAAAACTGGCAGGCCTTGGAACTGTGCCAGTAATACTGCCAGTCCATGTCCTGCCTCTGTATTTGTATTTTGAGGTCTGTGTGGTGGCGCATCACACACAGCCATGATGTGCAGTGTGGGATGGGGGTAAAACAGCAGCTCATTCTTGCTTCCGAAGAGAGATGAGTTTAATGCTTGTGGTGTTTTATCTCCTGTAGCAGTCCGCCTCTGGCTGCTTGGGTGCGGGGAGTGATGATAGTTTCCTGTCTAGGCTGTGGTCTCTTTAATGGTCTGTGCAAGTAGTTCCTGGAATCTTGTTAGTTATTTTTAATCTGTATTTGAAGTATTTACACTTGAAAATAATAATTTTGAAACTTGCTCTTATTTGAGTTTTAATACACCTAGACCACCACATTCCAGGAATGGGACTATCAGCTGTTATTTCACTGGAAATTATTATAGTTCAGGTTGTGCAGTGCTTGTTCCAGAACATGGTATTAACAGATGAGATGTTATTGGAGGATTTTTGGCCTGTATTTTAGATGTTATTTATGTTTGGTTTTATTCAACATGAAGCTAAACTTTTCTTTTAATGGAATCAGCATGTTTGTCTTTGAGTGGTTTATCTTTAGCCAAAATAAATTATATTTTTGTAGCTAGGCATTTCAAGAATAAAAAATTAATCTGCCCTGGAGGTGTGAAAGTAACAGATTTTATATTTCCATTAAAAAAATAAAAGCAAAGCTTCAATGTTAATATTTTTCCTTATCAGAAATTCGAGAATTCACAAAACTGTAATTTTTCCTAAGAAAGCAAAGTAGAGACAGAGTAAATTACTTGCAACTCTAAGGAATGTATTTATATGAGCCGATGTAATGTTTTATTTCCATTCTGGTAGAGATCTCTCAGATTGTAACGATGAATACTTTGGCAGCCTCACCTAAGGGAGTCTTGCAAGTCTCCTGTAAATAAAATCACCTTCAGAATAATTGTTCCATTTCTATTTCTCTTTCTACCTCTTTTGTGAGATTTATTTACCTTGAGGGTCATAAATTGTGAGAATTTTGATCTACACACATCTATACCTGTGATAAATAAATTTTTACCTTCGTTTAGGACATACTTAGAAAATAGATGCTAGCATTACTATCCAACAAATAATATTTCACATTTATTTAGCCGTGGTAGCATGGTGTTAGTGGAATGATTAGTAGTCATTCAGAGATTATCCTTTTCCTGAAAGCATGAATTATTTAATAGGAAAGAAAGAAGAGTTGTTTTTTCCTAAGGTTTTATTTCATAGTACCTAGTTTATAATTTTAAAATATGTATTTAAAGATAGAAAAAAATTATTTCAAGGAAATCCAAAATTCTATTATCGCCTTGTGCAATATAAGCATTTACATGGAGTTGCTTCAGATCAGATGTCAGCCTTACATAGGACATTGCACAGAAGCAAGTCAAAGATTTGAGCTAAATTTACACCAGAGAGGGTTTGTTGCTTCTCTTCTGTAGATGCACTGACAAGAGAGTGCATAAACTTTGCTGGGAAACATATTTTTTTGTCATCTATTTAAGATCTTTTACCAATAGTTTTTCAGTGTTTCCCAAGTGCTTTTAGTGAGGGTTAAGTCTTCATCCTTGTCTTGAAAAGACTTGGCTTTGGAGCAGTGGAAGGCAGGATAGTACAGGATCTGAAGGGTCTCCATCAAACAGAGCCTTGAAAGAACACTGACACTTGGGGTTTGGCCTCAGGGACACTCAGGCAACAGTTAAACCTGGGGACAAAAGGGTATTTTTCTTACACACCACCGCTTTGCAGCTTTGGATTTTGAGGTTTCCTCGCTGGAAGAGTGACTTCTCAGGAAGTACAGATGAATGTATAAACTGAGCTTTCCCATGTGGAAGAAGGAAAGTTGCTAAATGTGTTAAAAAATGCTTTCCAAAATGTGCAGAAGTTTAGAAAGTAAATATGGCAATATTTACTTTTAGGAGACTTTTATCTGTTAAATTTTATTGTAATTAGTTTATGGAATCAACGAAATCTTGAAATGGCGCTGCTTTTAAATGTGGATTTTCTTTTTTTAGCACTGGTTGGACCATTCAAAGTTCATTAAGAAGCAAATAAAAAGTAAGTACTATATGTCTGCCTGTTTATTTTGTTACTTCCTAAAGAATTTGAACTTAGAGTATTTGAACATGAATGCAAATGTTTAAATATGCCCTTTAATGGAATAAGTATTTCATAGGAAATAGTTTTAATTTAATGGGCTGACTATATGATGTCTAAATTCAAGAACTCTTATTAGGCAGTAGCCCTTGCTAAGCACGCCCTGTTTGTCTGAGGCAGAGGAGGTTGCCAGGTAATTTCAGTCTGATCTGTGAAATCAGGTTGCCTGGACACAGATCACAGTTCATGTCACTGCTTCTGATCCAGAACAGATTTCCTGCATTTTTGTTCAGGCACTGGAAAATATTTCATTGCCTAATGCTTAATATGGTTAATTTTTTATTATTATTATATTTTATATTATAAATAAAACTAGCAGAAATACCTACTGTTTTGTCAAATGTAATTTTGGAACAGCCGCTGTTTCATCCAAGGTGGTTTTTTGCGTTTGGCCACAGAGTTTTCTTTGGAAATTGGCTAAGGCAGGGAAGTAGCCCCTGGATCCCTGATAATCTCATTGCAGCCTTGGGTACAGTTACTATACTGCAGTTGGCAACAGTGGTGGGTCAACTGAAACCATCCATCACTTCTGTGAAATTAAGATACAGTGTTTTTTAAGGCAGTTGTTGACCCCCCCCCCCTTTGCAGGACCTCACAGAGATGGATCTTGATTGCATTTCTTTTTGATAAGTATCCAAATATCTAGAAGATTTTTGTTGATGGTGGAGTTCTTCAACAGCCTTTAGCATAGTTTACTGTCACCCTGTGGTGTGTGGGTGTCAGCCCGCTGGAGTACGTGGTAAAGATAGCTGCTGTGGGTAGGGCTTTGGTAGATGGTTTTCTCTCACTTTTTCATCACATCACAGACTCCTTTACCTTAAGCGACTAAATTATTTGCACTGTGCTTTCTGTGGTAGCTTTGTCCTTTTTGAATGGAAAATCAGTGATTCTCTAACACCTCCAAGCAGTTTAGTTGCATGGTTTTGTCTGTTTAATTTGTGAAGGGCCTTTTTAAAAAAGAAATTGGCCAATCCTGGCTCTGAGGAATGCTGAAGAGAGAAGCAATTTTTTGGATGCTGTAAAGGTCTCTCTCCCAACAGGGTGCTTTTCTTTACCTTGCAATCAGCAGATGCTTTATGAAGACCTCCTCTTTCATGATGGATGTTTCTCACTGGTCTGTTTTCCAAGTCATTATCTCATCTATGCAGACCTTACCAGTGGTTCCTGTGTGCACAGGGTACTATAACCCATCCTCTAGGAGCTATCCTTGGAGACAGAATCAAAACTTTAATTATTCAAATTTTAGCTACATGTGATTTAGTAGAAAGATCATTAATAGGCACATATATACTGTCTTGATGTGGTGTTACAGAAGATGTTACGAAAGTGTGAAAAACTCATTTTTTCCAGCAATTAATCTGTCAGCAGGGAGTTAGTTTGGAACATGAGGCTAAGACAGATAAGAATGCATTGATCAAAGTCTCATAGTAGCTGGGTAACTTTTTATTATCTGTATTACATAGAAAGTCAGGTGTCTCATTCACCTTCTGACATGAGTGAACACTTTTTACAACTCCGCTTGATGGAATTTGTTAGGTTTCTGTGTTCGTGGGTGCCTTCCAGAGTCCTCTTCAGCACTTTGCACCTTATTGATCCTACTTTTTCTCATTTTTGTGTTTAAATTGAAGCTGATCTATGGGTAGGGGTTTCTCTTGGAGTAGTGTTTGTGCCTGGTGGTAACAAGGAGTATCACCCTCTCCTTCCCTTTTTCTTCCATCTGCCCCTGGGTCCAGCAACAGGCAGCGTACCTGGAACTTGCTGTCATTCACAGCATCCTCTGGGACACACCTCTTTGGACCAAAATGTGTTTGCCAAATGGACTGTTGCTTGACCAATTTGAATGAACGAGTATTATGAAGTATGGTAATAGGCTAATATTTTTACTTCATGCATTTTTAAATTCTAAAACTCAAGAAATATTTCTTTCTTTGAAGAATTTGAAGAATGTAATTAGTTTGAGGGTTCTTGGGTGGTGGTCAGGGGTTCTTCTGCGTTAGCAGAACTGCAACTGGAATAAACTTTTTTTCCTATTTGAAATCTCTGCATGTACAGTTGGACCTCCGTACACGTTGCATTTTCGAATTAAGTACTATTCATCAGAACCGAACAACCTTCATGAAGAGTTTACAAGGTAGGAGCTTTGAGTGCTTGACTGGGTGACTGGCAGAGGGGTAAATAAGATGTCTAAAGTACATGGGGGTACCATGAGCAGGTGATCTGAGCTTGCTTGCTAAGAGTGGTCATTTTGTTTGCTTTCTAAGGTGTTGTCCTACTGTCGGAGAAACTTAACAATTTTTATTTACTGCCAGAAAGCATTCAGAGGCCTCTCCAAGAGTTTTAGTGTCTAGGAGATGTATTTTGGTGCTTGAAGTTGGCAAAGAAAGGCAGCATTGGGTGGGGAGAGCTGCAGCTGGGAGTCAGCTGCTCTTGATATGTGCCATATCTCTGAGAGGATTTTCCATTGTCCTGCTAAAATGCCAGTTCCCTGCTTTGTCCCTCTTGCTCTGAAATTTGGAGGTGGTTTCATAACGCTACAAAGGCCACAGAATTATGGGAATAGACAACTTGAGTTCTTGGTTACCAGTTGATTGAATCTCTTCTGCTTCCTTATGATTCTCTGGAGCAAAAGGTGTATAGCCTGCATTGTATCAAGTCAGTTTCAGAGTATATGCAAGTCTTTTGTTTCAGTCTGGAGGGCTGCTCTCTGTGAGGCTTATACCTTCATAGCACTGTGGTCTGATTTAGAGGTTATTCTGAAAATTGGGAGAGGAGCAGCTGGAGAAAAGGGTTGACTTGTCTTATCTATCTGCTTACTGTGTGTCCCCTTTGTATAACAGTCATCTATCTTAATGTTATTTTATCTTTCCCTTTGGTCTGTTTCTCACCGGAGGGCACTTTCCATGTTTTCTAATTTGCCTGGCAATAATCAGTGTACTCCCAATCGGCCTAAGGTGTTTAAAGAGGTTTGATTGTTGGAGTTCATGTGCATGTGATGTTTACATTAAACTTATGCCTGCAGGCATATGAATGATTACTGTCGCCTTTGCTATCTGCTGTGTTGACCATGTTCTTTTTCACTGCCTGAGACAAGATTAAAGTGCTAATTGTCACCACCTTATGATGTAGACACAGAATCTTTAATATCCGTTACCAGTTCAGTGCAGCAGTGTTAATTCAATAAAAGGGCATATTTCTATTCAATGTATAACTAACTTAGAGAAATCTCTACCACTTATGTAACTGAGTATAAGATCTTAAGAGATGCAAAAATCATAGATGATTTTTTGACATTTCTGATGAGAAAATGCGGTTAAATTAGTAGGAATAATACATGTTTCCTAGAAATTGATGGAAGTCTTCATACATCTGAGTGCATGTCTGACAAGTATTACATTTTCCCTGTGGTCAAATTATTCCATTACTGTCTACCACAAGATTTCTTGCTTAATCCTCTGAAGCATATGATCCTAGTCACTGTGAGATTGGCTTTCTGAGCTATGTGATCATTGCTGTGATCGAGTAAGACATTTTGTCTGAAAGTATTAAACTCTGATGCTTTGTGATCTAATTATTGCTGAAAGGTGACATTTCAGAGGACTACTTTAATTAGAGAAACACGTTAGTCAGCTAAATATTCAGTGTAATGAACAGATTTTTTTAAAAAAAATATATAACGTTAACAGAAGACCACTGTAAAACTGTATAAGAAAAATGAAAATAGGCTGGGAATTGATTTTACAGTGAATAAAGAGGGACATTTTTCTTTTTTTGTTGGAGAAAGTGATTCTGAATTTAAGAATTTTTTAATTCTTAAATTTTTAATTCTTTCAATTTTAAGGGTTTGGGGGTCTTTTTAAGAATCTTTATGCTGGCTGGATCATATTTTCCATGCAGCATGTTGAGTAAATGGTGAAGATTAATAACTCTACACTCAAAATTATTCCAAGTGGAAATTAAATGGGAGTAAGAGGTGGAAAAAAAATAATCATTAACAATAACAATGAGCTTGCCTGGTGGGGGAGGGGAGGCATTTGAAATTCCTTCTGGAGATCTACCTTCTAGTAGGCTTCACTTTCTAGTGAAACTATGAGCACCACATTCTCATAATTAGCACAGTAATGGGAAATGTTGAAACCCTTCACCCGTTATGTCTTTTTTCAGTTTAAAAACACAGTTGAAATCCAGTGTGTTTTGGAAGACACCTTCTGTCACTTTTGTGCAACCTGATTAGTTAGTTTAGTTAGAAAAACAGAGGAATGTGTCTATGTTCGTGTGTTGTGGAGAATTTTCTAAGCTATTTTGCTGGTTTGGAGTAGCAACAGTTGAAATGCCGATGCTTGTCAGCCTGCATGCAGAAAAGGAGCAAGAGTAAGCCATACCAACCAGAACAGGGCTGCAGCACTGCCCAGGCCAGCTGACACTGTTAAAGGCACTGCCCAGATCCCTCTAGCAAATTGAGAAGAGTTCATGGCATTGTGAATCATCAAGGACATCAAGACATACAGGAAGTATACATGTCTGCCATTAATCTATGCATGTAAAACATCCAGGTTTGATTGGCAAGTCAGGTATTAGTCAAGTATGTGAATCACAGGATGTGACACAGAGCTAATGTGGATAAATCTGATTCTGCTGTAGTATATCGTGAGAATTCCTAATCTTCATTTCTGTTTCTCTGTCTACGCTGACTATTCATCCTTCACTGCACGTCCTCTGTGATGAAAAACACTTTCTTTCCAGCCTCCTTTGCAAAGATGGGAGGGTTTTATGTTTGCATTTACTGGGCCGACTCTCAGTAGTACTTCATGCTTTCTTCTCTCGAGTCACTCGTCTTTGCAAGGCTCACCCCACAGCATCCAGAGCAGTGCAGAGCTTGCCTGTGCTCTCGAGTCCTGCACAGACCTCCTGCATGACCCAGGGCACTTGTGCATGCCTCAGAGCCCAGTTCTGAGTGGCTGTGAGACATGAAGCATGCCTAGGACTGAAGATTAGCAACAGCTTAAAATACTACAACAGTTTGAAGGCTGGAAATTCCGCCTTGGCATACTAAATAAATATCTGGACACTATGGAATTCAAGGTTCTTTTATTTAGAACTTTTCTGCTATTTTAAGTGACATTCTGAACTTTCCCTTTTGGCCAATTTGGACTTTTTGCATGTTCTGTGTTTATGTTTGAGAAGGTATCCCTGAAGCCTACATTCCTTTGTCTACATTTTGTTTCTAGATCCTGTAGTTCAATTCTTGCTTGAATTGGGTAAGACCCCAGTTTAGGAGAACATTGGACTGTCAGCAACATTGAGGTTGCTGTGGTGTATGCCAAGATAGAGTACATCCCTAAAAAGCAAGGCTTTGGACAATGTTCTGAGCACAGCTGGTTGGTGAAAAATGTGCTTCTCTTTGATTTTAGTGAAAGCTGTGGGATCTTTGAGTGTCAGAGGGTGTATCTGAGTGATCCCAAATACCTTTTTTTTCCAAGACCAAGTTAATGAAAATGTTATTACTTAATGCATTGGGATATTTGTCCAGCTAGTGGAGCTAGAAAGATGCCGTTATAAATACTTTTGACTTTCTGAATTTTTATTTGTCAGGTACCTGTTTGTATTACAGCTCCGGCAAGACATTCTTTCAGGGAAGTAAGTACCATTTTACTCCTGCAGCTGTAACTTAAAGAATTTATAGTAGTTAACTTCTTAGTGATTTAAAATTTTACTTTGCTGTGTGGTCTTTTTAATTCTTCATGGTATTTATGCACAGATTATGAACATGATTTACAGTTCCACATGCATTTTTTTTTCTTTAGAAAACAGACACAAAGGACTTTGTGTACATCATGACCATGTTATTGACAAATGGAATGGGTAGACATTTTGATGGATTGAGCAGGTGATGGAAATGTGTAAAGAGAGCAAAGATTGTCCTGTTTTTTATTACTTTAAAATGTCACATGAACTTGCTATATTTTTGCAGTATGGTAGGTAAAATAGAGGAATAAGAAGTTGAAATGCAGCACTTCCTGTTCAGGCCAACAATGCAAAAATATTTTGCGTGTTTATAGTCTTACCCATGCCAATAAATTCACACATGCTTTTTTTTCATTTCCTTATTTTTATTACAGAAACAAAAAAAAAAATCTCAAAACCATATGTTCTGCAATACAGTGTTGAAGTAAAAATGGTTCTTTAGTCAGTTTAATGTTGTCTCTACTAGTTTAAGCTTGTTTTATGGTGTAGCATGAATTTAATGCTAATTGCAATGTACCAACTTGGGAAATAATCATACATAAGTAAAAATTAATTGCAGATATTTCATATCATTAGTAGTTTGTGGAAGTTAATGTTTCCATTTCTTGTATCAGGCTACTTTTTAGCTTTATTGCGAGAGGAATTCACTGACAAGAGACATAATTTTTACAGTTTGGGTTTTTTTGTTTTTAAGACTGAAATGCCCGTATGAAACTGCTGTTGAACTAGCAGCTCTCTGTCTTCAAGGTAGGCAACCTTTTGCAAGTGGTTTGTCTTAATATATTAAAAAACTCACCTACTGGTTTCCTTTTTTTTGTTACTAACACTTTCTCACTGATCGTATATAAATGTCCTTCCTTTTCCCAAGGAGAAAAATTTTAGGGAGGTATTTTCATAATTTGCCTCCATTCGTAAGTTCTGAACTACATTAGCCAACATCAGCACACTGGCTAAGGGGAAGGAGCCTCTATGGCATGGCTAGACAAACATTTCATGGAAACCAAGGGCTGACCAGGAAAGAAGGACCCCAAGTAGTTCCCTGCTGAGGGAGAAGCTGTGGTTAGTGCACATTGCTATCACTTCAGCCTGAAGAGCCAGCTGGCCCTTCAGCACACCCTTTGTGGCACGTGGGTCCCTGGGAACTTGGGGCTCCAGCAACCTGGACAGTGCTGGGGAGAGGAAGACTCCGCAGTGTGTAACACAGGAGATGGTTGCAGGGCAGGAGGTGGCAGGTACTGGAGAGAATTACATGGAAAGGTAAAAAGTAAGATTACTTCTGTGTCAGGAGCAAGGGTAACAAGATTTTTTAAAAAAAAAAAAAACCTAGATCACTGGGTTTCGTTAGTTTATTGTAGAAAAATGTATTTTTTTAGTTGTCACAAGTATGTCAATGGAAATATTCATTCCAGGCCAGGCAGTTTGTTTTGCAAATAGGAAGGAAACTTGTATCATGAAGCTCAAATCAAATTCACTTTTTTCTAAAAGAATGTACAGTGAGCTGGACCATTCTAAGCATATCAGCAGCAACATGAATTGAGATGAAAAATTCTCTTCCTGTTTTGCTGGTGGTTGGGCCATGGCATATGGAGTGCTTAGGCAGAGTCTTTTAGTTTAATTACAGCTGTGGAGATAACACAGTGATTCTAGATGGACTTGACAGGCAAAATTGGGAATTCAGTTCCAAACAGCAACAGGTGTAAATCTTAAAGCAATGAGTTATTTTGCCACACCAGCCTGGCACAGCTGTGATTGTTGGGCGTGCAAAGATCTGCCGTGGGCAAAGTCCATGTGTCTTTTTGAGGTGGAGGAAATACAGAACCCATAGTGATTTCTTGCTTCCATTTTCACAGATAAAAACACTGGTAGCCTCACCCCTGGTCTCAGCAAGGAGAATCAGGCAAACAATAATAGGTTGATGCCGCCACATTTTGAGTAGTAACTGACCCCTGTGATTACTGTGTAAACGTAACGCAATAGCTGTTCATCATGTTTATGATGTCTCCAGCTAGGTACCAAAACTAATACTCCTTGACACTGTGGGAACATACTTTTGTACTTTTTTGCTGTCTTCTTTTCAGTTTTCCACCGTTTTGGCATCATCACAATAAGTTTCTCCAAAATTATTTCATTATTGCAACTAATTCATTATCTCTGCTGACATATGCAATAATTAGCATTTTTTATGTAAAGTTAGCAACATTTTCTTGACATGGGAAACTTAATCAAGCAGAAAAGTATGAAGGAACGTCAATTATTCTTTCCTCAGCAGGTTACGTTTACTCTGTAAAATCCAGTCTTGCTCCTTAGTGTGGCTTTCCTAAGAGCAAAGAAAAAGCTTTAAATGGCTTTTTAGGCCTTAGTGCTCTAACTTCTCTGAAAGAAAAGCCTTTTCTCTTCGCAGATCAGCTTTAAATGCTTTTTTTTTTTTTCCCTCCCCCAATGAAGTTGTTCTGTGACAGTAATTCTTTCTTTCAAATAGCAGTTTCCAAGTTTGGAGTTTCTTATGAATCCTCTTCCAAACGAAAAAATACTGATTTGTTGCAGTCCTGTGAAAGAAACTCTGTAGCAACTAACATTGATTTGCAATATGGGGTAACTTGTACAGTAGATACATAATCCTGTGCTTCACTCAGGGATTGCCTACTGGATGGTTGTCCTCAAATTTGAGTTTTCATTGTTAGAATAAGTTTTTAACGGCCTCATTACTGCTGAGTGGCTTTAGTGTCTAACCAGACATCCTTTTGAAATTGCAAATTAAAATGAAAAGGAAAACATTTTCTCAGATGTCCAATTTTCGGTTCTAGTCATAAGACATCTTCATGGGATACTGCAAACTTTTTCCTTCTGCATAAAATAATCAATAGCATATTTACAAATAAATATATTTCTGCAGTTTTCAAAAACTTTCTCGGAAACTTCCCTTTAAAAATGTCCTCCAGTTTATGCAGTTATTTGTTGAAGAACATGCATAATGTATATAAATGTGTAATGTAACACCTACCCTACCTCTCCACCCGTCCCTCCCAACCCCACAAAGAAAAAAAGAAAAAGTTAGGGGCATGCCAAAGCATGCTACTTTGTCATAAAACCACAAATCAAAAGATGGGTCCTCTGCTGTGCCATTCTGTTGAAAAATACTACTGTTGCTGAGCCATTCAGGGAAGGCAATCCACCACAGTAGTGACAGCATCCTAATAAGGAGCCCACGACTACCCTGTGCAGGGGGCTGGTGAGGCTCTGACTTACTCTGAAGACCTATTTGATAGAGGTCAGACAGATTACATAGTTTGTTCACTGAAAGTGAATAAACAGTGAGTGCAGCAATTGAGAAACAAGGGTGATTTTTTTTTTAACCTTATACTACTTCCTTAGCTTCTCTGTGTATCCTTTGTCCTTCAAGCTCATGATTCTTTTCATCCTTCCGTGTCCCCTTTACAGCACAGAAAGCCTTCATTCTCTGCCCCCTCACTCAGTTAACTAGTAGAGAAATCTCCTGTGTTTTTCCTAGATGGTTGTCAACACATCAAACTTCAGATTCTTACTTTTTTTTTTTCTATTGAAGTCCTCCTTGCTAATGTGTTTGCTGTGGCTTCCTTTTATGTAATAGAGACTGGACTGCCAGTATTTCATAGCAGTATCTCTGTGAAATAGGTTTCCAGCTTTGATGGAACAGCCATAGAGCTGAGATACCTGTTAAAGAAAAAGACACATAGATAAGAATTCTGTAAATCGCAGTTGAGAGAAAAAAATGTGTGAGAGGCAGTAATTAGAAATGAAGTTCAATTAACTCGATTTGTTTAATATCCTCAGGACTGCTAAATATTTGACTGCTCTAGTTCTCAAAACTACCTAGTAGGTGGTATCAGCAAACAGATTGCTTTTCGTGTGTAACTTCCTATATACTACTCGATCCTGCCACATATTTCTGAAGTCTTGAGTGTGAAGTCAATTTTTGCAACTGTTAAGTATAGAAGTGCCCTAAAGCAATAAAACTGTTTTCTTCAGGGGATTTGGTTTCCCTCTATGCCTTAATTTTAATTTTATTTTGGTAGCAATACCAAAATACTACTACTACTACCACCAAAATACCACTACTATTGGTAGCAATAGTAGTAAACAGTTAGGAAACAATGACTAACAAAGGCCTGGTTGGGAATCACATCATATGTCAGGTGACACGTGATACTGCCAAGCAGTGTGTTCGCCACACAGTCCCAAGGCAGTGGTGCTACAGCCTTTTTGTTTAGCTGAGGGGCTCCAGGAGCAAAGCGTGTCACAGACACAGGACAGTTAAGGGCGGCAGACACTGAAATGCTCCACACTTACATCTCCTGCTGAGCTCAGTGGAGCTGGCAAGTGTTCTGCACCTAGAAAAGAAAATACCAGGGCCTAAGCATATAAGTAGAAAGTGACAACTCAATGATGTTCATGTCTCATCATTTCTTTCCTTAAAAATTACTTAATCTGAATATTACACCACCACTGTGGTTTAAGAAAAAAAAAAAAGCACAACTTTGGCTAGTTTCATGAGAGTAGGTCTTCCCTTCATGTTTTGAGATGAACAATAGCATAACAAAGCAGGCCACAAAATAGGAAGTGTTTTGGAGTGAAAAGTGTGCAATAAGAGGAAGTAGTGCCTTGATGATTGTTTTTAATAGAAACTTTATTTTCTTTAAGTGCTTTAAAATTCACAGAAGCAGCTTCAGTTAAGCTGGCTCATTTATAAGAATGTGGAATGTCGGAATTCTGTACCATAACCTTACTCTGCTCCTGCAAATGCGTTTATCAGACTTCTGCTGTAAAATCTGATTTGAATTTACTGGAGCCAGGAGGTGGAGGGTAGGGCATTTACTTAAAGCACTGATACAAGTGCATTCTCCTACAACATACTTAGAAGCTTACAAACTATCCTTGTCTTTGTAGAGATAATGAAATTAAATGTGTCCGGTCATCCCAAGATCTTTATATTTTTAACTTCTCAATTGATTGATTTCAGCTGAGCTGGGAGAGTGTGAGCACCCTGAGCACACACCAGAGCTGGTGTCTGAATTCAGATTTGCACCAAACCAGACCGAAGCAATGGAATTTGACATTTTTCAGAAATGGAAAGAGTGCAGGTAGAGTACCTGTGTGCGAGTGGGGTCTGTAGCAATGGGCTTTCCTCTTTTCCAAAGTCAAATCCCTTCAACAGACATGAAATGGTGATTGTTTGTCAGTTGAGAGGTTTTGTGAAAAGGCTTTGAGCCTTCTGCTTCCCTAGAAATGGCAAGCGGCAATTTAGGGAAGGTTGGTGGGCGAGTTTTTGATTTTTTTTTTTAATTAGTTTTTCTTTAGATGGTTTTGTAATAATTTATGGAGTCAGATGTTTTTCCTGTTTATGTTGTAAATAAATCTCCTCTCTCTTTCTCTCTGTCTTTCACACATGCAAACATAAAGTTTTGTGTTTGGGGTGGTAGCAAACTCATTTTCCTGTCTTTTGTTAATAAATATGGTATATTTCAGTGGTGAACTTTCATCCATATTGGTAATTTTAGACCTTTTTCCATTTTCATCCCTCTGATTGATTTTCATGTGGAGGGAAGAGGGTAAAAACATAAGCTAAGCTTGAAATACCATTAAGTATCAATAAGATTAAGGGCCCAAAGAAAAGTGTTAGGGAAGCATTTAAAGCAGACAATAATTTTTTACCATGCAAAGTATAAATTTTTTGTTCGTAGGGGAAAGAGCCCGGCGCAGGCTGAATTGTGCTACTTGAACAAAGCTAAATGGCTAGAAATGTATGGTGTAGATATGCACGTAGTTAAGGTAAGAGCCATATGATCTTTTCTCAGTGTGGGGTCCCTGCCCTGAGGGGTGGGTCAGTCCCTGAGGGGTGTTCTTGGTATGGTGCGGGTCCCTCCGAAACAGTTCCCACCTGCAGTGCTCCTCCCGAGAGCGCTTCTCCAGCCGTGCTCCCAGAGGGTCCCTCTCCACTTGCGTTCTCCTGTGTCCCTCCGTTTCTTCCTGCTGTGTCCCTTTCCCCTGGTGGGCACTGCCCGCTCTTAAGGCTGGATGAGCTGAGGTGTGGGCTGCCCTGGATGCAGTGTTGGTGCAGGTCCCTCTCCATGGGCAGCACGTGGGCTCCTCCCACGCGGGGGCTCCTCCCACGCGGGGGCTCCTCCCACGCGGGGGCTCCTCCCACGCGGGGGCTCCTCCCACGCGGGGGCTCCTCCCACGCGGGGCGCCCCGCAGCCTCCTGGGGCTAAAACACCGCGGTTTGCACCCAATGCAGGTGCATGTGCTTCTGCTCTGTAATGTTAAAAAAATATGCAAACCTTATCACTTAGTTTAAGAGCCGTGGATTTGGTGAATGTACTGTAGTAAGATTTACACTGCTAATGGCATATTGAGGCTTAATTCTGTACTTGCTTGCAGGGAAGAGATGGTTGTGAATATGCTCTTGGACTGACACCAACAGGCATATTGATCTTTGAAGGAGCCAACAAAATAGGCTTATTCTTTTGGTAATCTGTTTTTGGTTTATATCTCTTTCTGTTAAAATGATGAGATCTTTCTCCTTTATATAATGGGATCTTGACTGTATTTTGTAATTTAGGTTGAATCTGCAAAGTTTAAAATCTGAAGGTGAAATCTGCAGGTAGATTGGCCTGATTAGAAGTATCACTCTCAAATGTGAAATAGTTGTTGAAATAAAATTCTTTTAATGTTCTTTTAATCTTACTCTTTTTACTTCTTGTGTTTAGGCCTAAAATCACAAAAATGGACTTCAAAAAGAGCAAACTAACGCTTGTGGTTGTAGAAGATGATGAACAGGTAACTTTTTTCCCTTACTTGGGCCTGATCCAACAAAGTGTGGGCTGTGCTCAGGCTGGTAAGAACACAGGGGAGACTCAGCACACTGTTGGCTCAGGCTGTATTTTTCCTACCAAGGACAATAACTAATATGATGCATGCCAACTTCCAAAGCTTTTGTTTCTGCATTTAGGGCAGAGAGCAAGAGCACACGTTTGTTTTCCGGTTAGACAGTGCCAAAACGTGCAAACATTTGTGGAAGTGTGCAGTGGAGCACCACGCTTTCTTCAGATTGCGAGCCCCAGCAAACAGTAAATCTAGTAGATCCGACTTCATACGGCTGGGATCACGCTTCAGATTCAGGTATTTAGAGAAGTAATAGCAATATATTTATAAAAGGAGCAGATACAGCACCCAGCAAAAGGTAATAGTTTACTTTGTTTATTTCTGTATTTTAAGTGGGCGGACAGAATATCAAGCAACACATGGGACAAGATTACGCAGAACTAGTACATTTGAAAGAAGGCCCAGCAAGCGATATCCTTCTCGAAGGCATTCGACTTTTAAGGGTAAGTGTTTGTAGAGGTGTTCAGTGAATCAATCATGCAGGTGTCCTGTTAACTCATATAAATACGCCATGACAATAATGATGTCTGTACCACAGTATAAAAAGAAAAATATGTCAGATCACCTAAAAAATCAGAGTGTAGATATTTTTTTTTCCTCCAAAGTCAGAGTTCATTTTTTCCATCTTCTGGTTTTGATGTCTGCCTACACTTAATTCTTCCACCGTCATCTAAGGAGAATGTTCTTGTGGTTTCTTTTGCTACTCCATTGAGGAGGAAAGAAAAGTTGCAGCAAACCCAAAAAGGGAAAGCATGTAGTGTTTTCTTTGAAGAACGGCATGTGTCAAGTGGAGTGGAGCAGTGTCCAAAAGCATCACTGACTTGCTTACCTAGCCAGACAATTCTAGGGTTATTGAGCAGTCTCATTATGCAGTTGTTGCTGCTTTCCTGACTGTAATGATGTTATTCACTTATCCAGACTCTGACCTTAACTAGCTTGCCCTGGGAGTTATGCTGAGATATGCTGAACCTGAATGGGAATGACAAGGAACTGATTTCCCATGCAGTTTTGTAATTTATCCTTAGAAACTTAAGCTGAGAATTTTGTTCCTTGTAGAAAAACCTAGTAAGGAGCATTGTGAGAAACCCCCCCTCTAGTTCTGTATTTCTTGAGCCTGAAGGTATAGTTGCTGTATGGACCAGGGTGAGCTGATATTACCTTAGAATATCTTTGCACTTCTTTGCATTCTCAGAATATGAACCACAGTTCCATGAACAATCCCTGTGGTGTTATGGGGACGTTTTTGTTTCTTGTGGACAGCAGGGGGAAAAGGATAATAACAAGGAAGCATGCTATGTAGAGACTGTAACTCCCTCCCTGCTTCCTTCCTTAGTGCGTGTAAGGAGTTTTCTTTAATGGAAGTGCCAATCTGTTAAATTTGGGAGGTGCTGTTATGCGATACATGAGAGTCAACTATATAGTGTGAGTGACTTTATAAGTGAAAGAATGGATTCTTTTAATTTTATTATTACAATGACAGGATCTGTCAGACCTGCAGGTCATACCTCTGTCTCAGTGCTTCTGTACTTAAGTCTGTCAGATAGAGGGAGAAGAGAGAAAGTGTGGCTTATGCTCAGTTATGTTCTCTATGTATTGCAGCAGGTCAGAACTTCTGTCATACCCAGATGATCGTCTTTCAGAGTTGAACAGCATGTTTGTTAAGTTAATGCAAAAAACTCCCTCTAGATTATTGTATTTCATGCATCTCTCGACCATTAAGACCTGTACCTTGCTGCAGCCCACAAGGGTTGGACTCTGTCCTAACTCAGCCTCTTTGAGACTTCTGCAGTGTCTCACTGGCTTTGTTTCTATAAAATAATAAGAATTTCTGCAGGGGTAGTTCCTGATTTTCACGGGACTCAATGGTGCTGACATGGCAGCTAACATAGTGAGAAAAGTAGTGTTCTGGTTGTGCAGAACACATTCTGTCAAAAGTGTTTTTGCTTGTCTGCTGTCATCTCTGAAGGGCTTTGACTCTTGCAGGACCAGAGGGAGGTTTGTGTCTGCCCCATACTTTAGGATCTTGCACAGGAATGCGAGAAAACACAGGGCTGCCCTTGCAATTCAGACATTTAAGTGCAGATATGAGGATTCATTAAAGCCATAGTGTAACACCCCAATCACAAGAGCTGCAAAATGACTGATATTTCACTCGTCTTAAGGTTTTATGTTTGTTTCTTTTTAAGCAAACAATCCTGTGAAAGCAGCACAACTGTGGTAAGTGACTGCCCAAGTTCTCTTTACCTCTCAGTTGCTGTTGTCAGGCTGAAAAGATTCTGAAGATTATTTCTTCATTAGGATTTGTAGAAACAAATTCTCTGGTGTGGGATGAATTGCTTTGGCATCTCTCGTTATGAAGCACCAAATTCTTTTTGGGGACTGCCTGTGAGACTTTGTGCTTCCATTATTTAATCTATTTTAATTTTTATGTTTGAGATCAGACTAAAGTAAAACATATTTCCTTTTTTCTCGCTGCTATTATGTTAGCTTATCAAGCATTATTTGTTCCTGTTTTTTAAATGTAAAGTGAAGAAAAAGATTTTATACCCCTCTTTCACACACTAACTTCTGTGGTGTATATATAGAATAAAATATTGTTGTCTTTAAGAATGTGAATTTTACTTCAACGTAATACTTTCCTGAAGAGTAGAGCCCTGAAATACAGAAAGTTTTGGCATAAACGTACTGTTTATATAAAAACTAATTTTTTTCTCCCTTAGTGCTAAAAATACTCCTGAAGTTCATAATTACCAGGTAAGAGCATAAAAACTGTAGAGAAAAAATGTAGTCCTTTTCATATTTAGTAGTGAATATTTTGCTCTTTTTAATTAGTACAGCTGTTCTGCTCCCCTTTTCTTACACTGGGGTGAGATTTTCTGAGGTGGTTCAGAAATAGCATCACATTTGAGTTAAGGGGAAAGTGAAGGGACTCCTCTCTTTCTTCCCCTGTGTTCTTGGATGCTCTGCAAGCTGAGTGCACTCCGTTTGCCACCCTCCTTCCCTTTCTTTATTGTGAAGGTTAAAGCCTTTGGGACTGTGAGTATGATGGGCTCCAGGAGACTGCTCTGTGAGCAAGCTTTTGTCTAGAGCAGCCTCACGGTAGATGATCTGTGACAATTTCGAAGTTGCAATTATGTCCCTCCTATGGAGAGGGAATTCATTGCTGGCCAAATGTTTGTTGGGGTTTTTTTATGTACTTCAGGGAAAATCTTACCTGGTTTTTGTCTGTGGGACTGGCAGTCAGTGGTACTGAGAAAGAAATCTATGCTTTCTTCCGAGCTGTGTATCTGCACAGGAACTTAGTCTTAACACTTTTTATTAAAGCCCTTATGAGTGATTTTGTTTTATTGTTTCTCCTCGAGATCTCGAGGATTTGAGAGGCAAATGCTGTCAGAAAAGATAAGTGACCTTCTGAAGACTGGTGTTATAACAGTAACCTTTCTTACTCTCCACCTTCGATTAAAGTTGACATTTTTCTGATGTGCTTTCCATGAGAAGCACTAGATGTGCCAGGTGGTCTGTCAAAAACAAGCAATTTGCTTTGCATTTTCCCATGAGTTGTTCTAATGAGCAAGCTCATCACCAAGAGGCTTCATGTAAGCCCTTAATGGCGTGGGGAAGGTCTGAAGGTGGTGTTTCTAGGGCTCACAGGGAGCATGTTCTTCATGGCTCCAGGAAAAGAAAAAGTTAAAGTTAGTAGGGAGTCTTTATATGATTTCAGTAACAGGGTTCAATGTTTTCACTTGCAGCCACAGTATCATCCTAATATACATCCTGCTCAGCCCCACTGGCATCCGCATACACCTGTGAATGTAAGGTAAGCAATCCTGTCTTTGTGAAAAAGATGATTACTTCTTTCTTTGTCTTAATCAGCATGGAGCTTTGGCGTTGTATTGGGCAAGTCTCTGCACATGAAAAGCGAATAGAAGTTAGAAGTATGGGATATAGAGACAGCATTGAATAACTTCTCTTTAGGGTCTGCTTTGGAGTATCTTAATCTCCTTGCTAATTTTTTTTTTTCTGGTTGATTTTTAATTCAGAATTTGAAATACAACTTCAGTGGTTTCCTGCAGGTAGTATATTGGATACAAAGTATTGGATAGTAGCTTCAACAAAACTAGTTGCAAATTAATCAGTATTTATTTGATTTCCTGAGACAAAGTAAAAACTCATTTTAGTGTAAAGTTAAGTTATGAGTGAACAGATTCTTGCAGTGCAGCATGGTTTTCATCTTGTGCAAAAATGCGTATCGAAAAATAACAAGGACATGGAACAATTTATCAAGCTCTTTACAGATAATTAGTGAAATTATAACACTGAATTTTTGAGAACTATTTCGTAGAAATATTCCTGTATGTGCTATTGTGCGATCTTCTCACATACTTTTTTTTTTATCTTGTGGCTAGTAATGAGAGACATTGAGTGGAAAGAAATTCTGGAAGAAATTCAGTCCAATTAAAACCAGCTTGGTGGAATGCACAGTGGAGGCACGCACCTGCTGGTGGATGTCTATGCTTGTATATGTGATAAAAATCAGCTGCCCTTTTAGCCTAATAAAAAATAACCTTTTTAGGTGACTCAGTTTTTAGATAAATAATTACTGTCTTCACTGAAAAATACCAATACCTTAATCTTTGTTCCTACTCATCTAACATTTATATTCTTACACTAGAATAGGTAGACTTTTGTTTTTAGTGTGGGCAGGCTCTGGAGATGAGGCTGAGCTTAAAATGAATGAAAATACAATTTGGTCTGAGTTTGAGTCTGAAAATGCCAGAAAAAGGCAGTTAAGCAGACATGGGCATTGTCATCTCAAAATTCCTAGCACATAGTAGTAAAGCAGATGCTAAAGTCATGCTAGAAGCAGAAGACCTGAAGTTGGATAAGGAACTTTGCCTATACTTCAGGTTCAGGAGTCTTCCTAATTTTAGGGTTTGCTTGTCAATTTTCTTATGCATTATTTAAAATGCCATTTCACATTACAGAGGAGTGGTTGCCAAGGCAGTTTAATGATTTTGTAAGTAATTTGAGGTTTTGCTGAAATTTTCTGAAGATTTCATCACTTAGAATAGTAGTCTGTGACATTTTAATGTCAAATAGTTCACTCTGGAGCAGAGTGATTTTGCAATAAGCACAATAATGCATTGTAATGTGTGTAGACAGCCTTCCCCTTCAGCCCCTCCACTGCCTCAGAAAAGACTAAGGTCAGTGAAATATGAGCAATGCCTTTTTTAATAGCAAGGCTTGTAAAGGTGAAGAAACAATCAAAAAGCCATCCTAAACCCTCAGTCGTGCTATTTGGGTAGAAAAAGTGCTCACAGTTTTTGTCCCAGTCCGGTAGAAATCTTTAAATGTGTAGTTAAAGTGGAATCTTCAACTTGTTCTAGCTTGGAGGCAAAATGAAAGAATTGGGCATTTAAGATCTTGAGTATCTTGATTTGGAAAAGATTAATCCACTTAACTGTGAACTTGAGATCAAGCTACAGATGCATAGAGTTCTTTCTGCTGGGCACAAAAGTCTAGAATAGGCAGGAGCTGAAATGAAATGACCAATGTAATATATGCCAAATATAGAGGCTTTGTTGAATAATTTGTTAGGTAGTACGTGGAATTGTGACTCAGTCTTAGTAAAATTCTTTCAGTGAAATTGTTTGTAGTTAGCTTAATGTTTAGATGTCATTTTATAACTTTAGAATATCTTCAAAAAAGCTAAAGTCTAAGTCTTACCTGTCTTTCTGCTACTATAAAAAACAACTACCAGAATCATAGAATTGTTTGGGTTGGAAGGGACCTTAAAGATCATCTAGTTTCAACTCCATGCCATAGGCAGGGACACCTTTCATTAGACTAGATGATCCAAAGCCCCATCCAACCTGCCCATGAACATTGTCAGGGCGGGGACATCTGTGCCTCACCACCTCACAGAAAAGAGTTTCTTCTGTATATATAATAATTGCAATGTTGATTTTGTAATAGGGCAATCCTAAATATCGTGGCTTTCTACATAGTGTTCAAAATTTTTATTTGTTTATTTATTTCCTGTTCCCTCACAATCATTCAGGAGACACTGTAGAAGTGGTTGAAGTTAATAGCTTTAAACAGCAGTAAGTAATGAACAAATAAGGACAAAAATATTTTCCTTGTAGTACTTTTGCAAGTTTCAGTAGAGTCTCAGAGAAATACCTGTACTAACTACAGACTAGCGATGTTCATCTTAAGAAAATGGGCATGTGTCACCTATAGTCTGCTTCAGTGTAATTAACTACTTTAGTGCCAAAGGAATGCCAATAACTATGGAAGAGCACTTTTCATTGATATTAGGATTGCCTTTCTTAACTTTCTGGGCCTTAAGGGCATACTTTCATGAACTCAACTTTTTGTGTGATATGTTTTATTTTACTTGTTCGTTGTACATATTTAGTTTTCCTATAGGCTCCTCTTCCCTCCCCACCATCCCTCTGGGATTCAGGAGCAGTGTTACATGTCTGTAACACTGAAAACAGAGAGGGTTTTTATTGATTGAGCTCTGACTGAAAGCCTGTTGAAATCAGCTAAAAGATTCCCAGTTGCTTCAGCGGGTTCTGCCTCAGACCTATAGGTCGGTTACCATTTCCTTCCCTTACTGATGCCAGTCGTTCCATGTGCATGCTTAGCCCTTGCTGGATGAGCTCATGTTACTGTGTAGCACTGCTAAGTTTACTTCCATTTCTCACTAACCAATAACTGTGCAAATGGTACAGGCCACCCTATCATGATGACAGACTATATTGGAAACCCCCCTCAAGTGGAGAGGACAGCAATTTACGGTATATCCAGGAACAGAACCAGAAGAATTTAGGAGGAGTCCAAAGCATGGTGTACCAAGATAAACTCATGACAACTCTCTGAAAAACAGCCATCTTCATTTCACCTGCCATCTTAGACGATCATTGCATTCCATGGTCCTTGTCTGTCTGCAGTACGTTTAAAGTGTATTGTGTACGAAGTGTGTGTCTTTGTATGTACATCCATCCTCGTTTAGTGTTCACGGACATTTTGGGGAAAAGTGTTTTCCATATCTTTGTTTAAAAACAACAACAAAAAAAAAATCTTGAAAAACCTCTTGTGAATTCTGGTAAGAATTTTCAGTGCCCTGAGAAATAGTTCTGGGGATTGACATTCCCCTGTTTTTCAAATCTGTGACACTCTGCCTGCTTTTGAAGATCAGCCATTTGTGCCTTAGTTATTTTTATTATGTTATTTCTTTTGAGTCAAATTAATAGATGAAGTTTGAGGACCTTGATTTTAGTTGACATGCAAATAGGAGAATGGAGGGAGAAAAAAAAAACAGAATTCACACTGGCAATCAAAATGGCTTGTGGGCCACCAACAAAGGGAGCCTGCTGTGGTAATTATGGGTTTGGATTTCATTCCTTTTTAATTTTTGTGTTCTACAATAAAAATAGAGGTGCTTACCTAATTTTGAAAACAAGTATAGGGAAAGAACACTGTAATAAATTTCGTGGAGTATGTGTATTACTTTTTTTTTTTTTTTTTTACTTACTGATTATATCGATAGCGTTCCCCAAAACCATACCTGCTGCTATAAAGGCAAGAATGTTAAAAATGAATCCTTGCTAAAAGGGTGCTGCTGACGTCTTATTTTTAATGTGATTATGGAAGTGAGCTATACAATCACATAAAACTACCTACTGAGGACTTTTCTCTGAGTGGATTCAAAAACACAGCACATAATTGGTGCATTCCAAGGTGAGGATGATCCAGTGAAATAGTTCTATTTTTTTAAAGTTAGATGTTTGCAAAGTTGAATGTACCTTTTACAAACCTAGGACTTTGAATAGGATTGGCTGGTATTTTGATCACTTGCTGATTTTTTTTGTTTGTTTTGTTTTGTTTAAACTGGAAATCACTGTGCCATCTTCACTCACGCATTTGGTTTAATTGGGCCTTACATCTGTGGACTCTGAAGTTGTTGGAAAGAATGAATCTTCATTTGGGATGTTTTTAAAATGAAGTAGTGTTTAACTTGATTTTGATAAATACACATTTATAAATGGCTATAACCATGAATTTTTTCAGAGCAAATTTGATAGTTTATAAGTTTTTGTGAAATATATTTGTTTACAAAGACTATCTTTTAATATTTGTTTTGATCTTTCCTGTATGTGCTAAGTACAAATAAAAAATGTCAATTTTGTTGTTCTGATTATGATGCATTATTTATTTTTGAAAGATTTTGGGGGAGGGTAGATAGATACGGTACAACTTATGCTTGTACCTGTTTTGCCCTCTAGTCAGTAATGCTGTGGTGGATCAATGTTTTCAGTCTGTAGAGGAGGGGAAACAATAAACCAATTGTGCACCGAGATGTGAAAATGCCACAGTAAGCTTAAGGTGTGCAGTCACAGAGGCTGACTTAGGTTTCCTCAGACTAGTGTTCCTCTATTTCAGCAGCATTTTTTTTGAGAAAGGAAGAAAGAGAAGCCTTGTTGGAACCACTGGAACAAAAGTCTAGTGTAGCTGCTGCTCTGGAAGTGCCGTGGAGGAGGGTTTTTCTAATAGTTACATTAAAGTGGAGCACTGGTGCCTCATGATTTTTACACCTGAATTCATAATGCAATGTCGTTCTTGTTACATAACTTCATCACCTTCCGTGTGGTTTGTTGTCAGTGTTCCTCCTTGTCATGTGTTGTTACCTGTGGTTTGGGTTGTTGCTGAAGGTGCGCTGAGCAAGGGATCTGTTCCCTGACAGATTGCAGGAAAAGGCATCACAAGGCCCAGCCAGTCCTTAAGTGTTTAAATGCCTCGTGCAGTATGTCTGCAATTAGTGAAGAACAACCTGGGGACTTGTGTCTTCTGCATTTTGTGTGTGTCACCTGAAGGGGAGCACTTGTCATTCTGCTTCCCTGGAGAAAGATCTCACACACTGAACTCCCCTTTCACTTTTTGTCTCGCATCCTCCTTGCTGTCTGCAGAAATCTGTACTTGCCAAGTCACCGAATGATCAGCTAGGTAAGAAGAGATCAATTGCTCTGACCTTCTTTGCTCTGGTCTTAGTTGACTTCTTGTAGCAAATGGTCTAGGAGGTGGTTGGGAAGAGGGAGCATATCTACCTGTTTCCTCTCTGATGCCAGCATTGGTCGGACCTGTGCAGCTTACAGCACCTGAACAAAGATGGATATGGGTAGTATCTGCCTGAATAGAGGAGTATAAAAGAGTTACTTTAAATTTTAATTCACATTGGTTATTTCCCCCCAAAATTAGCACACGCATAACTCACAGCATGCTGGTTTTAACAAGTAATACAGGCCTTGTGATGCTAGTATTACAATTTTGTGTCTGAAGCAAAACTAAACACTGCAGCTGAAAACCAGATTACATGTGGAGAGGGAAGAGAGAAGAAAGGTGGAAAATGTTTAGTTGTCAGCTGTTAAATGCTTTGTTTAAATTATTGGGAAAGCTCTGTCAGTATAAATCAATACCACATCTTAAATTCGTGCTGCTCCAGGAAGCCACTGGTTGTTTATAGGCATAAACTCAATACAGGGATTTGATACCCCTGGTATGTGAAGTGTTTATACACTGTGTTGAAGTGTTTTAACTGGGAGTTCCTCATGAGGAAATGCTACACAATTTTTGTCAAAGAGCATGTTATACACTCGTTCTAAGTCAGCACATTTTAAATGTGTACTAATTATATAGGTAATTTTTTTTTTCAAAAAACCTTGTGAATTGCCTGAAGGAGGTACCACCTTCTGAATCCAAATGGAGTGTGTTCTCAGGGTACCCATTGAACTGCACGCACTTTCTCCACCCTGTTCTGAAGTGTGTTCATTGTGCAAGTCTGAAACCACCTTTTAACAAGTCCAGCATACACTTGGAAATTTCTGTTATCTGATTTCAGGTGATAAACACTATCCTTGCGTCAGCCTGGGGGGATGGAGGGCAGGTGTGAGTACAGTGGTAGGCATCTGAACTCCAGCACGTAATCACTTGTGTTCTTCTGCGTGCTGGAGAATTAATTGATACATCCAGCCTGAGGGTGTCTTCTGGTCATCTCCCTTAATAAAGCTGAAAACTGGTTCTTCCCTAGCAAGGCTAGGAGAGAGCTTAGCCTGGCTCTCCACTCTGTGTATTTATATTTGCAGGGGCATTGCTTTTGCTCTGTAATAACTCTGTCATTCTACATCCTGTCCCCCAGGAACTGGTGGAGAATCAAAAAGCTGGTGACAGCACATCTGTAACAGGCTGAAATATATCACTCTTCAACCCCAGCCAGGCCCTGGCATGCAAACTAGTGACTAATAGAGTATACCAAAATACGATACTGAAATACAATACTGAAAGTGTTGTCACTTTCAGTATATTATTCTAGTGTGGGCTTTTTCTTTAAACTTTTTTTTTCTGCTATTTTTCTCTAGCTGATGTGAGTCACAGGCAAAGTGAACAAAAGGATCAGGTTTTATAATGCATTTCTAGAGCTGGCAGTCAGGGGTTTGCACCCTTAAGGAAAAGAACTAACAAGTCCTTCCAGACCCTTTTATCAGTGAACCCATGTGCAGACTGACCAAGAGGAGAATTGTTTTCTCATATTGTGGATGGGAACAAAGCATACATTGTGGCTTTGTGACGTAAAATGTCATTTCCTATTCCTCCTGGATGAGCATTGCAGAAGATGTCTCTTCAGCCTGCAAGAGAAAGAGTGTCAGAGCTTGCAAGTAATTTTGAAAATGGAACTTCAGGTGCTGGCACAGAATGAGCTGGGGAACACTGAAGGCAGCAGGGGGAAAATGAAACAGTATATCACCTGCTTCTTAGGCATTAAAGCTGGTGAGATGGAGTTCTCTGAGGGGGAGGAGAAGACAAGTTTGGCACTGCAATCATCTGTTTTCAGAGGAGGAATGGTTTCAGTTTGTGTACCAAGCAGGCAGGCTGCTACTACCTGCTTTGGAGGAGAGACGTTTCGATGCACATCCATCTAACCTGACTCTTACTCTGCAAAGGAGAACCAAGGAAAACAGACTTGTTGGGGAATGCTGTCATTGCAGCATTGGTAATGGTAGCCAAAGAGACCAGCTGACATTAGTGGACATAAATTAGGAGCTGTATTTTTTTAATTGTTGTCAGAATTTGAATGTTGTGTTTTGAAAAGGGACTGATCCACCAGGAGCCTGGCTTCTTTTTTTAAGACTGTGCAAGCTGTAAAACTTCTTTTAGAACCAGCTTGAACCAGCACTCTGCACCCTAACCAAATGTGGGCTACATTGTGAGGATGGAGATTTTGAACTGTTTCAGAATAAATGCTTTTTCTTGCAGTACAGTCAAACTACAAATGCTTGGGAAAACAGTATTCTTATGTGGCTCTCAAGTTTTAGTGTCGAAGAGCCTGCAGGAAAATCAGTCCTCTTTGCTCAGCAGACACTGGGCACATGGAAAGATACAGCTTTTGGATAAAACCAATCCTAGTCAAATTACATAAGAAAAAACGTGTAAAGAGGGGGGCCACACTTTTCTATCTGCCTCCTGCAGTACGTTGCAAAGTAGTGTGTGGTAGTGATGAAGACCTTGTTTGGCTTCCCTCATTTTCCACTTGCTGTTGTACCTTGAAGTGACTGGCCTGAGTCTCCCTTTCTGAGTGTATGTGCTGTTGCTCCTGTTGCCACTGCATCACAAAAAAACCCCAACAAAATAATCAACAACCAGATAGAAACTTGATTCAGTTGGAGTTCCTGCCTTAATATGAGTAATTTCCAGTAATAAAGCTTCTGCAGACTAAATGCTCCTCTCAGGTACTTACTAATGACTCTTTCATGACTGTACTTTAAAGGAAAACAGCTTCTTTTCAGTTGGTTTCATTAAGCTGAATTTAATTGTAAAGTTCATGTGTCAAGCCTTCCTGTGCACTGTCCTCTGCAAATATTAGTAGGTTGCTACAAAAAATACAAGCATGTCTGTAATAACTGGAATATTGCTTTTAATTTCTGTGTTTTGAACAGGAAGAAGAGGTGGATTTTTTTTAAAAAAAACTTTTTCCTTGAGATGGTGTTTTTTTTTTTTTTTCAGTTGCAATCCTGGCAGACTTGGCACACAGAATGGTGGAGATAAGAAGTTCCACCAGCCTGATAGTCTAGACCAATTGTTACTTCTTTGATTTGTGTTTCTGAATAATGGCTTTCTCTTGACTGAGAAATACTCCTTTTGGTTTGCTGGCACCTTATCTTCCATGATCTGTTGCCTGCATCTCTTCAGAAGAAATCTAGATTGTCTCTAGCAGAAGCAGCATTCATGATGACTGCCAATTGAAGATTAATGTTGAACTAAGGCTACTGGGAACCAGTGGAAATGCCCCTAGGGTTCTGTTTTCAAATTGCTACCGCAGCAATTCCACTTTTGAATGTACTCTTTTAAGTTTGTAATGTGCTTGGTTTTTTTTCTTTTCCATTTTCATCTTACTCTTTCTTTTCCTCTTCCTTTTCCCTTTCCTCTCCCTTTTTGTCTTCATATGACTTTAAACTATTAAACAGCAAAATGTGCAGGTCATCATGACGAAGATGTATAATCCAATGCACAAGAACAGATGTTTCATACGGGAACAGTTTGGAAAACCTGGCTTACCAATGTCTTGCGTTGATGGATTATAAAAAACAATATTCCTTTTTTTTAACTGAGGAACTGAAAAACATCCTTTACTTTCTGAATCATGAAGTAAATGAAAGGAATAGCCTAATTAGTAGTACACCTAATTAGCAGTAGCAAGTATACTGATCTAATACAATTGAACTCTGGATAAGATGCTAATTATTTATAAGTTACTTTTTTCCTCCCTAAACCCATAATGCTCTGTGGTGGAGGAATAATCACAGTGGTTTACCTGTCATTACCAATTTCTGTAATTTTGTGATCGTTAGAGAAGTAGAAATAGAAAGCATTATTACATCTCTTGTGCTCTCTAAATTGCATAATTATATAGTAATTAACTCAGTACCGAAACAGATGACAAGGTAGCTGTTTTTCTTTTCATCTCCAGAGGTCAAAGCCCGGAATATTAAGACCTTGCTGGCAGGCAGCAGGGCCAGCACCACTCTGAGACGAGTCTTTCGCATCAGTAAGAGTAGGAGTCAGACAAAAAGCAGGGGCTAAGGAAGAAAAAGTGGATCAGGGAAACAAAAATTTCAAATAGAGGGATTAGGAGACTCAGAGTTTTACAGTGGAATGTGCAATGGGAGGAACTAGGAAATGAAAAGCAATGAAGTCTGCTTGAAACTGTGGAAATGGAGAAGAGGAATGAAAGAGGCAAGGGAGCTTTGAGATTTCAGCACCTGGGGCTCACTGAATCAGTAAGCAAGGCTAATTTGAAGCAAACTTTCAAGGAACTTGACTATAAAACTGGATGCTGCTTCTGTATCAAAATTTTGAGCCCAGGAGGGCTGTGTTTGTTATCTTTCAGATTCAAGGGTTGTATTTAATGTGTGTGTCTCATTGTCAATTTCTGAATTTAGGAAAGAAAAAACACTGTGAAAATGGCTTTTAAGATGAAACAAACAGCTTCTTGCTGTAACTCAGATGAGTTGCCCAAATATTGCTGTGAGAACCTGCTCAGAGATAGGGCAGGTTTCAAGTTTGTAATTAAGAAAGCCCTTGCTGTGCTGAGTGATTGATTTTGTCTTTCTTTTTCCCACTAATGTTCTCTTCTTAGCAGCTAAGTGAAAAATTCTGTCCTGCCTTCATAAAAGCTTTTACTTGCTGTACACTTTACCTGTTCATTGGCTTTACTGGTAATGTGTTAAAAGGATAAAAATCTATAACATAAACTGGACTTGTGTGGCAACAGAGTCAGGTTTGTTCTTGTTGGACTTAAAAGTTATGGGAAATTACTGAAAATTCAGAAGGCAGCATATTTTTTTGTAAAGTATTAGCAGTATTCAGAATCTGAATAATTTAGAAGAATGAAACTTAGACCGTTGGATTAATTTCTTTTAAAACAAGTTTTTCCCAAGGAATTTCAGCTTTGTAAGGACAGAGACAAAAGGGAAATTTTGTAAGATTGGAATATACTGTTAAGCCAATTCAGTGAATTAGCTTCAAGGTTAAAGTGATTACACCTTTCTAATCTGCTAGATGTGAGGCTGCCGTGGGTCCTAGTTTTGGAGCCCAGCTTTTTTTTTTCAGTTGCATGCACTCCAAAGATGAGAATGCACACAGAGCAGCCACGCTGAGCAGAAGAGGTGAAGAGCAGTGCCTTTATCAGCACGTGCATGCACAAACAGCAGCTCACAAATTTGACAGCACAGAGAGCTCCATCCTCTATGCAACCCACACAGAAAACAGGACTACAGTTAAGAAGACTGTAGTGATTGGAGCTTGACCAGCCAAGTGTACTGACCAGCAGCCCACTTACATGTGGCTGGTCACTTATCTCACCCTTCTCTTATTCTTCCCTGAAGCACATGAGTTCTCCTGTTTCCTTCCCTTGCCTTCTCTCAGTTACCCCTGCTTTTCCCCTGCACTGCTCCCCGTTTTGCCAAGTCCATACTCAAATTTCCCAAGGCTCCCTACGTAGTTTGGACCTTACATGAAGTTATTGATATGGTTTGCTGGACAGTGTTGGCCTTTCAAGGCTGTTCTTATACAAGAGTCTCTGATATTGCCCTTGAGAGCTTTGTGATGTTTGGCCATTTCTCATGTAGCCCTACTATAACTACCCGTGAAAATCCAGCAATCCTTCAGGGCACACTATGTAGCATTTGTTAGCTGCTTACACTTTCATCTTTGTGTCCAGCATCTTCTTCTCTCACATCCCATGATTTCTCCTGTTAGCTAAGCCTCAGGCCTCTGCCTGCTTCTCTCTCTGCAGCTTTTGGCAGGAATCGGATACTGAGGACAGTAGAGATGAGATGTGGATGTGCTTAACTCACAGGACATGAATCATTTAATGGGTTAAGTGGTGGGAAAAACTGTAGCATGGATAGCAATCCAAAATCACTTACGGGCTGCCTCAGAGGCCTCAGTTCCTTGCTTGGTTTTGTTCCTATTTTAACATGAGTTAGTTTGCTTGGATTAGCCACCCCAAGTTCTTTTATTTTAGCCACCCTGAGTTCTTTTAGGACAAGCATACATTGTATGCCTCTGTCTGAAAGGAGAAGGCAGCACTGACTTGGGGGAAAATCTATCTTAGAGAATTTTATATCTGCTTTTCAGAGTTTTTCATCTACAAGGACATCTGGGACAAATAATTTTTTTTAATAGGTGATCAAATATCATTATCTATTGTTATTGTTACTTAAAACCATGAAGAAAAGCAAATTTAGTTCCCCAGTAGGCATATTTTGCATGACAGTTTTGTGAGACAGTATTTTTTTAATGATATTTATGTAGATAAGGTGAAATCTATGAGGACAATGGCTTTATTGAGTCAAGATTTGTTTCTTGGTATTTTATTAGAACATGCTTTGCTGCAGGCTTTAGTCTTCTTGTGGAAAATTCCAGATTACTCTTGCTTCAAACTTAGTTCAGCATCTTCTAGTATAGAAAGCTGCTGCCTGTACTTTTATCTCCTACAGGAGAAATCCTCTCTACTTCATTGTCATTTTTTGATATATTTTTTTCCCATCACCTTTCTCTTTCCTTTCAAAGTTGTCTGGGAGAAGGCTGCTGGCTGCCTGCTCTGCTTTCCGAGGTGTCCCTGAGAACTGGATGGGGACTGCTGATGACCCCCTAGCAGCAGGGGGAGAAATCTGCCACACAATTTTCTACGCCTTCCCTAAAGGAAGCAAATAGGCCAGCTGTGTCATCCTGGTTTCAGAGCAGAGCATGGAAGTGTAACTGTGCTGTTAACTTTAGTTGTACTTCTGACAGTTTAGGAAGCCAGTTCTGACCAGCAAAGCGATCTTGGTTACATGGTGCAGGAAAGAAAAACAAAATAGGTTTGGTTTTAGTGACCCCAGTTCTCCTTTACTTATGAATACTCATTGCTTCTGTATGTCCCAGTCCTTGGCTGTGAGAATGAAACTTAATCCTCTTTGCTTTATGAGAAGTCCTCGTGCTATGGTCTGTGTCCCTTTCTCATGGAATACTGGGTCAAGTCTTTTGCTTCAGTCCAGTAGTTCTGCCCATTAACTGATGCTCGCACATGCTGCCATCTTCCTGTCCCCTCATTTCCTTTTCATTTCTCTCCACAGGGACATTTTCAGAGTATGCAAAATTCCTTGTCTCTCTGTGCCACTTGTCATGCAAGGGGTATGTGAGGTTCTAAACATCATTAAAGCAAGTTTGGCTAAAAATTCAGTGTGGTTTTTGGGGAATTTTTTTTTAATTTCTTTTGAAACATGGGCAGGGAATAACCCCAAAGTCCCTTCCACTCCCCTCTCCTCCATCCCTCCCCAGCCACGGGTGAGTCTAAACCCAAAAATCAATATTTGGCTTAGCATAGCTGTTAAGGTCTCATCCCCTCAGCTGTCGCACTGAAGTTTCACATGGAATGACTGCTTTCGTTATATACATGTTAATACATATACATGTTAACAAACACTGTAACACTTCCACTGGCTCCCATTTGGGAGCACATCTAAAGCCAGTTTTGATGTCGGAGGTGGAGATGAGTGATACGCCTCCCAGTGCATTCAGCACAAATCACCATCAAGCTTGTTCTGAAGTACGGAGAGGAGGAGATTGAGAGGGGTTGTGCACATGTTTGTATGAAGTTTGAGTATTTTTAAATGTTGGAAGATTGCAGTGGTTTGTTGCAGGAGGAATGTTCAAAGCAAATAGAGGTGGGTGTGGTAATTGTTGAAGGCTATTTATCACAACCAGATCTAAAAGCCTGGGGTTTTTTAAACCTCTGTTCAACTATAGTTAGGGAAAGGTCTAAACTCTTGAAGAAGTCATCTCAGAGGCATGATAGTTTGAGCCTGCTTTCTGCCATTGCCACCCCAGCCTCCCCAAAAGGGGAGAGAAGAAAGCCCCACTGTTTGTTCTCCCACTGTAACTTCAGACAGGTGGGAGATGCCTAGAGGAAGAGTGAGGAGAAAGGGGACATGGGCAGGGTGCAGGAATACGCCCGTTGGAAGATGTTTCTGCAGGGTGACACAGTTCCATTCTATGGGAGAATGAGGATGGCAGCTGGGAGGATGGCATGGAAAGGCAATTTTAATGCAAAATCACAGGTTGCATCAATAGAGGAGTCCTCTCATACTGGGCTTGTCATGGATGAGAGAAAAGTCCTGAACAGGTGTTGATCTTGGCACATCAGAAAGATTAGGGCACAGCTCGGAATGGCAGTGTGTTTGTGCTGTTGGGTAAGAGGGTACTTCACAGCTGAAGTTGTGGGGCTGGAAACCTGGCCATTTTATGAAAGGTTCTGGTGTTCTTGAGGATCATAAGTGAAACATGAATCAACAATTCCAGACTATATAGAGACAAAAAAATGTCATGTTCCAGTGTATAAACAGGAGTAGATCCTGTAGGACATGGGAAGCAACCCTTCCTCTTTGGAATGTGTTGGAAGGCCTCAGCTGGAATGGGGTGTCCAGTTCTGAGCACCACATGTTGGAGGTAGAGCAGGGGGCAGCTGGACAGACAGGGATGGCAAAATGTATCAGAGCTGTAGGAAATGTGTGACCTGTGAGTGGCAACTGAAGAATTCAAAGCTCTTCAGACTCTGAGGAGAGATGTGAAGGGCCATTTTCAAAACCACAGGGTTCCGTAGCACTTGTTGTATGTGTGAATTGTACACTAGAGACACAGTTTAGTAATGCAGTAGGTGACTGGAGTCCATGAAATCTAAGAATGTCAGCTGAAAATAGCTTTTCCGGTGAAGTATGAGGAGCATGAATTTGGGACAGAGAAGAAGTAATGTAAATAAAATTTTTAAAATGGAAAAGGTAATCAGAAGATACACATTATTTGCCCTGTTCCTCAATGTGCTGCCTTTTTGGTCAGAAGGGAGGAATTATGTGAGTTTGAGGGTAAAGGCAACACTAACTGTTTCATGAACTTTTGAATGGCTTGTTTGAAGGTTCAGCCTCCAGTTACTGAATCCTCAGGAGTGCTTTGCCAGAGTGAGGGTCAGAGAAGAAAGAAATATTTTCTTTCTTTACACAGCAGCCTGTAGGGCCCTGTCTCATTTTCTTTGAAGGACATGAGTTGGTTGTGTAGGAAGCAGCTGGAGCTTGTTGATAAAACTACACAGGTAAATAACAGCTAATAAAATAATAAAAGGTGAAACAAAGGTGCATCATTGGCATAGTATGACAGCCAAAAGGCAGGTACAAGAGAAAGGATGAAAACAGTTACCTATCTACATAATGCATATTGTCTGAGAGCATTACTTGATGTCTAAGGAACAAGTATGAATACCTGGAGGACTTAGAATATGGACAGAAAGCTGGTTCATCGAAAGTAGTGATTTATTTACCTTAATGTATTGGGAAGGTTGCAGGAGCATGTTTTCTATTCAGGTAAGCCAAGAAGCAAGGAATAGAAAGCAAAGTTAATGGAAAAAAGATCCATTCAGGGGAAAAGCGTAAAGTCTGTAGATTGAAGACAGTGGAAGAGCAGAAAAGTATTGATGTGTGATAATAGTGATGCCGCCTTGAAGAAACTGCAGTAAGATGTCCAATAGGCCCCTGCAATGTATGCAGGAAAGGGATTTGCACTGCTCATGATATTTTTGTTCGGGTAACGTGAGCTTTTCTAGTTGACTGGCTCTGGGGCTGCTGCAAGGTCTGTTTATGATTGTTCAGTAACTCACTGGTCTAGTGGTGAGAGTATGGCTGTGAAAGCCCAACCTCATATCCATGAGAAAGTGCAAGAGTTGGCTGGCCACTGAGATGAGCTTGCCTCAACATCTGTCAGCTGCTGTCTGCCCTGGAGAAGTGCAGATGACTACATCCTTTTAAATGGAGCAGCAGTTTGAACTTGGGATATCACATCAGAGTGCACTGCCTGGGCATTGACACCCTGTTTGGAGCTTGTGACCTGTCCTTGAGGATTTCGGTGCATACCTGAACATCAGCTTTGCTGGGCCAGCTCTGTACTACAAAGAAGGTCTCCCTGCATTTTACATTTCATATGATGTGAGCTCTCCTCTCTGGACAGTCGGGAAATACAACTAGAGCATTTGGTGCACATTTGCTCTCATGCCAGAGAGCAATTCAGTTGGCTCATTCACTTGATCAGCTCATTCTCATTTTAGCATGGAAGTCACCCCAGGTCCATAGCAGTATGAGGAGTCAGTGTAAGGATTGGGTGGTATTCATTTTGAAAAAACTAGTTTAAAATCTGCTAAACCAGCCTGACAGTGGGTGAAATGCAAGAAACTCCCAAAGCACGTGGGGTTAGAAAAAAATTGAATCATAGACTGAAGAAAGAGATGTGCTGAGGCTTCAGCCCCAAGCTGATCTTGTTTCCCATAAGGCTTTTGCCCATGTGAACAAAACTATCTATTCCCTCATTCAAAAAATGTCAGTGTCACCAAGGTTCTTGAAGGGAGAGTACAGGAGAGCTGTTACAAATAGTGTGCAATCTCATTAGCCTGTACCATTTTCCCCCTGTAGGCACTTGCTTGATTTCATTATAATGGTGAAGATATAGTGCAATTTGAAAAGACAGACCAGTCCTGGATTATCTGAGCTCACTAAAGCTGTGGATCCCCTGTGGATCAGGCACCTATTTGTATTGTTCCCTTATGGCAAATAAGGCATCAGAAGTGCCTTTATTGGCAGTGGTTGCTACATGCCGGGAACCTGCCAAGATTAATATACACAACATTCCCTTCCCTGCCTCCTGCTTTCCAAAAGTAACCAGCATAAAAGTGTTATTCAATTACTACCCAGTCAGGAACTTCATGCTGTCAGAAGTTGTTACTCAGAAGACAGTGGTTATTAATGATGTACCAAGTTGCGTGCTTCAGTATAACTTTGGAAATGTTTATTTGCAGATGACTGGTTAATTTTGGTTTGAACTACTAAATAATCTGCAGAGAACATATGTAGCAAGTAGCTTAAATATAATTTATTCACTGTTCCTTTAATTATTCTGCTTGTCTGTATACTATATTGTCAGGGTTTTGGCTGCTCTTAGTAATAAAAGCAAAATGAAAACCCATGCAGCTGAAGATACAATTTCTTCAGTGTTTTTCAGATGGGCAGGGAATTCATCTTTTCTTGGAATGAATTGATTTACTGCAACTACTGTCTAATGCAATACTATAGAATAAGTTAAAACCTTATAAAAATTTTGAGCACTCCTCTGAGGAAAGCACAGTCAAGTCTTTTGCAATATCTGTGTAGAGTTATCTCAATCTTTTTTGGTTGCTGGCATGGAGAGAAAATATCATTTCTAGAAATTCATCTTCATTTCAAACAGTAAACTGAAACAGCGTCCGTTAAAGCTATTGAAGAAAAGCAGCAGTGTCATTTGTCACCTCTTAGTTAGAGATGATGAATTAAAATGTTAGTGTGTCCACATTTCTCCATATATTATAGGCTGATGGTAGTTATTCTCTTAACTAAACACATGCAAAATAAACCCCCAAACCCAAACTAGTTCATTTACTAGCACAGGTCCAGTTTGGTTTTTTTTTTTTTGACCAAGTTCTATTTTTCATACTGTTACCTGTAAAATCTTTTATTTCCAATGGGATCTTTCTCCATTTTTTCCCCAAGTCACAAGTTTTTTATCCATCTATTTTGCACCATAAATGTGAAGAACTGAACTTTCTCAGGAATGTAACCTTATTCTGGGACTGTTCCTTGGTCTGCTCTTAGGACAATTTCGCTTTAAAGGATTTATTGTTTGCTACCTGACCCCTTTCCTCTTCTCAGGAAGATTCTAGCAGATACTGTGTAGTGTGCAAAATCAAAAGTAAGTCTGGTCCTAAACTCATACCAACAAGCAGAGGCATCCTTTCTCCTCACCTGATGAGTCTTGTGTAAATAGAAAACTTTAAAGATTTGGGATATACCTTGTTAAAATTTTTATTTACAGAAAGGCTATTTATTTTTCTCTCAAGGAATTTTTCACTCTGTCTCTCCAAAGGCACAGTTGGTGCTACTGTTTACTGCTCTAATTTGAATTGGATTTATTTTTTAGCTATCCCTTGAACAACAGTGATCTGCATCAGTTCAACATTGAGGAGAATGGTGGAACACCATATACTGCCAAAATGCCTGCAAGGCACCACCACCACCACCGTCATCACCACCACCACACGAATTACGGCGCCCTTGCTCCCGACAGCAAGGACATTGTTTCTGGAGTTCCAAACCCAACCAGTAAGTCCACTGCAGTGAATGGCATTTCAGTAGCTGTGCTGCTTTCAGGTTTGTCTCTGGCAAAGAGGCAAAGGAAAGGAAAACAACATGTGTTTCAGTTTTTCTCCTTGAAGAGTATTCTTCCTGTTATTATTTGCTAGCGTTGTAGCATGTGCAAATGAGACAAGATTTACAATTCCCTGGCTTTGCTGTGGGGTTGTGGGATTTGGTGTTAGATTAGTGTTCCATAGCTGAACAAATACCTAATTAGTCACAGATACTGAGTCTTTAGCCACTTGGCGCAGGCTATTTTTTCATTGTTACTATTTGTTTGTATAGTTTTACAAACCTATCCTCATCTGGTTTTGTCTTTTGCTGATCTGCCCAGCTGACCTTGAGCCCTCATTGTTTGGATCTGACTCTTGCTTTCATGTCTGGGCACAAGCAGCAGAAATTTTGGAGCACTGGACAAACAACGTCTTGCTTTGAGTAGTGGGAACAATTACTGCACGGCTTTACCTGCCATGGCTGGAATATGCTTTCTTCCTTGGTGGAAATATTCTGGGCTTGTAGGAAGCAAAGAGGGGAGAAACATATCCGTTCCTGATGCAGCCTTGGGGAGTTTGGGTATAAGTGTCTGGTGCTGAATGTGTACAGGCATTTTTAAGGGTATGTAACTTTGCCAAATGCTTGTAGGTTTACGCAGGAACTGAAAGAGAAACGTCCCTGTCACTGAGCTGTCCTGCTTCTTTCTCTCTGTATTTATAATCTCTGCACTCTGCAGCATGTGAGATGCTGAAGCTCTGTAAGAATTTCAGAAGATGGGCAAAACAAGATATGATCTATTATTTTCCTTGTCTCAAGGGAATGATGAGTTCTTCTTTTGACCAGTTTCTGCCTTCAAAATTGTAAATCACTCTGAGATAGGCATCCATTATGGAAATTTTTCAGCCTGGTCAGTTAATCTGACAATTTTCAAATAGCTAAAACCACAGTCTTATAATGGATGGTGCTAGGTGACCCTGACTGTAGGCTGCCCCACCTCAGCAGTAAAGCACAGGCATCTACCTGCTCAAACACTTTAATCAGACTAACCTTCAGAACCATTTTCTTTAATTTTCTGTCCCAAAGAGTGGGAGATAGTTTTTAGGAGGGAAGTGCAAGAAATAAAATGCAAGGCATTATAGACATTTAAGGAAGGAATCCTAAGCAGCCATACAATTTATTTGCTGGAACTTTCAATGAAGCTACTCTCTTAGGAGCAACCTCCAGAAAATTGTTGTTTTCCATTGACTATGCACTGCCCCCTGATGTACCTTTGTGCTGGGAAGCACATGTGGCTGGCATGGAGCACCACCAGCGTGGCCACCCCCTGCCTGGCACAGCCACAGGGACCTGGGGTGGGCTGCCAGGTGCTCCGACGACGAGTATCCTCATCTCAGCCCTGGTCTGCAGCAACCAGCACTGCCCAAGAGGGAAATGCAGACCATCCTGTTGGGGAACTGTAGGGCGGCTCACCTGGCCCTGCACCTGCTGGGACTTGGTCAGTTGTCTTGAGGCTGCCCCGAGTGCCGGCTGGGCACTGGCAGTGGAGGGATGCTGGCAAGGCTGTGCTGGAAAATCTTGCCCGGGCTGCCAGCCTGGCATAGTGGGAGGCGGTGACCTTTCTGGGGGGTGTGCCAGCCCATATTTTCCTTTCCCAAATTAGAGCTGAAGCATGCCAGGAAATTCATTCAGAGCCCATTTTGCTGCTGTGTGTCCCGACCGAGGGCACTTCACGTCCTGCTTTCTCCATCCCCCTCCTGGGGGCTCCCCCCATCCAGCCCATGGCTCTGTGTCAGCCCCCCAGCACTGCGGCTTCAGCCCCAGCAGTGCTGCAGCAGGGCTGATCTCCAGCCCCCACAGCCCTGCCATGGGCCCACCTGGGGGACAGGAGGTGATCAAAGAAACAGCAAAAACCACACCGTGCAGCATGTTTATTCCAACACTCTGTCTGCTCTCAGGTCACCCAGCTTCTCTGCTTCTCCTTATTGCAGAAATAACCTTAGAAAAAGCCTAGAAGAGCACAAGGGCAAACATCAGGAGTTCTCTTTGTGCTTAGTGAGTGTTACCTGTGAGATGAAACTGGGGCCTTTAGGTATTCTGCCTTTAGGAGGCTGTATGTCCTCCCCCAGCCATGGGGAGGGTGAGCCCGCACCCCCAGACCTCACCCTGCTGGAAGGGAGCAGCCTCCCTGGCCTGTCTGGCAGCTGCCAGGCTCTGAAGGGGACTTCAGCAGCCAAGACATGTGTGGCACCTACTCCTGTAGGCAGATTTACCTTTCTCTTCACTTTGTCTGCTTCAGGCTGATCTATGCTATTTGATTCAGGGTAAGACAATCGGTGCTGATTCCTGACATGGCCTGGTGCCAGTAGCACCAAATGCCAATTCCCAGTTTCTCTAAGGGAGCAGAAAAGGACGGGCCATCTCCAAGGGAGGGCTGTGGTGTGGGCATGGCAGCTGCTCCCAGCTGAGCTATTTAGGCAGCTTTGCATGTCATGTGCTGGCTTGTCTTAACGCAGGCATGCTGCCCCACAGCAACATGCCAGTGATCCCCTGCAGAGACCTGTACTTGTGCATCAGGCTGGAGGTGCAGAACTGATTTTCCTTGAAAAGCCAACCCGTGGCTAGACCTGGCATGTTTATGCAGTGAGAGCAGTGGCAGGATGGGTAGGACCACTGCCCTTAGAACAGAATCGGAGTTACCCACTTGCAGTTTGGGGTGACAGGTCTAAGTGCTTTTTCAAGGCTCAGGGCCCTTGGTTTGGTTTTCATTAAAATGCTGCTTAGGCTATTGCAGCTGAGAAAACTCTCCTGTGGAGAGCCTGTGGTAAAGGTTTATAGGGTATGTGCTGAAATGGTTAGGAGCATGCCAGCTCTCTGTCGGTTATCTGGGATGGCACACGTGGCAGGGTGTATGAGACAAGAAATAAGCAGGGAGAGAGGAGACACTATCAGAGGACATGGGGACTGGTGTCTGGCTCCAGGCTGTGTGGACAGACCACTGCTGGAAAGTGTTTCTAGGAAGTAAGTGGTCACTAACTTGGGGACACTCTCAGGAAAGAGAGTGCTTGTGACCAAAATATCTCAAGTGGAAATGCCTGAAGAACAAAAAGATCTCTCAAGGGAAATATGCTATCCTAGCAAGATGACACCAACATTTCAATATGCCAACCTTGCAGTTTTCCAAGGGACCACAGGTGTTTTGTGACTCATTCCAGTTGCTGTGGACTGGACTAATCTCTGAACTGGTTTTAAACTCATTTGAAGTGGAACATGGAGTGACCCACCGATATGTAATGAGCATTGGGCTGAAAGAGGGAGAAGTCATCTGCATTTCTTCCACTTACATCTATTCTGATCAATGCCAAAATTCCAGTGCAATTAGCAAGACATGGGCAGGAGAGAGGGAAACAACAGTATGCCCAGCCAATGTTCCCTTTAAATAGTAGTTCATGTTTCTCAGCAAACACACAGCCTAGGACTTTGTTACAGAAAGCAAACCCAGACATGCCTCATTTTTCACATTCCGTGTAATTTGTCTACTTCATTTACTAGAGGAAGTGAAATCTAGTGAAACAAATCTGACGTGTGTGTTTATGAAGGCGATTCGGCAGAAGATGTTGTTTTCCTGCATTCAGCTTGACTACTGGATTTGCAACGCTGCTCTTCACCTCAAAGCTCACAAACACAGATCACATCTTCTTACGCAGCACCCCAGTCCTCAGGACCACTGTATTCGACAGCAGTTGGCCTTACAGCACAGAGCTGCTTGCTTGCTAAGCCTCATTGGCATGGCAACGTCGTGCATGCACTACCAGGTGCACAGGAGCGGATTCACCGGCAGCAGCTGGGGCTGTCCTTGAAAGCAGATGCCAACAAGTATGCAATGCAGCTCACAGAATTTTTTATGACAGAAAAGGATGGAGGAGAAGAGGGAACCCAGCTTGCCTCTTGAACTCTGGGCTGAGCTTGCAGGTTATCACTTCAAAAAAGACATCCTTTATTCCTGAGCTTCTCGCTACAAAAGACCTTGCGTAACCCTGAGCAGAGAGTGGTCTAACACAGAATGAGTTTCAGGCTGAAAACAGTGCTTTGAAAAACCACAGTGCTGCCAGATCCTTTCTTGGAATGAAAGCCTGGTTTTGCCAAGATTTAATGCTGATTCAGGAATTTGTGCCTTTTGTAGGACTTTAGTTTTTCCCTTTTTTTAAATCTGTTTTCAAGGTTGAGTTAAAAGGCTAAACTGGCCTGCTTGTGGTCCAGAGCTCTCCCTTTAAACAAAAAAAAGTCAGTTTTAAATCACAGCAAACTTGAATAATTTAAATAAAGCACTTTCCCCCTTTATGTTTTTTCTCAGCAGGAAAGTAAAACAATTTTGTTTCTTAAAAAAAAAAAAAAAAAGAAAAAGAAAACAATCTTTCACAGTCTCAGCTGTGATGTGGGAGATGCTGAACTTTGGAAACCTCTGGCAACACTAACTTGTGATGAGAGACCACCAAGGGGAAGGTCAATACTAATATTGTAACCCCTTCTAGGACTTTATTACCTCAGGGTGTGATAATGTTTCACTAATGCCAAAACCAGGTTTTTACTTATATCCCGATAAGCTGGTTTTAGCAATGTGTCTCTAGTCAGCAAAGCTGTTAATATGTATTTTAACAGCTGTAAAATTAGATCTTCAGTGAGTAATATTTAATATTCTTAGGACAGCTTAAGAACATGATCCAAACCAAACTGCAGCCAATGCAAGGATTTTATTGATTTCAGTGGGCTTTGAATCAGACTCCAGAGATTCCCAGATTGTCCCCAACTCTTATTACCTAGACTCCATGGCAAAAAGAAATACAGGAGGACACACAGGTTAGTTAAATCATCACATGAAAAAGTTTTTTTTTTTCTCAGACTACTTGCAAATATACATATATGCCACACCATGTTGACAAAGAATTTTTCCTTGTCTTTCTGTGTTGGTGGCTTGCTCAAAATCTCTGTTGACAAAGCACAGCAAATTTCTGACAACAGTCTTAAAGAGGCTGGCATATAAATAAAGATGTCTGAGAGAAGCCAAAAGCTATACTCTAATCTCTTTACACATCATGTGTTTTGAGAATGGCACCTTGGCTGCATAAATAATCCCTCTGGTGTCAACTGAGTTTTAGAATATAGAGGGTGTAGAGGTGGGGAGGAAGTAATGAGAGAAGGCGGGGGGAGGTAAGGAGTGAAGTATGTAGCCCAAAGCTGGCAAAAGCCCTGCTGAAATGAAAGGATGACTGAGAAGGAGGAGGGGGAGGAATTGTTTGCTAAATAGAAATGCCTGACAGGGATAATTATGAAACATTTTAGAGGGTCTTACAAGGAAGATGCTTTGCTGACCACTGTCTCTTCAAATGGAATTGAGTGTCTTGCTCTGCAGTTTTTCTATAGCCTCCCTTCAGACTGCTTTTTTTTTCTTTCTTTCTTTTGGGCATCCTTTTAGAACTGACCTCAGGACTTCCCCTTCTTTATGATGAAACTTCTCATCTGAAGAAAATAGAAACGGAGAGTGTGAAGGTAGTTGGACCATGGCCAACCCTGCACGTCAGCATGAACAAGGTATACCAAATACATATATACTTTTATATATATATGCCAGAACCCCTTTGTCACTTCCTATTCTAATTCTGCTGCTTTTTCACCTCCAATTCAAATCAACATTCATCTGCAACTGGCTTGCTTTTTAATCCCATCTCACCATCTTCTTACGAGACTGGGATTTGGTTTTTAGGTTTAACATTTCAATCGGCCTTGTCTTTTAAAATTTCAGGAGCTGCTGCATTAATGTTATGATGTAGTTTTAGTTTAGTTGTGAAGAGTTAGTCATCTAGGCAGCCCAGAGCTGTAAAAAAATAACAACACTTGAAGTGATAAAAACCCCAAAATCTTCTTTTTCTACATGAGAAGTCTGTGTTATGCCTTAAACTCCCCCAGCATCTGATGTTAGTGGGTGTTTTATGAGTGAGTTTTTTGCAAGGGTGGCAAAGCAGCCACATCCCACTGTTTCTGCCAGAGATCAGAGGCTGGCAGGTTGGTGGCTTCTTGCAACCACGTGAGGTTAAATTCACTGTGCCTCCGCTCTGGGGTGCCTTGGTCTGACTCTGGATAGGGCCCCAGAGACCTGGACCTCAGTTTTGCAACCACATTGGTCCTGAGCTGGACCCAGTGAAGTCAGTGCAAGCATTGCCAGTGGCTTCGGGTGAGGTGGGTCTGGGCCCCCAGTGACCTGTTACAAGAAGAGCAGAGTTTTGAGAGTTTTTGTCAGCTCAAGGGAGAACTCAGATTACTTTACCTTGGTTTTACAAACTGCCTTTTGTTATTTATATTATTTTTAAAAGAGTTAGGGAAATTAAAACTATAGGGGAGATGACCAAGTGTACAAAAATTCAAGCACAAAGGGGTATATCGATATAGCAGAATCTTTCTTTTCTCTGAATGATAGATTCCAGGAGATGGATGTCAAGGCTGAAAATCAGTGCATCATGTGTTTCTAATAAAAAATTTAAATATTGGAATTTTTTCCCAGCATTATAGTTAATTGAACTTATTCCATAATGCAGTGAATTTTCTATCATGAAGATTTCCTTGAACCATGTTCAGATGTGTCCTGGGATAGTGGTGTAGTTCATCTAAGGACTGCATTCCTTATGCCTTATCAGTGTGGTCATGAGGTAATGACCTGTGTCATGATTTTTGGAGACTTCTCAATGAACAAATGAAGGTGGAATATTTTAGACTTCTCCCCAAATGTATTTGGTTATCACATGTGAGGAGCTGTCATTTTGTCTGTTTGGTTTGAGTGGGAATTAAAAAGATAAATCATAAAGTAAACAAACTGGGATGAAATAATAAAGAAGTCGTCTTTTTTACTCATTAACATTTCTCAAATTGCTTGTGTAGAAATACTCTACATGGCAATAAGTGCAACTTTTTATAGGCAAAGATTGTTAAGCATTAGCCTGGTTTGCCAAAGGAAAATTCTATATCTCAGATTCATCCAATGAATACACAAGTAGTGGGAGAAGACTTTTGTAATTCAGAAGTAATTACAGATACTCCATCTGAATGCCAGCTGAGAACATTCACTAAGGTGCAATGTGCAAACCATGCTTTAAAGGACTGTCCTCTTGAGCTCACTGACAGCTCACTTTGGTAAGTTTAAAGGGTTCAAGTGAAGAAGTGAGAGGACTCTCTCCATGTTGACTGGAGTGCACAAGTGGATAAACCAATCTGACCTGCGTTGCACAAAAGACTCAAAGAGATTATCTTAATGGTACACTTATGATTTAAAAGTGAGTAGATTTGTGGTCTTTCTTCTTTCTTAAACTGAAAGCTTAAAACACTTTGGTCCTGTATTGTACCATCCTGTGCAAGTAATCCCAACAGAGTCCCTGCAACTTCTGCCTGACAAAGCCTGACCTCTAATCTTCTTGCTCATATTCCCTAAAATTCTGGAGGAAGAACTCAGTTCTTCTATAATTAATGTTGGGGTTTTTTTTTGGCTTGTCCTTACAGCTCTAGAATCTTGTCCACAGTCAGATGGATTATTTATTTAAGGACTAATTAGCAGAACCCAGTATCACAGCAAGTCAGTGCTTTACAATAAATGCAGCTGCACAGTAAATGCAGCCTGTGTCTGCTGTGCCGAGACTGCCATCAAAGTTTAGCTGATGAAAAAGTCTTGTAATGAGCACCAAGAGCCGCTAAATGCTTCTGTTTCTGGCAGAAGCTCAGAAAAAGGCAAGGCTAGAGACATGGGCTGTCTGATGAAAGCCCTCTTCTGGCAGACACAGAGGGTTTCAGTTTAAGAACTGGGCAGCAGTCCCATGACCAGCGGTTGCCATGTGAATGAGAAGGAGGCCAGTCCCTCCGAATTTATTAAAATTACTGTTTTGAGCCATCTGAAAATTGTACATAGTCTTGAAACTGGCCTAGAATAACCACCAGAAAGCACCTCAGTGATCCAGTCCACACATTACAGGCTGTGGGTTCTGACAACAAATCATTCTGAAGTTCTTCTGGCTCCTTGCTTATGGTTTCTTCTTCAAGCACTGTTTTCTGACCTAGGTCCTGGTGAAATGTGTACCCTGAGTTCATAAAGCTAAAGCCAATAAAGCACAGGTCTTGGAGTTCTGAGTAGAGCCTGGAGTTGCCCCAGCAAATGGTTTCTCCAGTGAAAGAGAGGGACATCCTGTAAATATTGGGCTGACCCTGGGCTGAAACGCTGTGGAGCATTGCCCGGCACAAAGGCAGTGAGGCAGGTTTGACAGGACTGAACAACCACGAACTGTGACAAGTATTTTTCACTGAGATCGTGGCCTTTAATGTTCCTTTGCTTATGGTAGTTAACTAACTACTCAGTCCAGCAGAAAACAGATTTTAGCGAGTGGTAAATCTGTCTAGTTTATGGCAAAAAAAATGAAATGTTGACACCTCTCCTGCACCACTCTGTTGATTGCTGGTCTGTGAAGTGCTTTTTATTCCCTAGTTTTGTATCCTCTGAAATATTATGCTTAAACAAAACCAGTGAAGCTGTTACGAAGCTGTTTCATTTACTCCATTTCTGAAAAAAAAGAAAAAGCAGTGATTTCCACATCTATTGTGAAGTCCCAGTTTTCACTCCCTCCCTTCCTGTTGCTAATTGTTATTTTTTCAAATAAAGTGCTCTTGGGCTAGAATTTGTCAGGCTTAATAATCAACCCATAGGAGAATTAACAAGAAATTGGGTAAATTAGATTCAGCAGTTAATTAATTTGATTGCCTGCTACAGCAAACTTTGTCTCATGGGAATGATGAATGGATGTATCCAATCTCTTTCCCAGGGCTGTTTGGTACAGTGTACCATATGTCTGTCCAACTACTGAATGATAAAAGTTCATTTCAACATGCATTTCATGTCCTTTGGTGCTAGTGGACTCCTTAATCTCCAGGAGAGACAGACAACCCTAGGTGTGGTAGTTGTGAATGTATTTCTGATTTTCTTCTTGGAAGCCTTTCATTAGAAAATATGTTCTCCTATCCCCCATTGCTCTGTGTGTGTGTATATATATATATATATGTATATATGTAATGTAAAGCAAAAAATGTATTGTTAGCATTTCTGAAATCTTGGAAGTCTGGTAACTATTAGCCCAGATGTAATTATTACATAAAAAGAAAGAATAATAATGCATTTCACATTGTTTCTACCACTTTTCCTGATGTTATTCTCACCCTTCCCCTACACTCCTGGATCCTAAGGTTAGTGATTTCATTCTGGTGGTGTCGGGGGGGTGTTATGATGGTCATAGAATCAGAGAATTATTTAGGTTGGAAAAGACCTATATGACCATCAAGTCCAACCATTAACCCAGTGCTACCAAGTCCACCACTAAACCATGTCCCACAGTGCCACATCTACATGTCTTCTAAATACCTCTAGGGATTGTGACTCAACCAGTTCACTGGGCAGCCTGTTCCAATGTTCCATCCTGTCATATTCATGTTTTCTTCTTCCTTGCTCTAGAATACACTTTGTGTCCTTTTGTATGTTTGCAAACAAGCTTTTACATCTTGTTCTTTCTTCACTGATCTACATCTTCACATTACACCCAAATTTACCATACATGGTGGCTTTTACATATATGTGCTATATACTATGTCTTCACTCTCTTCATTGCCCCTAAAACCAATTTTTTCCAGGTCCAGGACTGCACTTTAAATGGCCATTGGTGAGTTGTTTATAGCCATGGGTCCCCAGTGCCAGCCTGTGCCCCTTGTGTTATCACTCCATGTCCGTTCTCCTCTACACTGTGTCCTGTCTCTTCACTTCTCAAGGCCCTTGTTATCATACCAGCCTTACGTTGCTTTGTACTACAAATTTGTCTTAGAGTCATAAATATCTCATTCTACAAAGAATAACTGCTCGTGTTGCTGTTCTCTATGTAAAATTATTGCTGTTACAGCTAGACTTAGTAGAACAAAGCTTCAGGCAGGTTGAGAAAGTTTCAGACAGAACAAGCCTCACAAGCCTTACTGTCTTTGCAAACTGTTCAAAGCTTATTGCCTTTTGCTAACAGGACAAGACCATATTGCAGAGCTGTCCAGTTGCACAAACTGGCTGCTTGCAAATGATACCACTTGGAAAAAAGCTGTGGAACTACCTGCCCCATGCATAACTGCAAAGCCTAAAGCTACTGCTGTTCCAAAAATCATTTGTAGTTTAAAAAAAAACCACAAAAGCAACTCACTTTGTTGATATATCTGAGACTCTTCCATGTGATACTCTGATTAGAGGGTATATCCCAGGAAACATGGCCCAGTAAGACTATCGTGAAGCTTGGCACTGACAGCAGCAGGATCTAATAATACTGAACAATAGTGTTTCATAAAATAAATTTTATATGAAGACCTATTTGATACCAAGACCTAAAGAGCTTTGCTCCAAGGATATAAGCATAACATGATTTATTGGGAGTTATATCTTTCATTAGACCAAATGATAGCTGACCTGAGGAAGATCTTGTGTGTCTGACAGCTTAATGAGAGGGGTGTCTGTTTGTTTTTCCAATTGTATTTTTTTTCTAATAAAGAAGATGCAGTTTCTGCTTGAAAACTTTGCCTCAAAGAAGAATAACATATAATTGTACAGGTCTTATCATTGTGGTATTTCTTTGTAATTGATGTTAGCTATCACATGGGGGAAAAAAAATCGATAAATCTCCTGGTGGAAAGAGGGCAAAAGAGTCTGTAGATTGCACATTTGCAGATATAGTTGAGTCCCAGGACACCTTATAGCTAACGTGCTTACAGAACCTATATATCTGTGCTGACTTTGTTAAAATTTTACCTCCCACTAGTAGTGATGACTAGTGACAAAGAATAGACCTGCATTCCTAAAGAAAACATTAATTCTATTCGTCAGTCATCCTCAGTCAAATACATGTTTTAAACATGCTGTTTGGCTAAGAAGAGGCTGTCGATAAATTCACAGAGGTGAAAGATCATGAATCTTGCTCTTGGTACAAAGTTTGATGTGGAACAAAGCATGAACCTTTTTAAAGCAGAAAGAATGGAAACATTATGTACAGCAGTGGAATTGTGGGGTTTCATGCAACTATTTTTATATTCTGTATGTGTACTTAATATTCACTTAACTTTGCAAACCAAAGTGAGTGTCATCATTATCTAACACTGTACAAATCTGCCTTCAGTTCTAGTATCAGCAAATGTAATTGAATTTAAAGTAAATGTTTGAGAGGAGAAAACCAAATCCAAGACCTCAATTACAAAAAGAAAAAATGCCTCTAGTTTTATGTGTGTTTATGTCTGAGCTTGTTTGACCCACTTCTATCCATTTAAGTGCAATTTTCCAGTGTTCTCCTCTGGAAAAATAAAATTTTGCATCAATGATGAAAACAATGTGAACACATTGCTATTATTTAGCACCAGCAGAACTGGAAATGGAAAACTGGAGTGTTATCAGGTATCCTACTGTGGGTTTTTTCCTTCATTTCTAAACCTTTTAGGATTAATTTAAATTGCAATTCTAGGCAGGAAAATTATCTCTTTCAAATGCAAGTTTGACTCCAAGACACTGACTTGAAAGGGACATTAATATTGTTTTGAATTACATAATAAGAAATGGTAAAACAGGAAGTTTCATTAACATTATGCCATGTTTAGCTTTTTGATGACTTCCAAGTAGGATATTCTTAGTTTATAAATGAAAACAAAATTTTAATAAGTGACAACCTGTGTCAACATCTGAATACTCAACTACTGTCTTTATGCTTCATTCACCACTGCAAGCAGTGAGGATTGTGGAAATGTAAAATCCCTTTATTATACAGTAAAATAGAGTAGATTACAGCTTTCATTCTTGCAGCAATAGCATATAGAGATTCCTAATGCAGGCAGCTTGTAGATCTTTGATTTTCTTATAAACTAGTGAAATTAATCATGAAGATGTATTTTTCCAGCCCTGAAATCTTTCCTTTTGCCTTCTTGATGACAGTTATACTTTAGAAGTTAAATTGGGGGAATGAATGAGCTTATGTGTAAATATTAGTGACATTAAGGAACAATAGGAACTTACACAGATGCTCATAAGTGCTGATAGCCTGCAGTAAGGAGGTGCTGCTTTGTTCTGTGAATTGAGTTCACTGTAGTCTGCATCTTCAGTGCCCCTGACTCTGTGTGTAATAGCCTCAGCTATTCAGCTGTAGGAGAGCAGAGTTCAGTAATGATCCAGGATGTGCTGCACTGTGGCAGAAAAGTCCATCACTGCCAACGCAGGCTGGCAAAGAAGCCTTTCACATATGGTCCGACTGAAGGAGGTCTGGGTGAGGTTGAGCACTCCCAAGCCCCATGTGGGGGTTGTGTGCAGTCAGCATTTCCCCTGGGACATGGGGGCATGGTGGCCTTCAGCTGCTGGCTCAGCATCTGGTGAGCAGGATGAGGCCAAGCAGCTATTGCAGCAATGTCCGCTCTTCATGTGTGACCAGTCACTAAAGGTGCTGCTGCTCCTGTTGCTGTGCAAGCAAAGCAAATTTTGCTCACTTGAAGGTGAAACCCCGTAAGTGTGACCCAAACAAGGACTGGCTTCTAAGAAGTGTGCACCCTCTAGCAGCAGCAGCAGCAGCAGCTTTCCCTTTCAGCCAGGTCAGCGAGCATCAGCGTTTGGACCTCTCAAGTTATGAGAATCTCAGTGTGAGACTTGCACATCAGATCTCACACTGGGGATCTCCATTTAATGCAGTCATCTGGCATAATCCTGAATACAGCCGGAGATTTAGACCCTTTGAGGGTTTCCAGGTAAAGGGTAGCCCTGGGAGCCTTTATCTTGCCCTTGGTCAGTGGGGGAAATTGGGCAGTGTAGGAAGAACATAAGGACTGAAAAATATCCGTATCCATCTGAATAATAGATGGATGTGACTTCAGAACTTCTCTAGTTACAAAACAAACTAGTCTTCTAAACAAGCATTGGTTGTCTTGATTTAGCTAGTAAAATGCAATTCCATAATACTTCTTGTCTGAAATCATGTTTAATTGGTATCCATGTTAGAACAAAGGTGGGATTTTGCATGGTCTTTATAAATGCCACTGCTTAGTGTGTTGTTGTTTCTGCTGCTAGAAATCAATACACCTAAAAGTGAACAGTAATAACAGCCCTTTTAAAATGTGCAGTAGTTCTCTTTGGCTGCCAAGACTATTGGTGAAGTAAAAGTTGTGTTTTCTTTACAGCTAATTTTTTTGAGTATCTCCACTTCTCAGCTGCATGAGTTCTCCAGAAAAGGCAGCTATGGCAAACAAATATTTCATGTTTGGTTTTTCTCATCTACTTGCCAGAACTACTCTTATATTCAAGAATGAATATATGACTACAGTTCCATAAGTTGCTCCAGCTAGATACTGTCACTTTTCATTTTATGTATTTTCTTTTTCCCTTAGGAGAAAAGTGAAGAGCACGGAAAGTCCAAAAATATCATCCTCTAAAAAAAGTAAATGTAGCTTGACAAATAAACATGTGAAAATTATTAGAAATTTGCCAGAGAACAAAATCTCATGATGAGAAGTCCTTTAACAGACAGTTGCTCAAAATCATACCTGGCAGCTATGGCCTTTCAGATGCTGAAGTCTGCTTGGCCAACTTAGATTACAGTCTCACTAGAGTTCTGCAGAGGTCTGGCTCTCTCCCTCCCAGTGTTTGCTGAACAGTTTCCTCAGGCAACACAGCTACATTTGTGATTTGCTCCACTTGCAGAAAATGTCCCTCAAGTCTTGATGCTCTCATTTTTTCTGTGATTGTTCAAGGACCTGCAAAAAGAGTCAGTAAGATTCTAGTTACCATCAGCCAGTGGGATGCCATGGGAGAGCACAGAAGGAAGGATAAAGAAAGCTTGTTTTGAAGTAAGAGGGCTAATCATATGGTAATTTCAGTGGCCAAAAAATGATAGGTTCTGTCTTGAAATACTTTGACAGAGGTGAACGTCAAGCATCACTGGACCAGGTTTACTGATGCCTTATACCTGTTTTGGCTGAAATCTGAATGACAGCATTACATATTTGTTCTGTCTGGGTGTATATGATCACTCACTCTTCTCAGCAAGGTGAGTGAAAAATGCATAATCTACTCATCTGTAATTCAGGTCCTATTTGCAGGAAGAATAGGAAATATTACAATGGCTGTTATGCAATTGCTCACTTATTCTTTGAAAATATGTAACATATTACAGTTTGTTTAAGCATTCATGTTTACAGTCTTGGTCTCATTCAGACCTGATTTTTTATACAGTAGTATTACTCTGTCTTTTTGTTTGGTTGGTTGGTTGGTTGGTTTGGTTTGTTTTCCTTTTCTGCCTGGGAAGTTTATTCATGCTGGCATTTCTCCTGGTTATAGTTTGTTCAAGGCACAAAACCTTTAGGTCATGTTTGAACAAGTCACTAAACTAGCTGTCCTGAGGCTAAAATTTCTGATCCAGATCACTGCGTAGGTAAAGGGTTGGCATCAAGTGGAAACAGCAGCAGCAATGTTTGAACTCCCTGGATTTTTCTGTTCTTTCTGATGGAGGAGATTTTGCTTGGCTTGCAATTAAGTGGGGATTGCTTCAGATCCCTCTGTTTAAATTTGCAAAGCTTTACATTTGAAGGGCGATGTAAGAAGCCTGCGTTCACTATAGTTGGGTCATTCTCTCACCTGCCTGCTGTGGGATGTTTTGAGACAGTGTTTCTCTTCCTCAGTGTGATCGAAGGTTTGGACAACCACTCCAGGGCCTGACTGGGCTTTTTTCATGTGTCTTCACTCCACATTGGTTTCTTGCTTCTATTACTCAGGCTTCCCTGGGGCTATTCTTGTCTTGAAAATAGTATCAAATCATTACATATTTTCAAAACTTCTGAGATGTATATATCGGGGTATGAACATGGAAATGTTATCCAGTATTGCTGAATCAAGTTATTACAAGTAAAAATTTAACCTCTGATCATTTTGTAAACTTATCTTTCTAATATATGCCACTGTGCTTGTGTCTTTTCTTAATATAGGGTGAAGACAAGAAGGTACCTGAAAAGACTCTTCACGCCCCTGTGTCACCTTCATCTGTACCTGACCATATGAAGTGCAACATCCTCAAAGCTCAAGTGGAAGCTGCTTTTAGAGTAGGTGCCCAGGTAATCTGTGTTTAATACTTCACCTTTTTAGTTTTGTCATAGCTTTCATCAATTTTCCAGAATCACATAGTTCCTGAGGAAGCACCTTATTTTTTCTGAAGTATCCACATTGACACATCTTTCTCTGGCTGCTCTGTAGTTTCTGCAGGTAACTCAAACTGATTGATAGGGTGGGAGAAGGAAATTTGTCTGAACTGACATGATTAATACAGCTGAGACAGGCTGAGAAAATAGAAAAGTTGGCCTCAGGAAATCTCCACTTTTGATTTTGTCACTGTAGCTTTTACTTACTTTGTAGTTGAGAAATAGTAACCTCTGGAGTTTTCTGAGGCTACCCACTACTCCTGGAAACTGTGTTTATGCGTGTTCTTTTGATAATATCTATACATCCAGATTCAGACTTTATTTCAGGGGATTAACTTTAGGTGTCTGAATGTGAAATGCTAGGCAGTCCACTGTTTTCTTACTTATTTGTGTGCTTTTAATTAAATTTAAAACTTCTATTTTCATGTTTTGGCTAATGTTTGCATTGGATACATCCTGTTTCAAAAGCAATGCAAGTCTTTTATGATGCCACGCATCTGAAGACTGATGCTGAATGGCATGAAAGTAAAAGAATTCATTTTCCACTCAGAGGTAAATCCATGTGAAACCTAAAATGTCCGATTCTTTTCCAGTGCGATTTGTGGACAAAAGATATTGCCATTGGTGCCAAAAATAAAGCCAAATACAATATTGTAGGAACAAAAGCAGAGGCAGAGTTTGTTATAACTCTTATCCTAAGTTCCTGTGGTATCCTTGAGCATACTATTCCCACTGAATACCATTATGTTGGTGTTTCCATCACTTTGTTTCTTTTCACAATAACATACCAGGTCAACTTGCCCTGCAAAGGACTTTGTTAACAATCACCTTTGTATATTTATTGTTCCCTGGCAGATCTTTCATCTGAGCTAGATTACATCTGGTCTACCTAGATCTAAGGAAATATCATAATTTGGTTATTCTGACTGCCCTAGATTTCAAGAACAGAAACCACAGATCTGGCAGCATGAGGGGGAAGGAGTTGTTCGGGTTTTTTTTGCTTAAAGCAGTTTTGTCACCTCTCTGAATTCTGTGTTATATCAACTGTGTGTTGTGCAGCGTATTTCTTGTTTGATTGCCCTTGGGTTTGCCCACCGTTTTCCCTGTGTGTCTTTTCTGCAGGTTGTCATGGTGTATTTCTCATGTTTGTATTTTCTCCTGAATATGCTTAATGGTCATATTTGACTGGATAGTTAAAGACTGGAAGCAGTGTGTGCTGCTGCATTCAGGATACAACATTATTCAGGCAAGATAGGAAATGTGCTTAATGTGTGCATCTCTCAATTGACCTGCCCTGCCTTAATTTTTCACTCTGAGGCTTTCCAGAGAAAACACCTGGAGTTGCTTTTTCTGCCATAACTCTATTCTTTAGCTACTGCTTTGTGGTAAATAAGTTTCAGAGCAAACTGAGCTTTCCTGTTTTCCTTCTTAGCCGTGTTGTTTTGCACAAGCAGTCAGATTGGATTAAGTAGGTGTCTGTGGACTTGGCCTCAATGAGAAAAGTCTTATTATTCCACAGGAAGGAGGGGAAAGAAGACACTTGCAACACAGCATATATTGTGGGGAGATAATGGCATATGGTCCGGTTTGAAATCCCTGAAGATTTCAGTGCTAACAAAGTATGGCTTAAGAATTATAGCCAGTAAATTAGAATGTCAACTTAATCTTAGAAATCCTCATTCAAATACCTGCTTAGCCACAAAATTGCCTGTGTAACTAGAGATGAGTTTTTCTGCGCTTGAGTTCCCCTTTTGCCATGTATGAAAGACTACCCTTCTCAGATACATTGCCAAAATAAGCAGGTAGAGACCCGGCAATGGTCAGCTGTTACAGTAAGAAGCTGTGGCTACGGTGAAGGAAAGAGCAGAAACACACTATCTATCATCTGCAAAATGAGAGGAGGGAAGGGGGCTGAAGGAAGACCCCATAAACCACCATATTAGATACTGTAAAACCACACAGTTATCTTCTCTACCCACCCCTATCCCCCCAAACAACGAGCTGAATACTGGTAGCTAAGCCTTTTCCCAGTAGCAGTTCAGTCATCTTCTGAGAAAAGTGAGCTGAGATGGAATTGCACTGCTCAGAGACACAGCATCCTTTTGAGGGAGCAGATAAAGAACTGTCTTCTTCATGGAAGACAACCATTTGACTCCATGTATCCCCTCAGGGCTGTGATCCTGCCCCTCTTTGACCCCATCTGACATATCCTGCTGCTCAGTATATCTGGAGGACTGATGATGTTATCCTCTGACCAATTCTGTCTTTTGATGCCAGTTCCATATTAAATCCCTGAGAGGTCTTGCCTTCTGGCCTTGTTCTTAACACTCCAATTTCTCATCTCTTGTTTTTTTGTACTGTCATATTTCAATTTACAAGGCAGCAAAGGCAAGAAGTATATCTGTGTTCTGTAAGGCACAGCCCGTATTCCTTGAGCTGTAAAGAAAGGCAGTCTGATTTTCCTCATGTGCAGCATAGTTGTTCCTATATTTCATGATGGCATTAAAAAAAAAGAAAATTTAAAAAATGAGAATTTGCTCCTCTGCTTTGTAAAATGATTTAGAAAGAACCAGGCTCTGTGTTATGCACTTGGTATTTGAAAGGAAATGTTCTTTTAAGGGCTGCAGAATTCTGTGGTCTAGCTGGTCCTTTTTGACACTCCATGGTGTGTCTTCATTATATGGTTAGGTGTAAAAGCACAAGAAAAATATTGATGCACTGTAGGATCAGATCTACAAACTGTTGCTTGAAATATTTGTAACAACTCTCTCTCCAAGCAGTAGGATTATTTTCAATACCATATGCTACTAACATCAGGATGTGACAAGTTTACAAAGGCACCTCCTGCATGTAGTAGAAGAAGCTGTTCCTTGTTAATTCTGACAATGGAGTATATGTTTGCCAATAGAAAATATAAACTGGGACAGAAATTTTCCATAGTTTTCTTTTTTATGACAGCTAGACACCAACATGAGAGTGCCTTAGAAATTAATTATTCTAGTGCTTATTATTTAAAAATTAAAAACGGGAAGTTATGCTATACCTTTGAAAATATATTCTGGAATATCATCTCCGTGCTGCTTCATTTCAGAATTATGCTGAAAAGCTATTTATTGCATTCCTAGGGGTCAATACATCTCCCTTAGTCATAGCCCTAACTTAGAGACCGAAAATTTGTGTGGTTATGGTGCTGATCGCTTAGCCCTGCTTGTGGTTTAGAGTTACAGAGCAGCAGGAAACTAACATCAGCGAGGGTTTTTTTATTTGGTAAAGATGAGAATATTTACATGCCATTCAGCTAAATGGAGAACCAAAGTGTGCGTGGGGATAGTGGAAGCTGAATCTAGGAACTCATTACCATGGACACCACAGGTGAGAAACGTGACGAACCCACTCGCAGCTGTGGGAACTGTGGTTTGCACAGTGTATGCCATACAGTATCTGTAGGTCTACAGCAAACAAGGAGTGTTTCACAGCACACCTTTCAAGCTGTGCCACAGGGATCTGCCACCTTCTAGCTGACTGCATGTCACAGTTCCCTCGTAATTAAGCTCCAGGGGAGCCCTAAACACTGTGAAGCAACTGACATATCTTTTTCTTTTCTCTTTTATTTATTCCAGGCTCTTCATTTGAGAGGGAGTGGTATAAAGCAGCAGTAAGGAGCTGCCAGAATACAAAAGACCAGCTCTCCCTGGCATTTAAAACCCCTTTGCAGCTTGCATGAGTCAGTGCTGATATGCTGTGATTGAGCAGACACTTGTTAGTATCACAAAGAGTCCCTTTTGCCAAACAGTTCATGGCCCAACTGATGGAGGAAAGATACTGGGTTTCAGTTGCTATTTATATCCACCTTGGCTTCAGACAAATCCCAGTTATCCTTAAAATTAAGCGCAGGCTCCAGAGCGAAGGCACAACTATCTCAGCAGGGCTTTTGATTTTGGCAGGCAGTGTGTGCTGTGTTCTAGTAGTCTGTCTTCTACAAGTGGTGTTTGTGTTCTCCACCTGTTACCTAGGCTTTCCTAAATTGTACGTTCATGTACATCTAGCTGGTTAGCAAAGGGAAGGATCTTGTCTCTCACAGATTTATACTGCAGCTGATTTTTGCATCTTATCTTTCCCTTGTCCGCTGACAAGGGAAGGCCAAGCTCGTTTTGAAGGTGCATTTTTGCAGTGCAGTTTAGGGAAGACAAATAGAGGTGACATTGCTACTGAGCTGTTCCTCACTGAACATTGTGGGTTATTCGCTGAGAAAAACGCGGTGGAAAATGGTGGCTTGGAGATGCAGAGTTCACAAAGGGCATACAAAGTCCCATTTGCTTCTCCTTTATCAACCTCAATGCAAACTGTTAGCTGGTGAAGGGTATCTTCTGTCAGCCGGGTTTGGGTTCTTGAGCAGTTGATTCCCTTGACTTGACTCTCAGTAAACAAAGGAACATTTATGCTGAACAAAGAGACTTTCAGTCCTCTAACCCCTTTCACACACTAACTTCCTTGACAAGCTTATACACATGCAAATTTTTAGGCCAGGTAGATAGCCATCTCTCCCTTTTCCCTCCCTGTCCTAGAAATAAGTACAGGACAAATATCATGTGGATTTACTTCAAGTATTGCAAATATGTGAGTAAGTGCAAGTTTCTTGTGCTGTCTAGAGTTGCCTGGAGGAAAGGGCTGAACTGTGGCACAGAAAACATCTCAGGATGTGCAGGGTACCTGTGTCATCCTGCAGCCTGTGCTCTCTGCATAGATGCAAGCCATGGCTGCAAATGTAAAAAAGATTTGGATCTATGCATTATTTATGGCAGAAAATGTGCATAAGTGAGGTGATTCACAGCGATAGGCTGTTGTAGCTATGTTTTTGACATCTCTCTGTCTTTTTCAGTGTTCTGTCTCCTTTAAGGAAAGATTCAAGTGTAAGGACTTGTCAACTTCAAAGTCCAAGTGGTTTTGCCATGTATTTCTAGAAAAAAATCAATGTCTTTATGTAAGCTGGGTCTTTGAAGCTTTATTTCACTTAAGGGGATCTGGATTCAAACCCTAATCAGGTCATGAATGAAACAGAGTAGGTGAGGGGAAGACACTTGAGGATTTATAATCTTATGCGATCTTTCTTATAATAGGACTTAAACAAATCCTTCTGGATCCTCAGAGGAATTCTTAGCTTTCGCTGGATGTTGACTTAAGTACCATGAAAGGATCAACTTTTCCAGTATTTCAACATCTTTCCATCATGAATTAGATGCTGTTCGCTTCCCTCATTCTTTTCCCCCTCTCTTCACCTGTCCTTACTCACAGCACAGAGCTGCTGCACAACTTGACAGTCTTCGCACAGAGATCAGAACTGACATTATGTGAGTATAACAGGTCACAGCTGAGGTGTTCAGGCTGTGGGGGAAGCTTCCACACCTCCTTATGTACATTTTATGATTTCCTTGCTAAAGCTGTTGCTGTTAGTCACCCACTTGGATGAGCAATAAACTCACTGGCAATTTTCTGGCTAGGTAAAAAGAAGCAACTATGTTGGAACTATGCTGGAACAGCAGTGAGTGCAACATCACATCAGTTATAATTTTTCATAACAGTGGAATTTAAAAATGGCTCAGCTCCAAATTCTCTGTGTTCAGTTGCTATGAGGGAACAGGTTTGCTCAGCTTTAAAAGTGAGGCTACAGGAAATGAATGCTATCAGAGGTACAAAAATACAAGATTTTAATTGTGTGTGATCAATATATGATACATGGCAGCTCATTAGAAGTGTGTCAACAATGATACCTCTGAATCAGGGAAGGAGCTGAGGAAATGATGCCGCAGCCTTGGTGGAGGGACAGAAGGGGAGGGAGGATTTAGATAAACAGAATGGGGGAGAAGGAAAATCTTTGATTTATTCCCTGGGATAGTGGAGGCAATTGTGGCGGTGGTATCACAAGACTCTGGTCATGTGCATTGTGGGTATGTCTCCTATCTGGCATGTCTGTAAGTGCTAGTACATGATGAGACAAGTACTGTTAATTGTGTTGCTGTGCAAGAGCCCCACCACAGCCCATGGTGCCAGGCCTTGTTCAGAAGGAGAAAAACAGAGCAGTCTGTTCCCAAGAGACATAACCATGATGCTCTTCTGCCTGAAAGGCTACATTTGACATATTAAATCACCAAGGTAAGTTTACCTTGGCAGAGCGTTCTTCCTGATGATGTGTTGCTTAACCTGTGTTATCTAATAAGATCAGCCAACATTCAGTGTGACTGACAAATGGCAAAAATGTTGATGTAGAACTGAAATATCAAGTATGCCTTGGGCTTCCCTAACATCATTACAGATTCAGAAAGAGCCAAGATAGAGAAATATTTCCAGGTCATTGCATTGAGAGTCATTGCTTTGAAGATCTCCAAACATGTGAAAACTCTGTTGTTTTCCCTTCCTTTCTGCAACTGAAAACTTTGTGAAATTGCTAAATAAGAGCCATCATCTATTTCATATGAACCTTCCACATCCCTTATCTTTCTCAGAATAAGAGCTTGACTCCCCCTTGGCTGCAGTGATCTGATTCTTCATGCAGTTTTTTTGCTTATCCAAGATATTCCTATTTTGGATCAGCAGGGGGTAGAGCCGCAGCGATACCTCTTGTAGTGGAGGAGAGACGCAGAGGGCATTAGCTCCCCGTGGTGCTTGCCTGAGGCAAACTGGAGGCCCACCAGCCCACAGCTGCAGCCAGAATTAGTTGTCTATGCAGAATCACAGAAGGCTGCAGCCAAAGTTCTGTCTTTCCTGTCTTTTCCTACTTGGTACAAGTTTCGTGCAACCAATTCTCATTTTGAGTTCCTGTTCCCTATCTTCCTGGGGCTATCTTCCTCCAGAAGAAAATTGAAGGAACTGCTGTTCACTAGGCGAATCCAGCCCCCAGGGTTTATGAATTCATACATGGAGCTGCTCCCATGGGCCAGAAAGTGTTCCCACCCACTCTGGAAAGCTCAGCAGAGTCTGGTGCAGCATCCCTAGAGCATCCGCCCCCTCTCTAAGGCTCCAAAGGACCTGCCTGCTGAGTGCTCAGGAGTCCCCTGAAGTGCACTCTGAGAGCTGTCAGGCTGCTCACAGGTAGGTCACTTAGACCGCTGTGGGAAAAATTTGGTATTACTTACAAACTTTAGTTGTCTTTCATCCTTTGGTGAAGCTAGTGTTTCTCAACAATCATCTATGAAGAGAGCTTGTCCAATGGCATTGCTGCTCAGGCATGTTTCTTGTCTCCAGTATGATAAAGTGCTTTTCCTTTATTTCTAACACCATGCAGAAAGTTAGTGCCATATGAAAATGTAACATTAATAATTTTTCTTTTGCTCTGGCAAAAGAAATGCAGGATGGCATTGTGTGGATGGATTTAATGAATCGACTTTTAATTGTGTTTGTTTTGCAGTCTCGTAGCCAGAAGAGGCAACTTTTTTCTCTTTGTGTAATTATTAAGTGAATCTGCTTCAGTATAAATGAAGTTTCCAGGTCTGCTATGCCCTGAAACCTCTCTCTTTCTCTCTCAGAGCACCAGTCTTAGGGTAAGGGGAGAAGGTGCCTTAGTTAAGGAGATCTGAGCATGTCCATGCTTCTGCCTCTGTCCTTCTTACACAGCTCAGTGCTGGGTTTTCAGTGGGTGGCAGCCTCTGCCTGGTTCTCTGGGAACATTCCCTGCCAGGTACCTCCTGCTAGCCCTGGTTTAACTGCCTTGTTCCACCAATGGAGGGCATTCTGCAATGGAAACCCAAATCCTGGCCCCAGCAGGTGCACTTGTTTTCAGATGAAAGCAAACCACCTGGAAATTGTATTGTAAGAGCTGTGTACTTGCATAACCCTTGTTTTATTGTCGCATCTTGTCAGTAAGGCTGAAGGAGTCCTTGTGTGGTTAGTGAGTGTGATTTGTGGGTTAAGAACTAAAATAAAAGAATCATGCTGTCACCTGGTGACTTACTGACCTCCTTCTGAAACAAACAAACAAACCGAAAGCCAACAAGCCCTCAAGTGAAGCAAGGGTGGTACAGTTTCTGGCAACTGAAGCCCTTTGCAGAAGTGTTTGCAGGTATAACATTTTCCCATGTCAGTTCATCCATAGATAAGAAGAAGAGGCACAGAGTGAGAAGAATTAGCCCATCCTTATTTATATGTACCTGCCAATGTACACCCAGTGGTACCCTGAGGTCACGTCTCATCACGTGAGGCTGTTCAGGTCTCTCCTTTTCTTTACATGCTCCCTCGATCCTTCCAGTATAGTGTGGGATTACTTGCTGACTGGTCTGCAGTATTTACTTGAGGGTATAGACATCTTTTCTGTTCTCTGAAGCATGAAACAAACTAATACCAAGAGAAATTCCTCATGATGCTGATCATGCTGTTTATGAATATATGACTTCTTGAGATGCAGGCTTAGCCTTCCAATGCAGAGAAGGTAAAAGAGAACAGCACTGTAGTTCTAGAGCTGAAAAGAAACCAATCGCCAGCTATTAGGGACTCATGTACAGTGAAGCCCTCTCTATCGGCTAATGAGATCTGTGGCTTATAGTATTTAAGTAGGTGGTATTTTAATAATTTCTTTACCAGTCACAACCCCTGCATTGCGTTCTTGATCTCTGTATTTTCTTTTCTCTTCTTGTTTTCAAGTGCATCTTAAAATGCTTATCAATTAATTTGGTGTAAATAGGAATAAAGTAAAATTTATAATTGTGAAAAATAGCCAATCTGACACATAATAATCAGCTAGCTTGACAGGCTTAACAATAAAATGTTTTTAAGACATCAGTGTGGAAGATGAGACTGTATATTAAGTTTCTGACAGCTGGATTCATGTTTGCAGCTTTCAGAAACCAAACAGCTTTATAAAAAGCATTATAATTTCTGTAGAACAAAGAAATATTGCTTCCGTTGCTCATCTATGCCAAGAACGATTTTCAGTGCTTTCTCTCAAGTCCTTAAAAAAACGATTTTCTTTCAAGAAAGCAATAGATTTTGAATAAACAATATGCTAGACAGAGCTACTAAAAGACCAGTAAAAAAAAAGTTTTCTGGAGATGAGCTGACTTTCTTAAAGCTACGAATTTATTAAAATTTAGAAATTGCACTCTTTATCCTGAAATTATTTGTGGTGTGACACTAATTCACTGAAAACCTGAACAGCAAATTACAATGGTGGTGATGGTGTGATTATGTCCCACATTTAGCTGGTTCCTTAATTTCTAGAGCATTTGTCCATGATTGAGGAAAACTCTGCCTGAGGAAGCTTAAACTCAAATGCACAAGGGCACTGTGCTGGATTGGAGCTTCTCCAGAGCCTACCACTGACCCTGTTCTCCTCTGAGTAAATCAGCTGTAAACTGGCTTCCTCTGTGTAAACCAGCCCCTAGGAGAGGGACAAACCTGCTGCTGATGTTCAGAGGGTCCCCTCTCTGCTGCTGATGTGTTCGGTATCAACATACAAGGTGCAACAACTCTAATAGGAAGGCAGGGACTTCCTATGAAGGGACTTACCTCAAAGTGCTCTCACCCATCACCTCAGGTACTTGCCTGGGCTGCAGTAGGCCCAGGACAGAGTTCACTTTCTGTCAGACTCACAGTGGTTCCAGTTTAATTGCCCCTGGAGTTAATTGTGTGTACAAGCTGGAGCAGTCTGTTCCCACCATGGCTGATGATCTGGTAAATAGTGATCTGGGAAGCAGCAATGAGGATTTTGTACTCTCTATCATGAGGGGGAAACAAGCCTAAAATTATCACAGCCTAAGCAATTTCCCCAAGCACTGAGTATCCCTACTGATGTTTTTATTTTTGTAGTTCATTGCTAAGTTATAAAAGAAACTCAGCTTTGGTTTTGTTTTCTTTTCTAATGAGTACCCTCAAATGGAATATATCAATTTGTATTGAATTGAAAGTCTCACATGAAATTTACAGTATTTTTACATTCTGTAAAATCCTTTGATTTGGATTTGATGGATTTGAATAAATCTGTTTCATCCTTTTTTGAGAGGATTAGACTGACACATTTAATTAAATTTTATCTGGACCGATGGCCTCAAATTACTGCAGCTCAGACACTGAACAGAGAAAAATCACTGTGTTGTAGGACCACATGAGTTCCCTTCTATCCATCTAGCAGAATGCAGAGTCATCTGAGAAGTCCATGACTGATTTGGAGATACTCTTGTGTCTTCAACCAGTATTCTTTGTAGAGGGGTGCAGTGTTGTGCTGACACTGGCATTTGCACATGGATGGTGGAACACTGCATCTCAGTTGAAGGGTACATCAACACCTGCCCGAACTGGGCATTTGCTGGGTGATAAAGCAATTTCCATGTAAGTTATTCTGCAATACTAGTATTTTCAACTCTATAGACAAATGGTATGTGAGATACAGGACTCTGTAATTAGCAGACAGCAGCAGTGGGTGAGATTTTCCATGAATTCTACCTACAGTGTGAATATATGTAGGGCATTGCGTATTTCAATGACTGAATAAAAAGATTTAATGAAAAGTTGGCATCATTATTTTGATTAGGCTGCATAAATATTTATTCTACTCCAGTTAAAAGAACAACTCAATTACAGTATGTTTGCCTGTGTAGATTTATTTCAAATGTTTCATGAAGGAACCATAAATGTCAGTGTTCCTTTTTTTCTCCTGCTGCGTCCCTGTCCAATCTCTTCCTAACAGCATTGCCCTTTGCATGGTACATTGTAGCTTATCACAGTGAATCAACTGTAGAAGATTGTGCCTTTTAAATCTGGGCAGAGTAGGCGTTTTGGGTACTGAAGTTTTCGGGGGTGCTAACAGGAATACTTTTTCAATAAACAGCTGTATTATCCTCAGTGTATGGGTGTTGTACTAAACTTCGTTTCCTTCTTTAACAGGCTGTGAAAGAAGAGACCTCTTTTGTAAATCCCAGTAAGACTTCCAGCCTGCAGGACCCTAATGTAAGGTCTGTTGCTTCTTGTCTGTAGGGAAAGCATCAAATTAATGCATGATACAATGAGGCATTATCTCAAACCGTTGTTACAGTTCAATTTGCTCATCTCCAAGTTGCTTATTTTATACACATATATCATATGCAGTTTAAGAATTAATAAAAGCTCAGCCTTAAAGATCAGACTGAGTGTATACACTTGAAAAACTGAGAAAGGCTCAAGGTAAGAAATCAGGTCTAGTGCCAATCTTAGAAAAACTTATATAAAAATAAGCCCGTTTTCATAAATTTTGTATCAGAAGTGTGGTAGGTGTCCAAACAGACGTATCCTTGTGTTTGTGTTTTTTTGATTTGTGCAAGGTCTTTTGCAGAAGAAGAGGCATTTGGTAAACAGCCTTCAGAGAAATGGCTCATTTGTGGACAGTAGTGATTAATTTTGATTGTACTTTTCTTCCCTTGATAGTGGATGATAGTCTTTCTTTTTTTGGGGTGGCTATTTTGAAGAAGTATATTCATTGTAAACATTTTTTGAGAGTCAGAGTATGCTGTCTTCCAGAGATTAGAGAGGAGGTTACAGCATCTGTATATGGAAATTTCCTGTCTCTATATGTATGATAGTGCCATCACTTTGGACATCCTTAGTGTTGAAATCTGAGAGGAGAGTTTGATGAGAAAATACTATGGATTTAAAGCATTGCAACCACACTGGCTGTTAATCAGCTAATTATGGTAGTCTATATGCTTTTTATATATATATTGGTTTGTATATGTAACATACATATGTACTAGAGCTCTAGACATCTCATGATTTTATTTCATAACTTTCAGATGGTGACTCTTGCAGACATTTAAACATCTTATAATAAACTCTGGTTGAGTAGGGTAATGAATTATATTTGACAAATTAAATAATTGTGAACTCAAAAAGAAACACAGTTGTGAAGATCTGTCAACTTTTTTTTTTTTCAAATGTTTGTCCTTCCTATAAAGTCATAAATCAACACTCGTCTTCAAAAAACATTTGATTCAGAAATTACTTTTTGATGAGATTGGACTAGCAGAGTTGCTATGTTTGCTTCGTGAAAGCGGCTGCCTAGAGAAGAATGATGACAATGGTTGGTGGTGCTGAGGCAGGAGAAGATAAGAGAGGCGATGCTCTTGCCTCCCATGGCACTGACTGGCTTGCTTGCAGTGCTGCTGTGATTGCCAGCTCCCTGTGTCTCTGATCTCACAATATCCTGCAGAGCTGTCACTTCTAGCCTGATAGGCCATGACTCTCTCATTTGTTTGTCCAAGTGTCTGCAAACTCTACTTGATATTTAGAATCACCCACTTTTTTCCTGTGCTGTTGCCTTTCTTAGATCTCTACAAAACTTTCTTAAGAAAATTCATCACGTACATTGCAAAGTGACCAGTTTCTTTGTTTAATAGAAATGGTTTTCATATATTGACTCTGCCAGAACACACTTTGCTGGGTTTGCTGTCACTTGCAGAAGCAGTTCTGGAGGACCTGGTTGTATAGTCCTATGTGACTGGAAATGTAGCTAGAGATTTGTTTTCCTTAATCACTTCTGCATAACATCTGACATTAGCTCAGTTGGTTAGAGCATGGTGCTAACAACACCGTTGTCATGGGTTTGATCCTGGTATGGGCCATTCATTAAAGTATTGGACTCGATGTTCCTTGTGGATCCCTTCCAACTCAGAATACTCTGTGGTTATGATAAGAGATATCTGTAGAAAAGCCTTTCTAGTTCACATTTTGGAATAGGCTTTCTCCTGCTTCATCACGCTGAACTGCAAATGAGTAGTTGTGCTTTGTGAAGTACTATTTAGCATGAGGTAAGGATGGCAACCTGACTGCAAAACTAATTTTACTGTTTTCAATATTGCATACATCTAAGCTTATAAAATAATAAAAGTCACTTTGGAGTTCTTGCTATGCAGCAGTCTGGTGTATATTTGTCTAATATTTATTTTTATCAGGTTTATGTGAAGCATCGTTTCCTCTGCAGTCCTTTGTGCCAAATGAAATGGTATTCATTTATTGCTGTGTCCTGGAGGTACAAATATACAAGTAATCAATGCTCAGGGATAGACCAGTTTTAACAGCCTACATTCAAAACTCAGAGAAAAATGCAAAAGAAATCCATTGTCTAACTGATTCTTTTTCTCCTTCAAGCAGCTGCCCTTTCTGCAGGGATATATGCACCCTTGCAGCCTGCCAGCATGTGACCTATTTGCCGATAGCATCCTTTATAACCTCTATTTTGTGGAATTTGATGGGCATAAATGAGCCTTTGCTCTGCTAGGAATTGTATCTGAGTGGAGCCAAGGGTTAGTTCATACTGGGAGACAAATCACCCAGGAGTTTTTCTCTTCTTTTGTTGAGACAAGCCAAAATACCCTTTGTAAAAAAAACTTTCCCCGTGGAATATAATTCTAATTCCTTCAAATAGACATGCAGACATTTCTGTAGACAGCACCTCTGTGAATCTTTGAAGGCTGTTTGCTGAAATATCTTGCCAGTTGAAACCAGTATCTGTCACGGCTTTTTAACAATACTCCACTCTGTTCATGCAAGAGATTTATAGCAGGGACTTTGTGTATTTGAATACTGATGACTGTACAAAACACTAGCAAAATGCTCTGTTTTTTCCAAAGCCAAGACACAGGGAAATTTGTTCAAGCTGGCTAGTAAGCAAACGTACGCAGTTTTGAGCATTAACTGAAGCATGAATTGTTCATACAAATAGGGAACTAGAAGCTGAGGGAGGAGGGCAGTAGTGCTTGTTTGATTAAAAAACTGTTCTCTCTTTGCTACCATTTTGTCCGCTCATCCATTGCCCCTCTGAATATTACATTTGTAATGAATTAACTGCTTGGATATGGCCTGTTATCTCCCTGAGCAATTATTTTAGCATCTGCCATGGTAGACTCAATTTGGCTAACAATCGCTATAGCTCCTTGTAGAATTAGTTCTGGTTCAACTAGTAATTACTCATATGTATGTATGGTATAGCTACTTTTGCTACAAGCAGGTCTCCAGTCATTTTGTTGAGCATGGCCTCGGGGATAATGTGCTTATGCAAAGCTGTCATCTATCAGTCAGTTTACCCACCTGTTTTCCGTGTCTGCTGGCAGACTGCAAATACTTCTTTAGCTGAAGCTGAAATAACACTGTTTTGTCAGTTTCCAGGAGGGGAAACCTCGTGAAATTTGCTCTGTCATTTGGTGCACAGGCTGGAAGTGCAACGTTGTCTCCTGATCTTCCTGTTAATAGCTAACCTGTACAAATCAGATTAAGCTGCAGGAGGATGTGGGATCACAGCAGACTACAGTCTTCTCTCCCTCACTGATTTTGGAAAGCATTACTTTGTGTTTCTATAAGTCCCCCTCCTCTGGATAGGATTTTTATTTTCTCCCAGACTGTTTCAGTTGCTGGTTCCCACTTTCAGCGAGGAAAAAGCTGGTGACTCAGTAACCCAATCTGTGCTGCAGTGTCCCAGCTTACATTCTCTTTAATCCTCAATTAAGACTTGATAGAGTGCACTGTGAATTGGGACATAGTCATACATTCCCCTTGCTGACCCTGCTGCTTTGCTGATAACCCTTAACAGAGCAGCAGATCTGGACAGTGGCCATAGGGAAATTGGATGGTTACCTCAGCTGGATCCGGCTGGGCTGCGCGTGACAGAGCTCTCCACTGAACTAAGTGTAATGAGAGCAGCTCACAGGAAGGGAATTTCTACAGTGGGTTAAATAGCAGAATCTTGAGTTATCTTGATAAGACACAGGAATCCTATGAAGAAGAGTTAGACATTTTTTTATCACAGCTCTGTTGTAACAGAGTTGAAAGCACACACATTTTCTTCAACACCGAAGTAATATGTACAGAGAAGTACAGCCCGACTATATAGCTGAGCTGTGTGCATTTTGGACAAGAAAGAACAGAACATTGGTTTGTGGAAGAAGAAATACCTGAAAAAATGTGCTATTTATGTATTTGCATTATTTTGCTTTTTATACTGTGTTGAATCCAGAAAAGATACAGTTAGTTTGCAGTTACCCCTTTGCATAGCGAGGCGCGCTTTGTTATGGCATGTTGTAAAAATGTGTTTGTGTGAACATTGGTTTAGTTTGGAATTTGTAAAGCCAGTCATTTTGCAATGATGTTTAATGGTACTTATTTTGGGATGTGGGGCCCAAGCGTGCAAAGGAAGCAGTGATCATGTCAGTCCTTTTAAAGACCAACAAGACGATTTGTCTTACACTAGTGGCAGAGAAGCCTTTCTAACAGAACAGTTTCTTCTTTAGTGTTGTAAGAGAAGGACCTGTTATGATGGTGGATGGTCCAGAAGGGATTATGAGGAAGTAGCAGAGGTATTTTCCTGTCTATTAGAGAATTCCTTACATCCAGCTGTCTGACTCAGTGTCCAGATGGAAGTGATGAGGGAGAAGTGTTCAGGGAGAATTTGCTGACTAGGTATTTAATTTAATTCAGGTTTGATATTGTTCTTAAGTGTGGTTTTGGTAGGGCTCTCATCCCCTGCCTCTACCAACTAGGATTTTTTTTTACTTGATTCATTTAACCTTGAGAAATCAGGGTTCCAACTGTCTGACAGAAACATTTGTATAATGAAGAAAGTATAAAATATTGTACAAAACACAAAAATGAGAACTATAGTCAGCCAGTTTCTTAACACTGCTGGTCACACTTTCCTCTTGATCCAGGGCCTGTCCTGTCTACTGATTTGGGATGCAGAGGTTTCTCTGCTGCAGCATATCAAGTGGATGTAAATCACATGTCTTTATAAACCTCTCCCATTAGCCAGTAAAAGAATGGGTTGGCAGAAAGGTAACCTCTTGAACTGTCTTTCCAGAGATTAACCACCTAATTGCCAGCCTTCTTCATTTATTAAGTATAATGAATATATGGCTGACAACAGAACCGTATCAAGATAATTTCTTCCCTTATTCAAAGCTTTGCCATACAGAAGCACCATCTGTACAATTTCCCTAGTGCCTATACACAAATTTCCCCTGAAAACTCCTTGAAGTATGTTTTCTTTCCGGCCATGACCACCTGGATAAGCCTATAGCGTGTATATGTGTGCACACAGGTTCACATATACAGAGTGGGACTGTATTTAAGATAAAGATCTACCCTTTCCTTATTTCATTCTCTTCTTCAAATATATCTGAATGTAAGCCCAGGTATAACTTTGATGTACTGACTACGGGAATCCCAGAGAATAAAAAAATTTAGGCCATAATGGTCTGGATGTTAGGAATTGCTACTACTTTGGATTAGGCAAAATACTTGGGCATAACCTGTTTGCCAAACCAAACTTTCATCTTGGCACAAGACAAAGAGTGGAAATTTTGGTAAAAATGTCCAAAGTTAAACAAGTTGGATAAGCAGCTGTGGTAAAATTTGTAACACAGGGATTATCTGACAAGAGGTTTTGCTGATAATATACTTTTTTCTTCATGTTCACTTGGAGCTCAGGAAAGCTTAGATATGATAAGTCTGGTACATGTAAACACTAACACCTTCTTCATTTGCTACGTATTAGTCTTCATTTTATGAGTAGCTCTTTGCTGGTACACACACAAAACTATCCAAATGTTAAAAGAGATACACTCTTTTGGTGTTATGTTTTGGAAAATTGAAATAGTAATTGACATTGTTTCCAAGAAATTGTATTTATTTAGCATAGAATTATAGAGCTGTTCATTGGAAGGGACATCTTGGGATCATTTAGTTCAGCCTGCTGCTCAGAGCAGGATTGTCGCCAACACTAGGTCTGGTCAGCCATCACTTTGTCTAGCTGAATTTTGAAAACCTCCAAGGATGGAGATTATGCAGCATCCTACTCAAGATAATGATCAAATGTATAAACACAAATTCAGTTGTCAATCAGGAGCTGTCTTCTGCTGAAGCCCTTGAGTTGGCTGGTCAGTTATTACTGTTCTTGTTGCTGTTGCCACTTGCTGTCATGCACCATGTGGTACATTTATGCACTGCAATATTTATTTCCCTTAAAATATGCTTTTGGATTATCACCAGCTTTGGCAGGCTTTATATCCCACATGGTTCAGGATTTGTCTGTGGATTTCTTTCTGTTTAGACCAACTGCTGCATCACCCTTTGTTGATCCTTGTTATCCAAATTATCTCATCTTTCATAGGATTGCAAATAGCAATATTCTTCTTATGTGGGAGTAGGTATAAGCACCAGCTGGTGCTTTGTGCATTCATTTATTCCAATTTTCTTTGTAAATCTTCCCATCTGAAACCAAATTATGCCATTACATTAAGACTAATTACATTAAGAGCTGCTCGACACATAACGTTAAATTAAATGTTATCTCATAGAGCTCGATATGATGCACACCAGAAAAGAAGGGTGGAAAACATTAAATTATATCAAGTTTTGCAGGGCGCAGATGAATCAGAAGAAGCAATCTCAGGCACTTTTCTGAATGCCCAATGCAGGGTAAGCATTGCTCGTACAGATGTCAGAATGTGATTACCCTGCTGTGGCTTGTGCATCTGAGGTGCACTGGGCTCTCAGCTTGGCTGCCTTTCAATTTGTGTGAATACCTCCAACATCTTTTCTGACCAAAGTGATACTTCTAAAATATAACTTCCATGTAGCATCAAGGAAGGAGTGTCTCTCAAAGTAATGTCTGCATTCTTGTGCTTTTCGCTTTCGGTTCTCACCTGCACAAACTATGTTAACATTTAAATTGTCATCTTTCGGTATCTGAGCTAACATCCTGCTGACATACCTGGTGCAGAGTGAATCCAAACTATTTTTTTCAGAGAACTTTGGCTCTCTGCGGGTACTCTCAGGATATGACCATATAAGCAAGGTACAAAGTGTGCTGTTTTTTGCCGAATCTATACGAATTTTGGATCTGAAACGAAGACCTCAGTATCTGTTTTTATACATACACTTTAAGTGAATGTCAGGGTAGCTTTTATGCTACCTGGCATGTCACCTGGATGACCTTGGACAGCTTGTTTCCTCAAGTCAAAGGCTTCAGCTCCCTTAGAAAAACAGATATATACAAAAGAACTTCGCGGCGGTTCAGAATTGAAGCTGATCAAAAATTATGTGATTAATCTTACCTAAGATGAAATTCAGTGAATCCAAGCAGGCTGTGTTTCCTTTGACTCAGTATGGATTTAACTCTATGAGGCAGAGTCTGAAACATTACATTTAAATATCTCCTTCTAAATGTATTGTCAAATATTCTAGGAAAACTAAAATCATTATCTGTGTTGACTTCTTGCTAACAAATCTGAATTGCTTTTAAAAAACTCATTTTTCATTCAATCTTTATTCTAAAGAAAAAGAATAATAAAAAAGGATTCTCTAAATGAAAAATTTCAACCAATGTTTCCAAAACTAAAGAGAACAGCTAAATAAGCATCACCCTGGCCTCAATTCATGGACAAGTTAATGGATCTGCTGCTCTAGCTTTTTACAGGAGCCTCACCCAATAATTTCTGCATCAAAGCCATAACTTGAAGCTGAACTCTTGAATAGCCTTTGCATGCCAGTCTGCATTAAAGATTGCAGATAGGACACCTAGGTATGTTCTTTGACTTCATTACGAGTATTAAAGACCTCTTTGACCTGTTGCCTGAAGCCAAATGCTGATGAATTGTTTGTAATTGCATTCTTAATCTCTGAACTGCAGAGAAAGGAGCAGTACTCAGACCTTTCAGATGAGGTTAAATGGATGAAATACCTCACTGTGGCGCATTTCTTTGGCTCTATCCTGTGTCTCTTAAACCACTCCTAGGCTCTTTGGAAATCACAGCATTTATAAAGGCTGTCCTGGTTGCTGTGAGGAGAGGTAGGATTTGTAGCTCAGTTTGACCTTAGATACTGGGTGTTGACCTCCAACTTTACCCTGAGCTGGGGGAGAAGAACAGATTCTGTATCATCATTATCTATTTGATGGATAACAGGAGTCTAGACTGCACATACATTTTCATTATAAGGACAAGGGAAGGGAGGGAATTTTTTCCTTCTCTAGAAAGAGAACCCAAGTGGTAAGTGGGTAAGGAAATCCAAAAAGCTGATTTTGGATTAGACCGGTCCTCTCTATGAAGGAACTTTGTTATATGTCTGCAATCTACAGAGTGGGGGGGGTGAGGGAGGTAAAAAGAAAAGAGCTTTATTCAGAACGTTTAATGCTGGCAATAGCTTTCAAATGTCCCAGTAATGTTTTGGAGAGCTAACCTGTCTTCTGAGAAAAGCTACCTTACTGAAGTGTAAAAGGACATATTGTTTCTTAAGTTCAGATGGCCATTTGAAAAAAAATGTGTGAAACCCTTAGAGCACAGACTTAGGAAAGATGTGTGTGTTTGCTTAGCTTGTTAAGCTATGTCTTCCATACACAAGAGAATGTATCCACCAAATATTTTTCCTCTCCTTTCCTTTCTTCTTTGCTTATCCTTCTCAAGTTTTCACAATCATATTCCCGCTCAGAGGGAGTTGTGAAGCCAAAATCAGTCTATAGGGCTATTTTTTTTTCTTTTCTGTGAGTCAGCACCTGAAAGCAGGTCAGCCTTCATGCAGATGGCTGTATCCTTGTAAATCATGGGGCTTTTAGCGTCTACCTCTTGACATTAGTCTGAGTAGGTGAAGAGGTTGTGCCAGAAGACAAAATAGGCCCAAAGAGAAAGAAAGAGAGGAAAACCTGTTAAAGACAAATACAAAAAGTGTGCTTAACCAGCAGATTTTAGTGATTTTAAAATCCTGAACTGGATCCTCCAGGCAAAGAGAAGTTATTTAATCCCATTCAGTTTATTAGGTAGACAGTCATTTGCTCCCCCATGGCCAACTTACCATGCTTCAAACAAGTACGGAGGTCTGCCCAGAGACACCTAAGCATGGGATAAGGATGGCATGTCAGTCTGTAGAAGCCCCAGGACAGAAAGGGATGGTGTAGCCCCAGCCCTGCAAACCAGTCCCTCATTACATCTGAACCAAGGTGGATTGGGACACCCTGAGTCCCTTGGCATGAGCACCTGAATGGTGTCCCCGAGGAAGGTTCAATCTAAACCAGTCGCCATCTGTGGTCACTTGAAATGATGCACAGAGTACGTTTTTTGTGAGCAGTTGTGGTTTCAGTAGCCCTGTTGGCTGCTACTCTGAGGACAAAATAAATTCCTTGGGTTTGGGGAGGCTGTCTCTCTAGGACCTGTTTGTGTTGCTGTGCAGACATGTGAAACAGGCTGAAGCTGGTTCAGTGGAGTGTGCTGGCTGCTGCTCAGGAGCATGCTGTGGCTCTCAGAGCACAGGCAGTTTCTGATGACCTGCCATTGCACGCTGACATTCGTAGTTGTTATTGTCATTCTCACCAGGAAGTGACAGATTTTTGTATAAGGTGCCAGGTCATTAAGTAACTCTGTCTTGGTTCAGTACCTTAATTTGTATGCTGTAGTGGTTGGATACTGTTACAGGAAAAAGGTTTCTTATGAATTAATGACATTGAAAAAGAGCCTTATAAAGGAAGAGTAATGCACTGTATGTGTTCTTTTTCTTTTTGAGTCCTGCTGACCCTTTAACACCAGGTTTTTTCAAGCTATATAGATTGTATAGGACTATAGTAGTTTACATAACTGTGTAGCTTACATAGGACTATAAACTTGAAATGGTGATGTCTGCACATTATTTAAACAGTCAGAATAATTACAGGGCTTCTCTTCAAAAATTGTATCTTTCTATATGAGAATTCTGGCTGTAGAAATCAGAAGGTAGTAAGAGAAGTTATTCTGCTTCCTTTTTGGGGTGAGATTTTTTTAAGAGTTTGTGTGATATTAAAAGCCTACTATTTTTAAAACACAGATCAGGCTCTGGGTTGATCAAGCTGGGCAATTCTTGCATCTGGTTGCTGATTTGAGAGTAGCAACAGTTTTGAGCGAGTTCAGACTGAGGAAGAGTGTTTGGAGATGAAACAGGAGCTGTCATGGAATTTTTAGTCTGGTGTGGAAAACGCTAACCTAGCAAGGTTTTAATGAGGGCAAAAATCCAGCTCTGCAAATGGTACTAGTCCAACATTTCATCTTGTGCTAGTGGCCTCTTTGGGTAGAGGCATTGTCATTGCTCCTTTTCATTCAGGGTAATCTCAATTTACACCCTAGCTAACATGCAGCATCTCAAAATGTGCAAGTAACTGGTAATGGTGTCTTCCCCAGAGGCCTGATAAGTATCAAGGGAAAGGCAGCCACTGCATCCAGCCTTTAACAAAAATTATGGCAGAATTTTCTAATAAAGGGAAAGAAGTTTTTACTTTTTACATTGTGCTGGTTTTGCAGCCTAAATGAGTGGACTGCTGACATAATACAAACTATAAGTAAAGTTTATCTGAGCAATTTCAGTGACTGAAATAGGAGTAGGTGTATTTAATGTTTACTTGCCTATTTTTTTCCCCTCTTGAAAATTTGCAACATTCAAAGGAAAATAATGGGTTTTTTAGATTTTATTGGATTAGAGAGTAGGTCCTGTCTTTAACACTTTTATTCACAGTTGAGTGAAATTTTTCATGTTAAACTTTTTTCCAGCAGTAATTCAGACTTTGAACTTTAAATTTTTTCATGTGTACAAATGACTGTAGCATTTTTAGTATACATATGGTGTATTAAATCATAACCTGTTGCTTCAAATAAAAGTAGTAGATGTTTCATGTGTCTTCATGCCCCTCAAGTTCATGGTTCAAATGGTTTCTTCACAAGGTCATGAAGATCTTGAATTTAGTATTTATGATCTTTTTATTCAAGCCTCAGCTCACACTACTGATAAATGGTTAAAGAGAAGATACTTTCACATGGGCCTTCTCTGCCATCTCTGCTGTTGCTGAAGCTCTGTGGATGTAGTTCATGTTCATGAGCATCTGAAACATGTCTGAGTTTTACTATTTTTTTCTGGAAAAGATTTCATCCTTTTTCTTGGATCAAATCCATCAGTTCATATCCCTTGAGCTGCTCTTTCAAATGTGGAAGGATAATGTTTAATTTCAGGTAAAAACTACTTTAAAGTAGAGCAGATTTCACAATTCATAAAATAGTTCTTGTTCAACAGAAGTTTTGTAAAAATATTTCTGGCATGACGGAACTGCTGGTCTGTTATTAAAATGTGGTATTTTGGAAGCAGTGACATTTCCACATGGTGTCTTACATGGGCTCTGTATTTGTAATCAGTTGCTGCTTTTATAAATGGTATGCCTGGCACAGGAGGGTGAGTTCACACATCCTTTTCTGTTTTGCACACTGGCCTGGGAGCTATAAATGGAACAAAAGGCTGAACTTCAATGGGCACTAGCCACTTTGCAAGATAAATAAGTGTTGATGAGTTAGAACTTTGATGATATGCCTGAAGCAGTTTATTTAAAGACTGTATGACGTATGTTTTTCTTGCTATTTTTAGAAGTCCAGCTCCAGTGAGACCTGAAACTACACCATCAACTGGCCCTACAGAAAAGCAGGAGGTTAAAGCCCCTCGTGTGAGGAAGTTAACCAGGCAGTACAGTTTGTGAGTAACATATAGCACTATCTTTATGGTTTTGCCTACTACAGCTGAAAATGAAAGGGGATGCTAATTATTGCTCTAGCTATGCCTTCTGAAAAGCATGAGTACAATTACATGATAATGATCTTATACTAATACCATTCCTCTCAGCACTGAGAATCTTCAAGCTTTTCATACAAAATGAATTTGCCTTCCCTATGCAGTTGCTAACCCTTTGAATTGCAGGCCATTCACCTTTTCCTGAGCTTATAGGTTAGGAATTAAAAAACCTCTTTAGCACAGGAAATGTCAAAGACCTGGTGTGAGCTGGAGCAAGCTGCTCTGTCGGCTTCATTACACCACCATTTGCAAAATGAGGAACGCAATCCTTAGTTGGTGGGTGACCAGGCTGTGCTATCAGCCATTCCCTCTCAGAAAGTGCACCCTCTCTCTCTGTTTTGGCACATGCAGAATTTGCAGAGCCCATACAGCTCCAGCCGACAAAGCTGTCTCTTAGTCCTGGAAAGAGTGATCTGTGCCTACAGGGCTTTGGCTTCCCATTTACACATAATTCATCCAAACTGAGACTCTCTAGAGACACGAGGTACTGAACAGAAGGGGAAATCAATTTGTTGATTTGTCCTCTTATGAAAAGACAGACAAGGCCACCAGAAACTAGGGGGGAAAAGGAGATAATGTCAGCATAAGCTTAATAGTACAAGAATACCAATGAAGAAAAAATAGGTATGCTTTCTATGTGAAATGGCAACTGTTAGTCCCTCCAGCAATTTAACATTCTAATGTCAGTAAATACATAGCAACGTCAGCAGAAGTCTTCCTTCTATGCAAAAGGATTTGAATAAATATCAATATGTAGTTTTTTCTGTCTCACTGTTAAGAACACTGGCTTTTTAACAATCTGCATCACCAAAACTGAAAAATTATTTTGGAGAAGAAACAGAAGAAGGAATTAAATTGGAACTAGGAGGAAAATGAGCTATTAGCCAAATTGGTGTTTGTCCAGGAAACTGACATGTAAGAACATACAATTTTTGAATTTTTGATGAGTTTTTGAGGAACCTGTTTTGAATATGTCTTGTGAATTTTCTATTGTCCAGTGTTAGACATAGAGGAACAGCACATAAATACATCTAACCACAGGTGTCACTTATGCTGTGGCCATGTGTAGGGCCAAAGACTCCCCAGTTAAAAATTCAGTCTGTGATTATTTTTTTTCTTTTTCTAGTTCCAAATTCTAGTCAATTTAAGTTATCTTATGCCTGGAATGCAAATATGGGAAATGCAAAGAAATAGCAAAGGAGTATTGTGAAAGTAGTAGCTTGAAGGCCAATTCTTAGTCTTACAGTAGTGTGCCAATAGCTTGATGACTGATGAGTTGACCCTAACCCTTAATTTGCCACTTCCTTGTATACACTAGAGCAGCTTTACCCAGCAGGGATGAGGAGGATGCCAGTGTATTCCTGCTGAGAGTGGGGAGCAAGGACTGAGAAAATGTCAGCTACGTGTTTCTGAAAGAGAGATTAACTAGGTCAACAGCACAACTCTGGTCTTGTTACATTAATAAAATATCTATTCAATAGGTCCAAAAGATTTTGCATTTTCTGTCCAGCATAAAATCCATGTACTGTGCGTGCTCTGGTGCTGAATTCTATCCTTCCCCAGAAGAAATAGAAAATGAAGCTTGGAAAAGATAATATTAATCAAAATTTTATATCATAATAAAAAAACATTGCTAAACAACCCACCATAAGGTTGGGTAACCTGTATGTCATGTAGTTTTGAAGTTTTTTGTTTTGCCCAGGCATGCCGCCTTCAAGTAGCACTAAATCAAGTATGGTTCAGCGCTGGAAGTGTCTGTCAAACTGGCATGGCAGGCTTCTGTGCACTGGGACTACCTAATTGGTAGTTAAAATTGGTGCTGTTTTATGAGTAGAAGTAATTTTATCATTATTTTTCACCATGCATTAAATTGTCAAGATGTAGTCTTTCCTTTTCACACATCATTCCCTGTAATAAGGCTCCTGTAGACCAAATTATGACTCTGTTTACCTCCATGCAATTGCAATTAACAATTGGAAACATCCTGACTCAGGGCTGACTGATCCCAATGATTTGTAGTCAATGGGGCTCTGCAAAAGTAAATGCAAGTATAACATTCTTTACTGGCTTTCATTTAATAGTGACAGTAGGTGAGATGGAAAAGAGTTAAGCTTGACAGCCTAGAGCTCAAGGGAAGCATGCAGCCTCATCTTCAGACGTTTTTTCTGCAAATGGAATAAATGGGACAGGAAAAAGATACCCTCACAAGAATGTTTCTGGAGAGATCCTTTTTGGACTCAATCAAAGTCCTTTAAAACTAGTTTGAAAACAGTAGCACAGACTAGCTGCATATTGGGTATCAAATCTAGTGTTGTCTGAAGCCAGTGAAGCAGTAAGTTGCATGGATGGATCTCTCCACATCTGTTCTTACCAATGCTGTCAGCCTCCATAGAAGAGAATAAACATTAAAGAGGAGTAGTATCTAATCAGTTCATTTATGTACATATACATAATCCATAGAAATGCTACTTGCACATAATAACCATAAGATTTCCATTTGCAGATGAGAGGTACCTAGATAATCCATTTTTGAGGAATCTTTAAAGCTTAAAAAAGTCTAATTTACTTGAAGAGGTAGCTGCATTACAGAAGGAAGAGTAAATGGAACTTCACTTCAAGGCATTGCAGCAGACATACAGGTTACCCGTGCCTCTTCCGATACAAGTACTGTCAAAGTCTGGTGACATTTTCTAATGAGAAAATGCATCTGCTTTTATCAACTGTAGTGATGAAGATGACCTTCCTCCAGCACTGGCAGCAGCAGCAGCAGCATCAACACCTGTATCTTCAGCATCTCCTGGGTCACAGAAAACATGTACGCCGCAGACGTCAGAAGGACAAACACAGGTTTCGCCCAGTGGCAAGGTAATATGCAAAGAGATGAGCTTATGTCAGCTGGGAGAGTGTTCAGGAAGGGTAGGAGGGAGTTGTGGGTAACAAGTTTTCCTTAGACAGAGCAATTCTACATTTAGAAGTAGTTTTTAGTGCAGGGTTGTAGTAATGTGTTTAACTTGTTGTGTAAGGAAATATTTACAGTCTGCTCCAAGACCCAACTAAAATCAACAATAGCTTTTCATCAGTATTAGGGGGCAGTAGATCAGGATTAATTACTTTGATTTCAAAGGTGCATAATTTTGTTGTTTATCTTTCCTGAGTAGCTGTACCTACAAAACATGGTGTGAAATTTGAAATCCATTTGACAATCTGTGCTTTAAGGAATTAAAAAGAGCCAAAACAAACAAACAAACAAACAAACAAAAAACCAAACAAAAAAAAAAACCACACAAAACCCCAAAAAAACCATCCACCCTACAAAATTACAGAAGTGACTTTTTTTTTTAGTGCTGGATTTCTTTTTTGCCTTTAGAGTTCCACAGATGCTGGAAGTACATTTGCTTTGGAGCCAGGTGATCTCCTGATGGATTTCACAGAGGCCACACCAATGGTAAATAGTTTTAGTTTGTAACCAGGAAAATGTAAATGTTTTCAATAATTTGTCTGCAGCTAAAATGAATGGGTTACTATGCAGTGTGTTATATAGTGCAGGGGAATAGTTTCCTTGATAGTCAGTGATCCTGAACCTCTGTCAAACTCAGCTCAGCATCTCTGAAAATCAGTCCACATCAACAAGTATTATGGCTGATTTTCTGAATTTGATTCTTTATTGTTGGATAACTTCTTGTTTCTCTCTCATATGGGGGTATCTTTACACCTCGCTGCACTGGTTTCACAAGCTGCTTTGTCCCTTTTATGCAGATTCCTAATGTGATCATAGGTTTGCATTTGGGAGTTTTCTGAAAAGTAATTTCTTCTCCCCACAGTTTTGTTTACACCTTACCCAACAGTCAATCCAAAGATGTGTTCCTGCACTTTCATATTTCATTAGCAGAGTGCTCTGTCTCACTTTAGACAAAGGTCTATAACATGTTGATTATTAATGTCTCTTTTTAAAGGTAGGTGATTTATACTTTTGATTAAAAGCCAGGGGAGATACTGGTCCTACTGAAGTCAAAGTGTCTCTTGACTTCAGTGGTCTCATGCTTTCACCTCAGATTCTCAGCAGATTACCCTAAGAATCATAATATGATCCTTAACTTCCTCCAAGTCATCCTGCACTGCAAATAACTCTAATGTCTGATAGCTCCTCTGCTGTCCAAAGCCATTTTTGCTGTCCTCTAGAAACCATGGTTAGAGCATATAAAAAGCATGACAGGGACAGCATTATATTTTTGGCATAAATCTTTTTGTATTGAGGTACTTCTGTCTTAGGCATTGTTTTCACTACATGGTTAGCTCCTGGTTTACAGTGGTGGAAAGGTGCTGTCGGGTTGTGTCTTTTGCTTCAGAGACAGTGTAGTGCTTGTCTGTAAGTACCTGCTTGTGTCCTGTTACCACTGGATGAGAGCTGTGCCTTCCCCTGCAAGTTTGATGAAGTGGCAGCTTATCCCTCCCAGACCCCTCTTTGCTTGCAAAGGGGATGTGAACATTGAGCTGTGTCTTTTTGGCTTCAGAGACATTGAGGTGATGCTGGGGGTGCTGTGCCTAGTCACTTGCTGCTGTGGATGGGAAGACAGGTTTGATGCAGGAGACTGGGCAGGAGCTAGAGAGCACCTGAGACTGCAGTCTGGGAATGGACACAAGCCCTAGGATAGGGACATCTGCAAAAGTGTTCTCTCTTATACAATTTTCAACCTGTGGAATTGTTTCCTCACGAAGTCATTAAGAGCACTTGATAGTCCCTCTATAACATCAGTGGGTTTTATGAGGATGTTCTTCACCTTCCACCACAGTGCTATTGGCACCCACCCTGTTCCTGCTGACCCCGTTCTTACCTTTGCCCTTCAGCCTGGTCTTTGTGCCCCAGGACTTTTATACTGTAGATCTTGAATCTCTGAACTGCAGCAAATTGAAATTTAAGGGGCCCTCTAGCACCTAGGGGTGGGAAAACTGTTCCAACTCTAGCAACTGCAGTGAGAGCACAGTGCTTACTTCTCCTACATCCGCCATAGAGGAAGGACCTGCTTTTGCACCTGAATATACAATCACAGAGGGAGGAGCATCTTCAGAAATGAAAGGATTTGCCTGGAACCTCCCTGAAGTGCTGAGTGATGAAACTATTCCATTACATAAAGTAGCTGAACACCACACCACCTCCCCCATGTCCCCCATCCCCTGGCTGCATTTCTGGGAGAAGGGAACAAAGTATAGAGAGAAAGAGGTGCAGCATTCTGCAACCTTTGTTTGGGTTCAAAAGGCAAAGGCAGGCTGAAAACAAAAGTATCTGAAAGGTGGTTGTAGCAAGGTAGATAGTGGTCTCTTCCCAAGCAAGAAGTGACAGGACAGGAATAAATGGCCTTGAATTGCTCCAGGGGAGGTTTGGATTGCATATTACTAACAATTTCTTCACTAGAAGGGTTTGCAAGCTTTGACACAGGCTACCCAGGGAAGTGGTTGAATTGACGGCCCTGGAGGTATTTAAAAGACTTGTAGATGTGGCACTGTGGGACATGGTTTAAGGGGGGACCTGACAGTGCTGGGTTAGTGGTTGGACTTGATGATCTGAAGGGCCTTTTCCAATCTAAGTGATTCCATGGTTCTACCTAGGTTAGATTGTCCTTTTCTATGTTAGTATTATGTTTGTGGCTAAACTGTAATTATCCTTTGGAGTTTACAGGTAGATTTCTTATTCTAAAAAACATGCCATCTATTACTGTATGAATCAGAATTTTAAAAAATGAGTCATGGAGACTTTAGCAATGGAGCCGGTCTAGATTACAGAAGTTTGGGGTTTGTTTCCATTTCATAGAAGTCAGCATTACGCACTTTTTCCTTTTCCAGCTGAGGATACTGGATTTTTGCACTAAATATTTTACCCAATCATTCTTCCCCCTTTCCCACCACCCACTGTCATAAATTATCACATTGTATGTTCATAAACTAACCTTCCATTGAATTTCTTGGTTTTAATATTTCAGAGAGCAGGTACTGCCCAGCATCAATCAACCCTGTTTGTTTTGTTTAACATCTATAAAGGTCAACCTGTTCTCTACAGAGCATTTATTGTTTATAGACCTTTCTCTGCAGTTTCTCTGCCTACAGACTGCTCTCAACTGAGGTTTGAAGGAGAAGTTTACTCTTCAGTGGGAGAGGCTCCAAACAAATGCAAGCTAAAGGGAAATGCCAGTCTGAGTATTTAGTTATTCTGTTGTGATAGCATGTGCAGTTTGTTGTTTGAGGGTCAAGATCATCTGCAGCTTAGGATCATGTCACTGTCAAGTCTCTGATAATGTGCTGGTTTTCCATGCTGTGACCTGACCTTGGGGAGTAGTTTGTTAATTGCACCCATTTGTTTCACATTCAGTGACAGGTACAGTATCCAAAGGGGTCATTCATGCTGCCTTATTTGGGGTATTTACCCAAGGTTATAGAGATGGAAGTTCAGGTTCCTATGTAGTCAGGGTTTTTTTTTTTTGCAGAGGGCCATTCAAGTAGGTGTCTTGTCTTTGTTGTCTGGACTAGAAAGACTAAGGCACCTGAATCGGTCACCTAGAATTAGCTTTTTGTATTTATTTTGGTCAGAATACATGCTGCCAAACCTCCCCAGTTCACTGGAGAGCTGTTAATTTGAAGCAGTTTCAGACATCCTCCCTTTTTCTCTGTAGCATTACTCGCTGAGAGTGATTAATAGTCACTGACTCAGTTGCATGATCTTTGTTGTTCAATGTCTAACCATTGATGCTTCTTGATGACCTTGGTTTTTATCCATGTTTTCCGGCTGTTGCCAGCAAAACAGTGGATGCTTCCAAATACAGTGGAAGCTCTAATACCTGCTGAGAGTTACACTTAGAGGTGGAGCTTGCAGAACCAAATTAACTTTAAAAAACTGTAAGGATTACTGAACTGGTTGGATTAATAGAAATCATCCAGACTGCCATGCAGGGATAAGAGCAATCAAATTTCTCTACTTGGTCAGCCTGGAGGAGTTGCAGTGATATATACAAGAACCAGGTGAACTCTAATGGTCACTCAGTCATCAATACTGAGACTGTCAGTAACAGCAGGGCAATTATGAGGCAGACTGATTTCAGGAAATCATTTTGCAGGAGAAATAATGTACATGTACGAATGCAGATTGCCTAGAGGGAAAAGGATCTGTTTGTGCTCTGTGGTTCTCAAACCCTATGGTTTATGGACACTTCTATTCAAGTACATCCTACAATTAATTGACTACAGTGCATTGCTTGTTGTCCTTAAAATCATTATAACATGGACAAAAGCAAATCCCCGTTTTTATACCACTCCATTGTGACTTTTAACACCATATGCTTTTAGCCTGTATGTAAAAAAGATTCAATCCCTCCTGCTTTTGTGTTTCAGAAAAAAAAATGTATTAAAAAAAGCACAGCATGATATATGAATTATATTATCACATTAGGAGCATCCTTACTGAGGTATATTAGACTGTTCTGTCAGTGCAGTAGGCTCTTTCTGCCACCAGTCTCTCTCTCCTCCTGCACTCCCTCCTTGTGTTTCTAGCTTTTATGGAACTAGAAATCCAAGCTTGAGCTTCAAGCTATTCAGTTGCAGCTTACAACCTGTGTGATTTCTGACATGAATATGAATGCAGAGCAGTCTTGTTTAATTACAGAAGGCTCAGTCCTAAGATCCTGAATGAATGTTACAGCTGTCACACTGTGCTGACAAATACCTTCTCAACCGAGAGAGAAAGCTGGTGTGCAAAAGCTTTAGTTTGACCTAATGGGGTAGGACGCAAGAAAAAAGAATAAGGACTTTTATAAACAACATGGAGCTAATCCTAAAAAGTTTGTAATACAGGGTAGATGGTCAAGGACTAAATCATGTTCACATCTGAATAGGTATCAGAGAGCACCTACTTACAGCTGGATATTTACTTTCAAACTATAGGTGTTACTTTATGCTGTATCAAGTGAATAATTTTCTAGAGCTTCACCTGCCATCTATTGGTGGAAGACAGAAAGTAGAAAATTACTTGCCTATTCAAAGCTTGAGATACAACATTTAAGAGGTATGAATTACCAGTGCAATAGTTCAAAAAGGAAAAATAGATGTTTTTCAGTGTAATACAAGATACTTCTTATTTACAATGAGTTGGAAACAGATATTTCTATTTCAGTGATAACATTATTAGGGTATGCAATTCTGTTCATTCAAAGTGATCTCACTGAGCCTGAAAGAGTACAGAATTGGATGCATTAGCATCTGCCATTTTGGAAATAAAATTAAGGTAATCAAGTCAAAAGTCAGTCATCTCAGGAGCAAATTGTGAGAAGTTTTTGTATCTTGATTGAGGTGATAAAACATCCTTGCAAACTCTCAGTAGTTATGGTGAGCAAGGGATAATGAATAGAGCAAAATGAGTAAAGAATCTTTTCATTCCAATCCCCTCCCCTTTAACGTTTGTTTTATTAATAAGGAAGAATTCTTTTGATTTTTAGTTGCTAGATTTTTATGACAATTTTGCAAGGTTGCAATAAGCCAAATGGTGGAGTGGGAAATGAGTTCAGTATTTCTTGCCTTCCTTTTGAAGATCTTTCTCTTACTGTGGGAAGCAATTTGTCAGTGGAAGATAAGCAAACATATCAACTCTGATATCCACATAACCAGTCCTTTTGGCACTGAATTCTCCACAAAAGTGGCTATAATGTAATTCAAGACTGATATTTGATAAGAACATTAGCATGTATCTACCATTGAACTGGCTGAAAGTATAGATCAAGTATCTCTGCTTGCCTCCAAGGTCTTTAAAGCATCTCTGTCAGAGACGAATTTGTAAACGCTTTACTTATGGTGACCTGCATACTGAAGGAAAAATAGGTCTTTTCAAAACACTCATGGAGACTGGGAGACGTTTCAGAATTAGAAGCTTTCTACTTTAACATCTTCGCAGGGGAAAAAAAAAGTTTCTTCATATAAGATGATTTGGAAGCAATAACTATGACTTGACTTGAAAGGAGAATGTTAAAAAATGCTATTTTCTAATCCAGCTTCTCAATTAACAGTATTTGCACACTCAAATTTACATGCAATAACAAATTATGAGCAGAAGAATTTGCACAAAGCAGCAGTTTGTCTCTTACACGTATAAATAAGAAGCAAAAGCAGTAAGCAACATCTCAAATGCACACTCATTTCCTGTTTCAAGCCCTTTAACTCCATATTAAACTAAAAAAAACCAAACAAAGAACAGCAATTGCTAATGCAAATACCTTCTATACAAAAGACTTAGAGCAACAGGCAGTAAATCTAGTTCGATGTGAACTCAAGGGGTACTCTAAATTTACTCGTATTGCAAAGGACCTTTTTTTTTTGCTTCAGGAAAAGGGCACCAACTGGATGAGAACACAATGCGAAGGGGTGCCCTGTAATGCCCAGTCAAATTGAGTACAAGACTCAGTTTGACTGGGGATTTGCAGAAAGTGCTCAGGGGTCCGTGCAGTGCAAGACTCCTGGGAGCACACAGCCTGATTCAAGCAAATGCAGATTACCTGAACATCAATTAGGTTATATAAAGCATGTTTGTAATTAGGGATGGGAGTTACCATGTTTAAAAGCAATCATGGCATTTGGGCAACCAGATTAATGGGTGAATACATAAAGCATTATAAATTGGGCTTGCAACTAATGTGTAGCTCTGCCTGTTCAAGTACAGGGCTTTATTGGTGGATGCCAGTCTCATAAGTAGTCTGTTAAATCACTGACATGCAAGATAACTGCATGTCAGGCTCAGAGACTGCCTCTTGAATCTTAGTTAAAATTCACTAAAAAGTGTAAAGGTCTTTGACTGATACTTAGCTATTTGAGGATTTGCTCCCATTCATCCATTATAGAAGTAGTCAGTGAAGAAACAAAATGAGAAAATGCTAAAAGATGAACTGTAAACATCTAGATTTGTGTTTTATTTTTCCTCTATTTTGAGTGATTTAAATTCATTGGCTCAATATATTTTTCCTCATTATCTCTATGCTGAGCAGAACAAATGAATGCGCTCTGTAGATGTATGGCAGATGATTCAACACTTCTCTATTTCTTTAACTAATTGAAAGTGAATTCTCAAAAAGAAAAAAAAAGTTCCACAAAGTGAAATCCATTGCTGACTTTGCACCTGTGAACACTGTGATAAATTGGATATGATGCATACATGAGCAAGAAAAGGTACCAAAAAGAGGGGAAGGTGTTAAGTGGAAAAAAGTTCAAGCATGTATCATCTAATTCATGGCTTTTAAATAATCAATGGTCTACTGGCTAAAATTTTATAAAACTGGAGATGAAGGTAAGGTGCAATGTCAGGAGACAGTTTGGATCAAGAGGGCATAAGCTTTTCCTTGGAGAGGTGATAAATTCCGCCACATACAATTATTTTTTGTCACCTTCTGTGCCTTTTAATATGCTGTCCTAACCATCCTCTGACATTCCATGTGCCTGCTTCATGTTTGTAGAAATCGTAAAATGAGCAAATGCCTGTCCATAAATCTAGTTTCTGCCAGACCATGCAAACAGAGGTGGTCCTGGAACTGAAAGCTTTGGCTGGACTCCGTAGCAGACCTGCCACGTGGTGTGATCTCATTCAAGAAGACATTTACACCAGAAGACTGGAGGATTTTCTACCACTTGCAGAGAGATGGAATCAGAAAAATGCTCTGTAATTAATGTCGGTGAGATTGTTGAACAGTGGTAGGATGTTTGCTGTGTCTCTGCAATGGCTGGTCCATTTACAGACTTGCCTGTGAAGCTGGAAGATTGAGGTTGTGGTGTCATAGCTGCACATGTAGGTCTTTCTGTAGATGGGCGCGGGATACTTTAATCTATCTGAGTTTCCTTAATGGGGCTGTGGCAGGACCTGGATCACTGATCCAGCTGAACACTAACCCCACGAACAAAATTACTTAGCTTTAGGTCAAATCATCTATGAAACCCTGTGGTTTCACAGATGGTTCTCCTGAAGACCATGAGAGTGATAAAGTACCTTAGCAAGCAGGGTAGTTCTGGAGTAGTACTCCAAAGGGAAGTCCTGCGGTTGTTGAAGTTACTTTAAAATAAATTTTGATCAGTTTGTGGGAGGGAGTCTAGGATGTGTTTGACTGCAGTAACAGTGACTTGAGGCCAACTGACAGGCAAGGTCTGAGGCCGTCTGCTCCCTGATCATGAAGAACATCTGAAATTGCCAAAGACCACAGATAGGGCAGTGCAAGACTGCCTATGTGCTTCTCTTTTTCTGCAATTAGAGCCCTAACAATTTTTAGTCCAAGCTTTTCTAAGTGCCTCAAAAGTGATACAGATTGCCACCCCATCAACAGTGTTTAGGAAAGTCAGAAAACTTGAACATTATTGTAGCTTAAAAAGGAAAAAAGAGAAAAAGAAGAAAATATTACCTGCACTCTCTTTCTCCCACCTCCTCATAAAAACCCCTGATCATTCCATGGCGGTAGCAGCTTTTCTTGTGCTCGATATCAACATCAGAGTAAGTGAAGGGGATCAAATAAAAGCAAACATATTTTAAACTGACTGACATCTACCTCCTACAGAAAGCTGAGAAGACAAATATTTAGCAAATCTTTTATAACCTGTGTATTGTAAATCAGGTCTGATACGTTCAATCATACTTTTGCTCAGTATCTTTTTTATTTCAAATTACTGCTTTACCTTTCAAGTGAATGTGTTTCATGTTCTGAGCAGCAGTAAGCAGGGGTAACATCTGTCTAAGAAGAACAGAAGTTAACAATGGATAGGCAGGGCTTTTCAGACACAGACCATCAACTTTTTGTACTGGCTGAGTCTCCTTTTCCACTCTACAGTAATCTGTGTGATAGAAAAATGTTCAGCTTCTGAGTAAAAGTCTGTTTGAAACTAGGTATATCTTTTTATGTTTGCTGTCAATGAGACAAGCATAGTGATGAAGCTATTATGTCTCAAAGTCTTTTGATAAAGGCATATTAATCACCTTTCCTTTGACCTCAGAAGTACACTATTCCTTTTGTCTCAGCAGCTGTGAAGTTCCTAATCTCTTCCTCACTTGATTATTGACAATTTCATTTAGACTCCAGTGAGTAGCTATTGTGTGTTTGTTTTCTTTCCAACTAATGAGTTGATATATATGTAATTCTAATTCACATTTTTCCAATGTGATAGCAAGTGTGGTGTTAACTGCTTGGCTGTTCTGTGGAATTTCAATTGAATGCCTCCAGGCTCCAACAGAAAATGAAAACATCTCCTTTCTGAACTGTTTTTTGACTGACTGACTCAACTTGTAAAGCCAGCAAAAGAGCAAGTAAACTTTCTTTTTATTTGCCACTCAACTGAATAGTCAGAACTGATAGCAAATATTTTTTCCCTTTTCTTTGATTAAAGTAAAATCTGGTTGTCTATGTTTTCTCTCAAAAGCCTGTATTTTGGAAAATATCCTGAACCAAATGTCAGAGAGTGTTAAGAAGGGTAGAGAGAAAGATCAGGCCAGTTTGACATTTTTTCATTTTAGCAGTTGTGAAGTGGTTCAGTTTCAAGTAATGTTTGATAATTAATTTCAATGAACTCATGTTTCCAACCAAAATGTCATTTATAAATTAGGTACTAAAAACTCCTCTGACAAAATGCTGAGTGAAACCTTTTAAAATGCATATTTTTCAGGTACAGAGAAAATTGAATCAGCAACAACTCTTTTGTAATACATTCAATTTGAATAACTAGGCATTTTCTGATGAGAATTCCTGAGCAGTAGCAGTCTCTTCTCATGAACCAACCACAAGTGGTGTCTAAGAGACCAGAGGTTTTCTGTTGTGGCCTGTCTACTGATTTGTCCTCTTGCTGTTATTCACAACAGCAGGTAAATCCTCTACTGAAACATAATATATATTTAATTTGCTGTAGTCTCTCTATTAGCAAGCAAAACCAAAACAGAGACACAGTCATTGACTTGTGAGATTTACATCCCCACAGATCTTTTGCTTGGCTTTATACAGAGCTTAGTGCCGTTCCTATAACTCAGAGGAATGGTAATAATAGAATAACCACTAAGTTATTCAGAAGAACTGATAAAATTGAAGTTTGAATAAACCTCAACATATCTATGGTAACTCCAAGGTTTCTGTGCCTTGTCCGAGATATTGTATATCACAGAAGAAAATTGTAATTTCATTGTAGAAGGAAGAAAATAGGAGTATTAGCTATCATAGTAACTGGATTGAAAACCACTGAACTTAGTAAAAAGGATCCTCTTTTGTTCATTATCCCTTGTATCACCCTCTGAAAAACAAAATGCCAAACTGTTTTGAGCTGAGGGAGAAAATTTCTACCTAGGTAGATGTTCTGTGCATTCATTTGAAGCCTCATGAATAGAAAACAGTTCTTGCATATTTCTTGGAGTTCTTTTGTGGAACTTGGCTGCAAACCCATCACTATGGAAGAACTGCTGACTTATGGCTTGCCTTATTGCATGACATTCTTCTCATGTTCAGCACCCAAGACCAAATGCTCCTACCCTCTAAGTAGACACAGCCAGTGAGGTCAGGAAAGTGAACCTCTACAAAACCCATTTAATGAGTTAATGTCATTTATTGGTCCTTTGCCAAAAGGTTGGCTACAGTCTTGGAAGTGCTCTGATGCTATGGAATGTCACTGGGCCTCTTCTGGAAAAGTGACAGGATGGATTTGATGAAGAAAGTGTCCATGCCATCTGGCACACACGCCAAGCCATGTGCACATGCTCTGCTGAGAGCCCTGTTGGCAGTGCTGGTGGTGGGAAGTCGTGCTGAGTACTGTGGGCTTCTGACCACCTGAATTTGTACACAATTTGGCACTCATGCTGCATCCAGGTTGAGGAAACTGTCAAAACTAATAACCAGGAAGCACAAGTGCTCACATTTACATAGAATCCATGTGTTTGCATCAGTGGCTGAGCTGCCCAGACTTCAGATAAAGCTTGTTCTCTTCAAAATGTCTGTGGTCAGCAGAGGTCATGTTTGTGTGTGCCTCTAAAGTGATTTTATCCTTCAGATCTCTCCTGTCTTGCTGCTGGTGGTTTGGAAAAAGGGTTGAGGAAACTGTGCTTTCTCTTTTCTTCATCAGCAAGAACAGGGGCAGTGAGGCAGTATGGGTAAAGGCTTTTCTTTGCATCTGCAGTGTGGCTGAAGTTGGGCATATTCCTGCACCAAGAACAGTTAATTCCCAAGCTCATCGGAAGCATGCTCAACAAGCGCAGGCATAGGATTGCAAAAGAAACCCCCAAATCAAACCAAGAAGTCAAAACCCAACAATGAATCAGAATTATGCCCCAATTCCCCCAAGAAAACAGAGTATTTTAGGTCTTAGCCTTCATCTATCCCAGGTCACTTTGGAAGAAAGTTAAAAGTAATTGCTGTAAGCCCCTTCATTGTTCCCCAGTTATGAAGTTGACCGGACCAGGAACAGGAGTTTCTACTCCTCTTCCATTTTAGAAAGACTTCCGGGTTTTTCTGAAGTGAAAGAATTACCTGTAGTCTTCCCAGGGACCATAACATCAGCAGAGGTTGTGAGACAACAGTGTTTTGGCCTCCTCCGTCACCACACGGTGCTGGGAAGGGGTCTTGGAGGCAGTGGTTTTCACAAGAAATCCCCAGCTCCCAGTATGGCTTGCCTGTAAGTTCCTGCTGGTATGGGCAGGAAGTCACCGACGGAGGGGCAGGAACTGCTTGTGACATTTTATTCACAGTGTATTTCTTCCCCTGAAGAAAAGCCACAGGGAGACCTCCAGTGAGAGCACTGTCATTGTTTGGCCTCTCTCCCGTTTCCTTTTCATTTTTCCTATTCACTGCAACATTATAATCTTTTTCAGTTGCCTTCACAGTGATGTCTTTAATAATGGATCCCGTGAATCCTTTGCCCAATAAACAAATTATGGAGAAGCAGAGCTCTGCTGAAATGACAGAGCAGCCTTCTGGTATTGAAGCTGATGTAACTCCTGGGCCAAGCTGAAGAGTTCTGTATTTGTGCTTTTGGTCCAAAGGAGAAATTTCTTCTGTAATTAAGGATGAGTGAGAGTGAGTTATGTGCTAATAGCCCTAATTGATTTGGATTATCCATTGGCTGGAACTAATCTCTTTAGCCATGGGACATGCTTGAGTACAGTGTCTCAGATGGAGACTGGCTTTTAGGGTAACGCCCCACAGACACAGAGGCATTTGATGTGTTTCATGGCACTGAATTGGCCAAGGTGCCAAATGCAGGTGCTTGAATCTGTATATGTATATGCCTAGTGAGCTCTTGTATTTTTACACAACAAGATTTTACTTGCAGCAAAGACTGAATCTTTGTGTTTATTTAATGCTTGATGGCAGGCAATGTGTATGATTCCATAGCCAAGAGTGTGAGGTTATGAATAAATAGGGTGGGGGGTTTTTAGTATTTATCACAAAAGCTTTACTAGATATGGGATTGGATTTGTTCATGCATGAATCTTAAACCAAACTAAACATTGTTCCTTATAGACTTTCAACTTCTACTTGAGTTGGTCTTCTAGATAAGATCAAATAGTTTTCTATCCATTAAATTTAGAGAAACAGTGCTCTGCTTCCTTAATGCATATAGAAAAGGGTGACATATTATTATAGGATATTATTTTTTTCATATAGAATCTTAATTTAGAGTAAACTTTAGAGCAGCAAAACACCTGCAGCACAGCGCAGCAGTCAGCACTCCTGTGTGTACTTGAGGAGATCATAATTTGTAGGTCACCAAAATTTGCAGGCACGTGCCTAGATTAAGACTGCAGTAGTTACTGGGACTAGTCACATGCTGAAGTTGAAAATGCACTCAAGTGTCCTTCTGTATAGATATATAAATAGTGCACCAGTTTTTAATTTTAACACTTTTTCTGCAGCTCCCCTCACTTTAATCTACCTGTGCTATTCTTTTCCTCGGAATAATGAACTGTATAAACTCCTGGGGATTTTGGCAGAGCTCAATAGGCCAGAAAAATAGGACAGAAAATTAATAAAAAGTATTTCTTACTATCCTGACATTCAAGGAGACTGAGATCGTTTGAGTTTCTGGACACTTAAGGACTTTCAGTCAACTTTTGTTCTTACACAAGTAAAGATTGATTACAGTAGAGAGACAAACTATTTTTTTGTGTTGGACTGGGGTCCGACAGTACACTGCTTGTACCAATCTATCGTAATTTTTCAACAGACGAATGTGATCCTGAGAGTTTTTAAAAAGTGCAGAGATGTTATGTGGTTATTAGTCAGCCTTTTTTGGAATGTCCCTGGGTTTGAAGTCTCTATTAATGTCACAGTGAACTAACAGTTACTGGATGATGAGCTGTCAATGTCTATTCTTAGAAATAATCAGGTGTAACTAGTGGTGAGTTTCCATCTGGTACAAAATACGTGTACAGTCTGCTTGCTGGCAGAGAAATCCGGAAATATATGGCTTACCTGGGGCACTCTCAACTGGCAGGAATCGCTATACTCATTTCCTCCTCTTCATGTTATCCATCTTTAGTGACTTTCTTCTATGACAACAGCCTCCATCTACAGAGAAGCCACTTGATTTTGTTGGCTGTGCACGCGATCTAGGCACCTGCCACTGGATCACCGTTGATTGCATTGGTAAAGGCCAAGGGGCAAAAAAGGTAACTTTGCATTAGCTGTCCTAGCAATGCAAATAACTTACTGTGTGGCAACTGCTGGAGAGCAACCATACCCAGGGGGTATACCTACTACTTTTTGTTTGCTTAATTTCTGTGCTTTAAACAAAGACCAAGCAAGTGCTACAATCTTTAGTCTGCATTTTAGTCAACACACCAAGACTGTGACATCATTTTGCCTTGCCACCTTTTCCTCAGGGGATGGTGGTGAGGCTGACGTTATGTTCTGCTTAAGCTTTTTCACCTTCACAGCATCAGCAAAAGAGTACTGAAAATCCTGAAGATTATGAGAGCATGGACACTGTCTTGTTTTTGTCACATCTGAATTGTTCTTACTCTGTACCCTTTTGAAGAATGTCTTCTCAAAAATATTCTCAAGGCAAAGTTATGTTGTAAAAATGATCCAGGGCATGCATTTCCTTCCGATGTGCTGTAAAGATGCTGGACTGATTAATAACACTATTACCACCATCTCCCATCCTCTCCGAATACCTCTGAAATCCCTTTGCTAGCAACCCATAATTAAAATCCCTAGAATGAAAATCTGCAGAGTATTTGATCTCTAAAGGTAGCATAGAAGAGATACCAGCACCAACAAAATTTGCAGGGCTACCCTTGCAAATCGGTACAAAAGTTGGCATGAAGGTTCGGGCTTTTATCCAAGGCATCTTAACTACTGTGATTTAGGCAGACGTGCTTGTAAATAGTGTATAGTTTATACTGTAGCCACAGACTACGATGCATTAAGTATCTGTGAAATGCTATAACTGCAGCAAAGCCAAGCTTTAGCGGAGGCTGAACCTTGTACATCACTCCCATGAACTCTCTTGGTATCTGTTTGGGAGACATAAGTCACCAGAGCACAGTCAAGGAACTGTGCAGCCACTGCCCTGCAATGCCTCTGTGTTAGGAAGGGTTCCACAAAGTCCCTCTAAGTGGGAGGAAAATACCTGATGGAGAAGAAAATACTAAACCCGTTGTAGAAGCAGCTCGTGAGACATCAAGAACATGCTGCCAGCTCCCGTTCTAGAACAGGTGGACTGATCCTGAAGCAAGGTCCAGAGAAGGGCCGGTGTACATCAGTGAGCAGAGGAATGGAAAGTTCACCATTTGAGCGGATCCCAGGAGAACTTGTCTCAGGAAAGATACCGTGGGATGAACCTAACTTTCAAAGTGGAGTTTATTCAGTTTACCAGAAGGAATTGAGCAGTACCTGTGGGGTAGAGTACAGCACAACAGTCCTGTGGACACTCACAGCGGGTCAGCTGGATTCACTTGGTTCTTAGGAGTCAATGAATGTTCTTGGAAATATTTCCTTGAACTCCTGTCTCTGATAGGTTTTTGCAAGATGAGCAAGGGAGACCCAAAGACCAGAGGGAGCTATGAGGGAGATTTTTGCAGTCACATCAAACATCAGGACTGGGAAATGCTAGTGCAATAGACTGCAGAAGTTTTGGCTGATGTCATTTTCTAAATTAATGAGCAGAAACAAGTCTCTGTGCTGTATATATGTCATTACAATTTACATGATGTCTTTTGAAATAAAGCACCACAGAATATTCCTCTGGCTATATACGTATACTGAGGGCCTTATTTATGACACCCCTTCAGGTGTTAGTGGCTCTGCCTCTGCTTGCTGCTATACATGGGACTCCAGTGATGTGCTTGGACTAAAGTTTGTCTTCCATCTGGCCAGTACGCAAAGTGACAGTGCAAACCCACTGAGATCACACATTCTCATCATCGTATTAAAAATGCCTCCAGTCAAAGTGCAGGGGATGGGAGCAAAGTGTCAACAGCAGAAGATGTTACTGGACCATTGTGGAAGGAAAGAAAATTGCACTGGGGCAGTGAATACACTATTCCAATTGTAAGGGGACATATCCATGTTAAGCCCATTTTTCCCAAAAGTAGTATTTTTTTGCCACAGTAAGGACATTTGTAATATTCCCTTCTGATAGAAATGCAAAAATAGCTGATTTTATATCAATTAACTTGACAACAGTATTCTTTTTTGTCTGCCTCCACTTCCATTGGCTTCTATGAGAAAGTTGCCATTTTTTCTCCTAACTCATCTACGAGATGTCTTAGGAAAGCAACTGGGTTTTTTTCGAGGTTTTAAATTCCATCCTGAAGAACTCTTTGCACAAATGCAAAGAAAAAGGGAGAGTTCTTCACCCTTTTGTCCTTTTTCTTTGTGCTTCTTCATTCTTCCTCGCAGTATAAATATCAAGGAAAATGAGTGCTGTTAATTCTTTCTGGTTATGGCAAAGATACCTTCAAAATATGTTACCCCAATGGACAGCTAATGATGCAACAAGAATCTTGGAGTACTAGCAGTAAATCATCCACAGAGGAATAAAATTTCACTCATATTCCCGCAAAATCTATGTAACTTGCATTTGACTGGTTTTCAGATTTTTCTCCGTAAAGATTACTTGACCACTGGACTTTCCCTGAGACTATGCTGATCCTTTTTGTATTATTCTTTTCTTTTTTCTTTCTTTTTGTTAAGAGTCAACTGGTTTTTTTAAGCTAAATAAATTCTCAACTTACCAAGCTAAATATTCCAGACAAGGAGCTACTTGTCCGAAGTAATTCTGCTATGGTAATGCGCCCTGACCTTTCCAGCAAAGGGCATGTGAGGTTGTGAAACTAGCCTTCTGTATGTGAGATGCTGCTGGAACGCCAAACACCAAATGCCTTCATTCCCCTGTCGTGCCATGCCCCTGAGACCTGACACCTACTTACAGGACCTCCCTTAAGGATTGTTTGATTGTTGTGACTTTGGCTGCAAGACAGTTTTCACTCCTGCAGAGAGAGCAAGTGTACCTGAAATCAAGTTTTATACTTAAAAGTCTGTCTGTGCTGTTTTCAAGAACACAGCTCTAACCTCTTGTCGCTCATGGTATTTCTATAGCCCCTGTGACACCAATTAGTCCCTTTCACTCCTGTGGCAGAGCCTGACTGTGCCAGACCATGCTCATCGGAGCCGCTCTGCAATGTGGATGTAATTTCTGCTCCATCTGCCATGGCAGAAATTGTGCCCAGCTGTAAACTTCAAAGTTGTGACTTTTTTGGTTTCATATGAAAGCAGACAGCAGACCTCAGGTGCTTGTCCATGCACTGGCAGATACTGTGTATTGCTCACCTGAGCAGCTACAATTCCTCTTCATGAGTCTGCACACAGAACTGCCCGGCTCCTCTTCCCTCTTCCTTTTCCCTCTGTGTCCGCCATCCCAGGTAAAGCCTGGAAGCTGCTGAAGTTCTCCAAAAGCTGGAGGAACTGCAGGTTTGCAGTAGGTGATGAAGCTGGCACTGCTCTTCTTTCTTTCTCAGTTCCCATGTGGCATCTTTCAACTGATGCTGCAACAGCAGGGAGAAGGAAGCACCCTGGAAAATCTGAGGGTCTTCTTCTGCCACATGAGTTAGGAGATATTTAAAGGTATGGTGTGTCTGCCTTCTAGGGCAGGGAGAGAGGCTACGTAATGTATGGGGAATGTGTAATATTTAGGTTCTGGTTAGGGAGTTGTTTTACTTTCTGAGCTACTCCAAGAGTTTTGCCTTCATGCAATAAACTCAACTCCAGCGGCAGGGTCAGGAAGACTCACCTGACATCCCTTTCCTTGTGTGGTGGAGTGGGAATCACAAGGTCTTCTTCCACCCCCCAGGTGCTGGCAACTGCTGCTGTTGTCAGCACACTGCTGGCCATGGTGGACACGCAGGACAGTTAGGCCAAGGTGTATTCCTGAGAGAAAAGACCTTTCAAATTTCCAAATGAAGTTTCACATAAACCAATTGTTTAACAGATGCTTTCCACACTACTGTCTCCCCACCCTGCATATCCTCTGTCTGAAAAGTGTTCTTGAATATATGAGGGGGGTGGGGTGGGGGGGGTGGGTTCTGCTGTTGTGTGGATGAGGATGTTGTACCTACTTCCTGCTCAGAAGAGACAAGCCATCAATAGTTAAGAACCTCTTGCCAATGCTGAGGAGGCAACATCAGTGTTGTCTCTCCGCCTTGCCTATGGAAGCTGGCAGCAGCAATCATAGTCAGGCCCGGGCCAAGCCAATAAACTCTGTTCTCAGAGGGAAAAAAAAGATGAGAAGAAGAAAGAATAAATCCTAAAGGCTGAGAAGGATGTTTTCTGTTTGTCACTGAACCTGAACATAAGTATGGGGGTTTTTCTCCTCTATTCCCTAATTTATGTTTTCAGTTTCTTTAAAAGGCCAGAAATTGATGGGTTTAGAACCCAGAGAGCCTTTTGTTTGTCGAGATTGTCTTATTCGAAACATTAAATAAGCGCAGCTCCTTGAGAGAGGGACTCACACTGACAACTAAGCCAGATTAACAATTTCTTGTCTTGCTTTGATATGTAGGCTGGCCTCATGCACATCCACAGGTTGCAGTGTTGCTTTTGCAAGAGAGTATTCTGCATGGCTGTGTGTCACAGCATGCAGTCAGGGCTGGCTCCTGTTACGTGCCTCTGCTCCCAGATCTCTGGACTCTTGAGTATTATTCTGCATGATTTTTCTTTCCTGAAGTCAGTAACTGTGCATCATTTCCTTAATGAGACTAAGTAGCAAAATTACTGAGATTTTAGCTGTAGATTATCGAACTCATAATGCACATGAGCAACCAGCTTCCCATCCCTGTTTGCCTTTGGCTCAAAGATTTTACTTGTAACTGAATACACTTGTACTTTGTACTGTAACATCATATTGTAAACCCTTAATAACCTGAGAATGTCAGCCTGGGCTCATGGGTATTTGCTGTCTAAAAAGGAGTGAGCCATGCTACAACTGCCCCTGAGTTGGCAGATTTGGCTCTGGGTATAACATAACGTAACAAACTTGTGAGGACCTATTGCATCAATTCGATGAGTAGTTTCAATCAGCACTACAGTACACGTACATCCACTTTGCTAACAGACATGAATATAGGAGTGTAAAAGGACTGTGAAATTTTCTTTAATACATTTGCATAGAAAACTGTGATTTAAAATAATTTCTCCTTTGCACAGTTGTTTGTTTATTTGTGCCTCTCTAATTGATTTACGAACACCTTTGTTTTGTTAAAAAGTTATTTACATGCTTAACTGTATCTTTGCTATCCATACTCCTCATGTGTAAGAAGCCTAATAATTAATGCTAAGCTTAATTCCACGTTTGCAGAAGTGGACCCACAGATGGCTGTTAATTTCCCTTGGTACCCATGTAAGCCAATATGTTTGTGTTATTTTATTTACAAAATAAACACCATACATTTACTTAATTATATTTGATGTCATAATTCCAGGTTTTTCTTTGGCCTACAGGGGCTCAGGGCCCTTAGGGTAGCTTTCCTCATTATTAAACAACAGATGTATAGCTGTAGTTAGTAAATTATGATTGAAGACGTGCATTAAAACCAATGCACAGCAGTTTCTATAATAAAGTGAAAAATACCTTCACAGTGAAAAATGTGGTTTTCCAAAGGGAAAGCATGAAGTGAGGTTAAAAACTGGTACCTTTATTTGCTATTTTGTCCTCTCTTTGTATGAATGAGTAATGTCTGCATTCTAAAGAGGAAAATCGTGAGAAACAGCATTCACAATTAAGTGGGACAGAGATTGCTGCTTTTAATATATTTTTAATTTCAGCTAATGTTTGAAACTACTTTATGGGCAGAAGTGACTTCCAGTGGGGTCTGGTCATACCACAGGCTAAATCCTCACGGACTAAGCCCTGGGAGCTCTCAAGCTTCTTGGCAGATGGAAGTGTTGGTCCCTCACCTTTGTGTCTCCATGGACTATTCAAAAAAACCTCCAAGAGTCATCCTTTATCCACAGCCTTTATCTCTACATGGGGCATTGTAGCTGTATGAAACAAACAGTTGTCCCCAGTGCTTTTTAATATATGATTTTCTTTTGATCCTACCTTGCGTGATTGTTTGTCTTTGGCAGCAACTGTGTAAGTGAAAATTTAGAAATCTAAAATATGTAAAGACAAGTTCTTTAGCCAAAGTTCCTGTACTGCAGAATTTGCTCCTGCACTCATATTGCATGTTTTAAAATATAGTGCTGGCTGAAGGAAGCAGATAATAATCCAGCCGCTCTTGACAGAATTGGAAGATACATTGTTTGCACAACAGATTTTCTTACATGGTAAAATTAATTTATCAGGTTTTCATATTTATGCTTTGATTATTCATCATCAGGTTTCTGTATGCATTTTTGGAGGGGTCTTTTTTGGTCTAGTCCAAGCACTGCTGAACTGCTCTGATTTGTTGGATATGTCACTGTAGTTGCAATGCTTTGCTGCTTTTTTATTTTTTCTTTTGCTTTTTTATGCTCTGAAAGTAACATCTTTTTCTTTATCTTTTTTAAAGATAAAGACATTCCCTGCTGATACATCTAATCCTTTTTTCGATCCTTTTACAACAGTACCACAGTTTTCTGTAAGTAGAACGTGCAACTAAAAAAACTGTGTTTTAACACAATTCCAGCTGATTTTTTTAAGTGTCAGAAATCTATGTACTAAGCAATCCTAAAAAAAAAAAAAAAAAGAAGATTAATTCCAAGTAGGAATTTGAGTATGAATCAGTTAAATATTCCCCTTATACAAAATGTTGCCTGCATTCAGACACTGCTGCTTACTAGACAGAGGACTAGGAGTTAAAGGTCAAGGCTCACCACTATGAAGTCGATCCCAAAATGTGTGGTTCAGGACTGTAGAGGACACTTGTGAAGCTCCATAGCATCTTTCCAAGGAGCAATAAGGGAATGAGAATACTTAGTCCTCTGTCTAGCAATTGCATGGCGTCCTGCCTGAAACTGCCTGCCGTGCCATCACAAAGAGGGACCTGATTTTCATTGCATTTACATCTGAATTTTAAGGGAGAATTACAGTTATTGTGTTGACGACTACAGCAGTATCCTTGTATAAACTTCCATGTTTTCCCAATAACTTGAATCCAGCACTGAATTTGATTCTTGTTAAGCTTTCACAGAAGAAGTGGCTTAGGGACTTTGGTAAGGTAAACTGCGTAAGATCGGAAAACAATCATTTGACAATTTTAAATGTGAGTACAGTCCTACTATAATGGTAGAGGCATTCTGTAATAAGTATGACAGAATAACTGCTCTATAAGAAACAGTCTTTGCTTATAAACCCCAGTAAAATGACTAACAGTTTTTAACTTACATTTGCAAAATGAAGCATTTCAGACATTGAGCTTAACTTTTACTGGTTGCAGCAATCTATACCTGGCATATAATCAGAGATAAGTAACTTCATTCACTGTCGAGTCATATGCAGGTTCTGTCCATGTTTAATGATTTAAAGAGGCTTTTCTTTCACAATAAACTTGATCATGGGCTTGTATGTAAATGTGTTTTTTCTCCAAATAAGTGTTTTAAATCCAGAGTTAGTTAGGTTCCCCAAGCTGTGTAAGTGGCACTTCTGTGCTCTACTCAAATGTATTTGAAAGTACACAGGAATATGTCACAGCAACATTTCATTAGGTCAGCCAAGTTCAGATAGTACAATTGTGATAAAAGTTAACCCAAAGTTGCAGTGCTTGTGTCTGTCATAGTACTACTTTATCTAAGGAAAAAGATGTACCCCCAAAATACCTTTCCCACTAATTACTATTGATTGTTGGGACATTATTTTTGTCTTTGACAGTTATGGTGAAAGCAAAATTTAGGAAGGTTATATAACTTATCTTTTCATCATTGGGAGGGGCAGAACTTCAAAATATAAACAGAAGGTACTCTAATATACTTACCCACAGAAATTCCCATATCGCAGAAAATGTCAAATTCAAATGTTTAAAGTTTTATTATGTTCTCTTGGCAGAGAATCAGCAAAGTAAAATTCAAGCTAATCTTTATGAAATTCCATCTTGTCCCCATAGATTTCCATTTCCCTGGGTATGTTGGAGGGCAGAATATTTAAAACACCATTACAATAAAAACCTAGTGGTGTGTGATCCATCATATGATCCCCTACATTCCTTTTAGCAAGTTACATACACATATCTGTGACAAACAAGCAGCTACCTAGAGGACTGCATAAAACATAATTAGGAAGGTTAATTGGGCTTTGGTGCAGTGTTTCATGGCCTTCTGTCCCAGCCCAAAGAGATGTGCTTCTCCCCAGCAACATTTCAGTTCATCCTGATGCACGGGCTCTGCTGAGGGCATGAAGACAGTTACATCACAGGTGGGAGCTGTAAGGGAAGAGTTTAGATTAGTGGTAGGACTTCAAGGCACAATGGTCTCCAGTCACACACAGTCCCAGATGGTAACATTTGTTGATCTTTTCCCTTGTTTGTTTTCTTGTTGGTTTTTTTTTTCTTTTTTTCCTTTCCTTGCTTACCCTTCACTTTTTTTTTCTTTTCTTTTTTTTTTTTTTTTAAGAAAACATTGAAATGTTATTGAGTGAGAACATTTAAATATNTTTTTTTTTTTTTTCCTTTCCTTGCTTTCCCTTCCCTTTTTTTTTTTTTTCTTTTTTTTTTTTTTTTTAAGAAAACATTGAAATGTTATTGAGTGAGAACATTTAAATATTTACCTTTCAAGTGTGGCTTCTAATTTGGTGTTGTCTATCCAGTTGTGTTGATTTTATCAGAGGGAAAATTAGAGAACTTGGTTACCTGGAATGTTTAAATATAAGCTTCGTGCCAGGAACCCTCTGAATTTCAGATGTTTCCATAGAGAAATGGCAGGCATGATGGACCTATTCTCAGAATGGCATAACTCGCATAGATTTAAATTAATGAAAATATATCTGTTTAGACCAGTTAAATACTTGCCTTAAGCATACTGTGCAAGCAGATACATATAAAAAGGTGCTTTGTATACATACTGTAAACAATTATCCAGAGCAAACACACTACAGGACTCCAGACAATTCTTCAGCAAGTGTAATTTATCATCACTGTGCTGATTTCACCAAGGCTATGAGAATTTGCATCAGCATCACACTGATGCCTTCTTCTCATGCCAGAAAGTTAGATCTGGCAGTCCTTGGAGCACAGGGATCCTGTATAAGATACATCAAATTTCATGCCCCTGTAGCATGTAAGGTTGAGTTTTAAAAGCTGAAAAACAGACAATTTTGAACATTATTTACACACATAATTGGTCAAGGTTGGAAGGAGAGTTTCTTTAGTTGATTTTATATTTTCCATTTTACTAACATTGTGGAATTAATGGAGTTCCTTTTACTTCAGAGGTTATTTTGGAGCATATCAGATGTGTTTAGACATTTTAAAAATTACAATAAGTAAGTAAACCTTACACAGCCATTCTCTCCTGGGCTCAGATAATTTTCCCACTGTTTAAAATATTTGTGTTTCACAATATTTGTGTTGTGAGGCTTGCAGAATTTGAGAAATAATTCAGACAAACTGAAAAAAAAATGTTGCTATTCAAATAGCTGCTTGCTTATGATGGTGACTTTTCTTCGTCCCTGCCTTAGAGTCTGAGCCAGGTTCAGAAGAAAAAGTTGTCATGGAAGAAATGCAGTAGGAGCATATTCTAATGATCCCGACACACCGACAACTGCAGTTGCTGTGTGTTCTTCTCAGTTCAGGGTCATACATGCACTATAGGCACTACCTGCTGTGGTTTGGCATGAGAAACAACCTATGCCAATAAAACAAGACAGGGATGTTTCGTTTTAGAGGGATCCTCCCGCTCTGGTTGCAAAGGTAGCCCAGTCTTTGCTGTAACATTGCCGCACTGATATGCCCCATCTGAAAGACAGGAGATGTTGGCTTGCTGTTTGTCTTAAATTAGCACTTCCAATATTGTTTTAAATTGCCTGTTACTGGATAATGCAAGAATATTTCTGTTGAGGGATGTTCCAGTTAGCAAATGTAAGAAAGAAATGGAGACTTCGAAACACGGACTCCTGAAAGCCCAGACTCCTAGCTGTTAACAAAACACAGAGTAGTCAGAGGACACACCAGCAAATTGTATAGGATTTCTGAAGAATATTCCAGCAACCTCATGTTGCCAGCATTCTGCATTATTTTTAGGGAAAATGCAATAGTGATAAGTGTCATTCTCCAAACTGATTATGTCTTTTCCCTGAATGCTGTGTAGCCCCATACATGCAGTGTCATCTCCCAGTGCATGTTGCAATCAGGCTTGTCCCTCAGGCATCCAAAGAGGTGGCTGTTCAGCATCTGCAGAGGTTGTACTCAGAAGTTACAGCTACAGCCTCCCATTTGTTCTCATTATTAGTTGTTACTGCGTGTTTGGCAATGAATTGGATTGTGGAGGATAGCAAGACCTGTGGAAGCTAATCTTTCTTCCTGTTTGTATACTTTTTTTTTTTTTTTTTTTTTTTGTAGGCAGAATTTGCAGACAGCAAATTACAATGCTGTGCAGTGCAGTCCTCTCCTAAGATAACGCTGGTAACTCCATCACCCGTCCTGAGGTCTCTGGCAGAGACTGTACCGACTCCAACAGCCCAGACAGTGTATACGCCGCATAAACCCATTTCGCTGGCAGACAGGTACTGTGCAGTTCTTTCACAAAAATACTGTGATGCTCTTTGCATTAAAAGAATCAGCTTGATTTCCCCTTTTCTGCCGTAATTACCATAAAGTGTGTCATTTTCCTTCTATAGCAAAAGATTGCTGCTTGACACCTACTTCAGAATAGACGGGTTATGTAAAGAAATATCTGTAACTCCTATCTGCTCTGAGGAAAAACATACTCCCTTAATTAACTGCTGCAACCAGTAGTGTACCATTTCTGTGGCCATTGGCCTGGAGAGAAAGGTTTGTGCAGATTTTGCTCAGGCCAGCAACACAAAGGTTTTGTTTTAATAATTGCTGTTGCAATTTGTTTTTTGAAATTAAATGTCTGTGGGGGTAAAGCTGAGGTTGAGAAATGTCTGTTCTTCTAAATGAAAAACAGTCATTGGTTTTCTTTGTTGTTCCTCTTTGTTATTTTTCTTTTTTAGTCATGTCAAATTACAGTGGTCTTTTTTGTAGCTTCTCAGAGAAACAACAACCTATCCATCTTTCTACAGGCAGACTGTTATCAATTTTCTATTCTTTTATCCTACTGGTTTTGCATGCTGGCTTCTTATTCTAGAATCTAATAAAAGCTAAATTTCCCAGGCTGACAATCTGCAGAATACAAATGTACAAGTGGATATACTCAGTACTTCTGGAGAACAAATAGTCCTAAGCTTATGTTGAAGAGATTATATTGAGATTTCTTTGGCATCATAATAAATGAGTCTTTTTTACTTTTGGATTCCCAATCAATTCCCATTTTTAGTTGTTAATTATTTTTTTTTTGCAGATGTTGGTTAATTGCACCTGCACACTGTTCAACATTGCTAAGGCATCTAAAAATTTATCCTTCCAATGAAAAAGTAATTCTGAATCTGTAGTGCTGAACTCAGCTTCTGTAGGATGTCTCAAGCACAAGTGGGTGACTCTACACCTGCTTGTCCATGAATGAACTGCAAGGCTTCTGCACTGCAGCTGAAATTTTACAAGCATTAAATACCTAATTCTCAGAACAACACAGCAATCGGTTTCGGAAACGGCATCACTAACCCAGGGCATTCCCAGTGTTACAGAGCCTGTGGGCTCTGGAGCGAATCACTATGCAAGAGCAAGGACTTCAGGCTCTGATTCCCACACCCTGATATATACAGGACTGTGGTAAATTCAGCATATATAGATGTCCCCCAATATCAGACTGTGCCAAGGAGCAGAAGGCTGTAACAGCTGTATTTCATGATGACATTTGCTGTAGCTGTTACATTTCTAGAGTCCTAGTCCAGCTTCCTTTGAAATCTGTAGCCTTTAATGGGGGTTCGATGCAATCCTAAATTGTTTTGCCATGTGGATCTTTTTATGCCCTTTTTCTTGCCTCTGTTTGCTCTTCAGAAATATCAAGCTGTTCTTGTTTTTAAATCAGTCCTCATTTATCAGCTTTTTCATGGAATTGAGTCTGACCTTTTTTTCCCCTCCTTTGGTATTTTGAAAATGTTAATTATTTTAAATTGAAATCTGAGACTTATTGTTGTTCCCATAATTGGCTGTTTGTGCATTAATTACACAGTGCTGAGACTCTGAGGCGTGAACTTGAGAGAGAGAAAATGATGAAAAGACTCTTGATGACAGAATTATGAAATTCGCACTTCCGTCAGATGGAGAATGGATTGGGGCCTTTCATGTGCCTTCTGTCTGTTTACATTCCTCTGCTTCTGTGTACTCAACATAATGCATCGGGAAAATGTGTGATATTCCTGGCTCGCCTGGATTCACCACGGTTGGTTAAAATTACGTCTCGGCTAGACTTGAACTTGAAGGAGTTCCTTTATTCATTTGCTGCTGGGAAATAAACCTTCAATCCTTTATCTCTCCTGAGATTTTATACTATTAACACGATTAATTTCTGGTTTGGTTTTGGTAAATCTAGGGCAAAAAGGATCAGCAAGGAGCATACTGATTTCTATTGGGAAACACTGTTCTGTACATATGTTAATAAGTGCACAGAAATTAATGTTATGCAGAATATTTTGATAGTAACATAGAAAATATGTCATTTTGTACAACTGAAAATTGCAATGAGCTACTGCTATTTGTTAAAGAACAGTTTTTAAAGCAGAAGAATGATTATTACATCCTAACCCCAGGACTGTTAGTCTCCACAGAATAAATGGCTCTCTTATTAAATTCCTAACCTTAACCTTCACTCAGAGATATAAATAGCTGCAAAGGGGAAAGACGCCCCACCATACAGATGTACGTACCCAATACTCCCTATAGTTTGTCATCTTGACCCAACCTTCAAAATCTTACTGTATTTCCATTAATGAAAAAAAAAAAAAATCAGTTGTTTAAAGCAATTTGCTACTGACTTTCTAGCTTGGTACTGACTTTTTTAAAGTAAGTGATGAGTTTTACCTTCTCCAGTCTGCCTAGGCATTAGGGCTTGCCCACGCTCAGACATCTTCTGCCCCAGCACTGAAAGTTGCAGAGCCTCAGCAGTGTGGACGTAACTCACACAGGGAGAACTTTTTCCTTCCCAGGCAAATAAACCACCTTTCCGACTGACATGAACTGATTGATCACTTTGAAGAAAAAGAACAATGACCGTTTATGCCATAGCTGTGCCTATACCCATTCTTTGGCTCTCCTGATCAGCACGTATGTACCGGCAAACCTGTGGAGGGTACTCCTGGCTATATATCCCCTTCACCGCCAACACGCAAGCAGCCTCTACATCCAGTGAAGCTCTCTCAGGCATGAGGTGGGGTGGGTGGTCCAGCACTGGAAGTACTGCATGCAGCCGCAGGGAGGAAGTTGTGGTATACAGGTAATGCTACCAACTATTTCCTAGGGGAAGAAAAAGAAGAAAAAAAGTTCTCTATTTCCCCTTATTCAGTACTGCAGGGTCATCTAGAAAACTAACAACATCTGACTGTCAGCTACAAGGTACTCTTTCAACAGGAAAGCTTTTGTGCATTTTGTATGGCTGAAGATGTATATTTTTCTGTTACTCTGTACACTATGTTCTCTTGTTTGTACTAAGATAAAAGACTGCCCTTCATTTGGTACTGATTATGATGGCTTTGTCTCAGCTTAAGCAGTTTGTTTGTGTGGAGGCTGGGAAGTGATGGCTGTGAGACTGGGTTTCCTTCAGAATTAGCATCTGCTGTTTTTCTGAAATGAGGGTTCTGGAGAACTTTGTAGGACTGTGGATTGCAATGTGAAGGTATAAAATGACTTGCTTATTTTATATTTACTGGGACAAGAAATTAACATTATGCTTCTCATTTAAATCCACAAAACCCAAAACTTTCTGAGTGCCCTAGATTTTTTAAAAATACTCAGCACAAGTGTTAGGTTACAAAATCACAATACAAAATTTAATCAAGCAGCTCAACATGAGCAGTGGGCACAAAGAGCCACAGAAACAAACCTGGACTGCAGATTTTAGAGCATTATGATGACTTCTCTGGGTAATCAGATATGACTTTTATGCTGTCCACCTTCTAACTGCAGTGCCAGGACACTTCTGTTCGTCATGTTTTAATACACCACTCCGTCTGTCCAAGGTTCTTAAAAATTGATTAAGAACATTAAATCCCTGTGAGGAAATCAGAATGGAGAGGGAAATGCACAGACGTAAAAGACTGCAACTTCTGTGTCCTGTTACTCTTCTTACCACTTCCCAAAGGTGTTGGGGAAGCAGAAGCAGCAGCACATTTTGCCTGCATCCAAGTGAGAGTGAGCATTCTGAAGAACAAATAACAGAAAACTGTAATTAAAGATGCCGGTTTAGGAAATGGAAATAAAGTAAGGCTGAGAATAGTACAGTGCTGATTCTAGTTGAATCTGGGCTTTTGCCTCTTAGGCAACCCCCTCTTGTATTTGAACTGGCAATAGTTTCACAAAGTCATTGTCAAGAAAAAACAGGAAAAAAAGAAAAACCAGAAAAAATCAGATCTGAACACACCCTGTCAGTCGTACTGATTGCAGTGGAGTGGACTTGGGGAACCCCACAATATGCCTTCAGGCTGAGGGCAAAACAAATCCAATTACCCACATTAGGTCAGTCTGGTCACGTAAACAAAAGCCTTTAGCAAAACTGAATAGCTGATTCAGGCCAGCCCATCAGATGTTCTGGTTCATGAACAGATGATTAATTTATTATTTTAAATGCAGCGTTTTTGCTCCCATTTTCTAAAAATTCTTCAGCTGAAATAGTCAGAACTGGAAAAAAACAAAAAACAAAACAGGAACCAAGGTTACTTTACATGGCTAAGTCTTTATAGCTGAGGCATGCTCTGGGATAGCTGAAGAAGAGCAGAGACTCCTCCTTCTTCGGTTCCCACCAGGAGAAGAGAGAACGGCTCATGTGGCTGCTTAGTTTCTGTGGGACGTTTCTACAGAACAACCCCAAGTACGTTGCCTTGTCCTGTTTTAGTGTCTTATCCACTGGCTGCCACTGTTTCCTATTCTGCAGTCTAATGGAGCTTTATTAAAACTGTTTTTCTGATATCAAACTAAACTTTTAACTGTGGAATGTCATCACCTTGTTCTTTCTTATTATGTACCTTCTTCAGCCATGCTTCAGCATCTCAGTTTTCACATCCTCTGAAGAAATACTCCTGCCTCACCTCCAGTTGGGAATTACAGTGTTAGGACACCTGTTACCCAAAACTACTGTAAACAAGACAATGTCAACATGAACATTTTGCACAGGGGCAGGTAGTCTAGATTTGCCCCTACAGTTTAACTTTACAGGTGTTAAAGGATACTCTGCCTGAGGGTGTGTCTATAAAATAGTGCAGAAGTATCTGAGCTAGCTTTAATGAGCTTGCATATGTAGTTGTGGCAGCATGAAGCCCAGCACAGGCTATCATTATCATGTACATTGACATGTGTAAAGATAACGCATTTGAACAGCAGCCTTCTGAAGCATGGTCTCCAGAGCTGGTGACAGGAAAGGGTGGCTGAAAGGAGTTTGTCTCTCTCAGCTTTCCTGCGAAAGGGTTCATCTCATCTAACATTAAAATGCCCAGCTCTCACCTGATGAGAGATCAAAGGAACTGTCTTCCGAAGGTGCCTCTGACTTAAATGTCTACCTTATATTGACTAAAGTTAAGTGAGATGAATCCTGCTTTCCATCCCTCTGGTTAGGTCTACATTGCAAACCCTTGCTGACACAGCTGCATCATCCAGGGTTGAGCTTTGAGGTATGATTTGTGTTCGACATAGCTCTGCCAGCAAAAGCCTTGTGCATTAGGTGTAAATATACTACCAGAAATATCCTGTTGTCAGAACAGCTTTTATCCCTTATGGGAGAACAGAGAGTTGGGATAACAACTTGCAGTGGCATAAGCACAGAGGCTTCGCTGTAGTTGTGCCCTGTCTGGGAGCAGTTGGTTGATGAAACCTCCTGCTATAGCCACACTGGCAAAGCCTGTCAGAGGTGGCCATGACTCTTAACAGTGGCCTGAGTGGTGCTCTGATCCAGTCAGCAGATCCCAGCTTTTCAGCGTGAAGTCTCTAAGGCGCAGAATGCAACATTGTCATGTTTGGGTGATTCCAGCAAACTTTATTGACCATTTAAATAGCTATGCAAGGAGTTAAATATTTTCTCATATTGCAGTCTCTTATGGAAGCCAACCAATTGTGCTTTGTTTTTGTGTGTTTCAGCTGTTTCCACTATTTTATTTTAGAAGGAATAACCGGGTTTTCTTTAGAAATGTTATTTGAGATTCCACACCTCTCTCAGATCCCACAGTGTGTGCACATTTTTCATGTTTCATAGACCCTGAAAGTGCAAAATTTGAAAATTAACTCCTCCAAGGTTTCAGTTCGTGGCTTCACAACTCTCTTGCAACAGGATGCCTACATGCCCGTTTGAAACACAGCTGGTAGTGCAGTGAAATGTTTCATTTGAGGTAGCATCATGTTTTCTTTGAACTGTTTACAAATAGCCTCTAGCATTATTTATTTATTTTTTCTGAATACATTTCTGATTCATTTGCTACAAAAACCTACTTGTCATTTTGCTATGGGATTTTTCTTTTTTTTTTCTTTCCTTTTTTTTTTTTAAATGTCCTGATGTTCAAGGAGTTTGCAATAAATATACTGAGGCTGATCTGTAATTGCATGTAAGATTAGCCTCACAACTGTGCTTTGTAAAGTTAAGTGCCGTAAAAGAAGCTATAGATGACATGGAGAAGGAGGGCTGATAACAGAGTGAGTGGAGGAGAAGACTTCTTTGGCAGCTGCAGCTTTGACTGGTGGGTAGCAGCTTTAGCATAAGACTGCTCACAGCATTTTGTTTCATCTGAGTAGCAGCGTGTATCATCAGACAGTGTATGATGGCATTTTGTTGAGAACATGCCTAACAAGAAACTTTTACGGCTCAGCTGTTTACCTGTTCCTGTATTCATGCCTGCAATAAATGAGATGAAAAATAAATCACAGAGTCTGAGCAATTTGTAGTCAAATCAGTCATTTAAGAGGTGTGGGGCAGCATGCCAATTAAAGGAAATGCTTGGTTGCTAATAAAGAGGGTCCACCATTAAAAAAGTTCGTAACCTAAGGTAAAAACAGAGAGATCATTTCTTCATAAAGCCGAGAAGGTTTCCTCCAGCTAAAAGTTACAGTCTAGTGTCGTAGGGTGCCAGTCATCTGTGGGGTCATTAGTTGGGGCATACTTTGCTGAATACCAGAGCCAGAAAAACACTGGCAGGATCAAGGCAGAGAAACACAAAACTTGGCATGTTGCTGGGCTTTCATCTGGGGCTAAAAAGGCAGCAAAAAGCATTACTAGAGCAGAAGCAGTAAGGAGAAATCTTCCACACAGGACTGAGAAACACCAAGTTATTAAACTGCTCCATAGGGGAAAATTTAAAAAATACCCACCAACAAAAACCACAACAAACAAAGCCTGTGCATTGTAAATTTTTTTGCTTAAACACAATTAAAACATTTCACTCAGATTTTAGCCCTTGATTTTCCCATTCTTTAAATGTCTAAATGAAAAGTTGCTTCAGAATGAAACATTTCCCTTCTCTTTTGTTCAAAGATCTCTAAATCAGAACATTTTGACATTAACTTTCCTGGTTAGGAAATTAAATCCAAGCAATGTTCACCCTATTTTCTGAGGGTGCCAAAACTCTATATTCAGAAGAAATATGGTCCCATCCCAATTTCTCCATCTGGATATTCTTCTATTTTTAATCTCTGTGCAGGGAAAGCAGAGGAGCAACAGCTCAACATTCTTCCATCACTACTCAATTTGTACCGAGAAAATTCATTATCCAGACAGCCAACCTAGTTAATTAATTCCCCTTAATACACGTCTTTGCTGAAAAACAGCGTTCTGAGGTGCAGCAGAATGAGAAGTTGTGTCGCAGCAGAATGAGAAGTTGTGCACTAAAAGGTCAGCAAATACTCCTGTGTAATTCAACTGCAACAGAGAAGTGTGGGGACTTCAGAGATGTAAATCTGAACAGTTTTTTTGTGCATTATCAGATGACTGATCTATGGGACTGGGTGTGAGTCGTGAGATTAGTTCTGTTTCTCTGGGGACATGCTTTCTAGAGCAGAAAACAGACTTTGCAGGCAGGCACTGTTAAGTCAGGGCAAGATAAGATAATGGATTCAGCCTGGCTGTGATGCACAAATCCTGCAGCAGCAAGGGGGTAAGGAGGCACCCACGAGGGTGCAGATGCAGGTGAGTGGAAGTAACCCCAAGCCTCATGTGCTGGTTTAAAAGTAAACCAGCAGGAGAAATGAATCCAACTCAAAAGAGTTTAGAAGTCAGAACTACAATTTAATAAAAAGATTACAATACATACACTGATACAAAGGAAAATTGATGTCAGCCCTCAAAACCCAGTTGTACAACCCAGCCCTCTGGGGCACAAACAGTATGGCGCTCACCAGCCCCTGTGCTGAGCACCACGTGGTCCCCCTGAGTCCAAAGCAAAAAGAAAAGGAAAACCTGTTTTCCTTCCAGAAGGTTGGTGGTTGCAGCCTGGTTGAGAGCGGTAGTTGCAGTCCTGTTGATGTGCTGGTCCTCCTCTCAGTCTGATGAGTGAATGAGTGCCTCAAGTTCCAAAACCCCAAGCTTATATATGCTTCAGTTCAGATAGGAACACCCAGTACCTCTCCCAGGGTGAGGGTTTTCACAATGGGCAATGTACTCAGTGAGTCACAGGATATTTTGGGTCTACTTGATGGCCCATTAGCAGACATGACCCCTCAGGTTGGGTGTGAAGGTGTTAATGACTCCTGGAGGGGAGTTATCACACCTGAATCATTGGTGTGAAGACAGGGAGCCCTCTTATCTCTGTTTTCCCATGCACACAGTTCATAGCCTGAGGTGTCAGGTGTGTCCTGGGCAGCTGTTGCAAACAATGCATCGTTAACAGTTCATGATAAATGGCAGAGAGTGTATGGAATACACAGTTCCAGTTATATTCACACAGTGATAAACTGGTCCCAGCCACTATAACACCTCATGAAAGGTGGTGGCCATATCCTTGCCAAGCACAGTGAAGCCTTTGGGACTGGCCAGCACTGGGATCCCCATGCTCAAGTGCAACTTCCCCTGAAGTACAACCATGCAGCAAAGCCAGTATTAGGGCTGGCTGTGACTATACTTGCAGGAGGATATGCCAGGGAATGAGGGAAATAAAAGATCAACCGTTGCCCTTTCCCAGCCATCCCATGAAAGGTTCATGACAGCATCCCATCTTCTAGTATCATATGTGGAGAGCAGGCTTGCCTTTTTTGTGAGAAGCTGGACATGGAATCAGCTTAGCTGTGGCATCATGTGGATGACAACCCTGACCATTACAGCTATGCCTTTTGTGCTGCCAGTAACGAATATGGTCTGTGAGGTGTCCTCTCACCAGTCTTTAGGGTCTGGGAAGGTCAGGAGAGTAGGGAGGAAAACAACAGGGAAAAAGAGAGCAACAAACAACCCACACCATCACCTGCCGGGCAGCCTGATGGCAAAGCACTGCCTAAAACAGTGTTTGCTTTTTTATTTTAAAATTACATATATAAAATTGCCTCATTACATAAGCAATATGTATTTGATACTAATTATGTTATTTTTTTAATGAGCATTTCTGCAATGTGTGTTTAATATATAATGCCAGTGACTGCACAGCTCTGCCATCAGGGTATCTAGCATAGCAGTGAGGCATAAAAGCCACACAGATCTTTGCTGTTTCATGCACTGATTATTCAGCTCTTCAAGCAGACAGCCACTTAATCCTTCTGCACTGTTCTGCCTCTACCTTTCATTAGCAAACTCTTTTGGAAATCCAAGGAAACAACAGCAAAAATTCTTTTCTTAAAAGATATTTGGTCAGTGATGCTTAGCATCACAGGGCCTCAATAATGTGTAGAACTCAAATATCTTATTTTCTTGTTATTATGTGCCTTGCTGCTTCCAAAGAAAACAACAAAAATGTGATTTCTATGCTAACTGTTTTTGTCTCTACTCTGGCCACTGGCCCTCTCCAGCAGGTTTGGCAAGGGCACAAGGTGGCTTGGCAGGAGAGGATAAGGATTGAGTGGGGATTTTTGGAAAGGGAGAATGCCAACAACCACTTCTGCCCTTCCCATGGTACAGCTGTGGCTGACACAGCATCTGTGTTCTCTGAGATGGGATGTGTGCTACCCTACTGGGAGAAGAGAAGACCCTATTTAGAGCTTCAGGGTCACCCAGGCAAGGTTTGGGGCTGGTGAGGCTGAGTGCTGTGGTGCTTGTGTGTGTAAGAGGCACCCATAAGAGCTGAAGCTCTGGAGGTTTTGGAGGCTGCCTTGTGCCCGGATTGTGCAGGCATGAGGAGACGCATGAGGCTCTGGGGAGGAAGGTGAGTGTGAGCTGCCCTCTACCTGGGTGTGCAAATTTAGGGATTTAATGGTAGCAGCATCACTGAGAGACTGATCACTCCTCCCTCCTGCAAAGGAGTTTCAAACTTGTGCCCTCCAAAGCTGACTAAACCCCACAGGGCCAGTCTTTGCTCAAGGAACAAAGCAAGGTCTACAGCAGAGCTGCAGTCAGTGCCTTTGGCAGTACATGTGCTTGCTCTGAATGAGCATGGCAGTGCCCTTGTCACACTGGCTCACAGCTCTTTTGTGGCAACGCAAGGATTACAGCCTGTGAGAAGCACCTCCATCAAGGCTTCTGGCGTGTGAAGACAGGGAAGGGAAGTGATGGAGCTGACTTAGCTTTGCAGCCCAAGAGCACTCCATTTTTTCACTTCCAGCTCAACACGCCAAAGCTCAGTGTGGGTCCTTGGTTATTCCAAGCTACTGGGAACAGAAGGTACCTCCTATAATGACCTGCCTCTCAGCTTCTTCACGTCTTTCTATGCCATCCTGCTAATCCTCCTTCCTCCTCTGCTCGGCACTCACTCATACATTGCTCATAGATGCCTGCTTCCTTCACTCTGTGAGCACCTCTCCCCTCCCACACAAGCACCTCTGGCTTCGTTGGCTTTCCAGCTGAAAATCTTTTACCTTTTTGAAGTCACTTGTCAGCCCTTGCCTTCCATGGCCCTCAGTAGGTGCTCTGTCATCTGCACTTTTCTACCCTTCCTCTGTGTCTCTCATCTCCCCTTCTGCTGTCCTGAGACCAGTGTCTGATAGGCATTGCAGTACGACAGGTTTTCTTGGCAACCAGAAAACTTCCATGAGATGATCTCTCATCAGGAACCAGCTGCCTAGTGAGGGTCTGCCATCAGCCATGGCTGCAGGGGCCCTCCTCGAGCCCAGTAAGTATCTGTGGGTACACTGCTCAGCCTCAGCAGTGCTCCTGCCTATTCCACGGCACCAGAGACACGAAGGACACAGAGAAGTAGTTTTAAAGAAGGGATACTCTCATTTTCTTTGCCCTTTGAGTGATTTTGCTGACATATTTTGAAGGGTTTAACTGTATTTTAACAGTAAGACCATACTGAACAGAGGCACCCTGAAGAAGCATGACCAAAGGTACCTTCCTTTCGTCCATCCCTCCCTCCTTCTCTCCTTTCTTTTTTCTTGCTTCAGACTGCGTATTTTTGCAACCTCCCTCTCCTCCACATACTCCTACAGGGTAGCAATGGCCATCCCTTTATTCCTGAGATCTTTGGCTATGCTGCTCCATATTGATGTGCTAAACTTTGAAACACTGGAAAGAAATGGGGAACATGGGGGAAGAGAGAAGGGTCTCATCTCTTCATGAAGCCAAACTGCCAACTTGTTAAATCCCCTTCAGGTGCTCTCAGTTGAGTCCTCTATTCCCAAAGCAACAGATCTGGAATTAATCTTGCTACATATTATGTGGTAATAAATCATGAGAGCAGCCCAAACTGGGTGCTTTCTTCTTTCCGTCATTCTTTTTTTTTTTAACTTCTCACCTGCCAAACCCAAACTACTGCTCTGGCAATGAAATCAATAACAAACTTCTGGGTCTCACAAGAGAAGCATACCATTAAATCTCAGTGAAACACTTTTAATTTTTTGTATTTCCTTTGTGTCTGCATACTGAGAAAACCAAAGAAAAACAAAAGCCAGGCCTGTAGAGCAGCATCTAACAAGTCAGAATTGTTAAATACCTTCCTAAAGGGAGAAAAAAAATCCTTTCTCTGACAGTCAGAAGGATGATTCCAAGTAATTTGCCCTTCTTCTCCCCTTGCGGGATTTCCCATCCTCCTCCAGCAACACAGAATTGGTTCCGTCACTGAAAAAGCTGCATTAGTGCAAGGATTTGAAACCCTGTACTGCCAGTCCAGTGACCCATTCCTGGTGCCTTGAAACTTCTTCTCATACAGGAATAGTCCCCACAACTGCTGTGCTGTGGCCTGACCAGCCCAGCAGACCCAAACACTGGGAGGTGCAGGTAAGCTGAACCTTCACTGCACCTGATAAGTCCCATGATAAGCCTGTGGGGAGCTGAGGAACGAGTTTGGCAGAGAAGACTGTGCCATGGTGGGTCCCAGCTGCCTGCTTCTGGGAGGTGACACATGTCCTATCTGTGTGCATTACCTACGAATTCAATGGCAAAAGCTCCATTCTCCAATTTTCTAGGGATGCCCTTCTTCTGAAAGAAATCTTCATGCAGCACTGAGATGGCTCAGTTGACCTCCAAGGGCTTCCTCTGCCAATCCCAAGCCACTGTCCTCACCAGCCTGTTCACCCCTGCTTGCAGAGCCCTGGCTGCCTGGTGGTGTCTGGTTGAATAAAGCTCTTGCAGGGCAGCTTTGCTTGCTTGAAAACCCTTCCAAGAACAGTGCATCCAAGCCACAGGGAGGAGCTTTAAGGACATGCAGGACTTGTGCCCTGCAGCTCTGGGTCAGCTCAGGGCAGCTTCTGTCTCCCTGAGTGGCCCTTGGGCATCCTATTCTGGTGTTGCTCTCTCCAGTGGGGACAGCCTGGCACAGCCCTGAGCCTCCTTTGGCTGATCTAGTCCTAATGTCCAATTAGTGTTGTTTATGCTCATATTGTAACTGAAAGAAAGAAAAATGGATGCGTCAGTAGGTCAAAGGGTGTGAAGAGTGAGAAATGTAATTACAATAAATGCAATATATTGAAAGAGGCTACCATTTAATTAAAAGTATATGAATTATGCATGTATCTCTTCCACAGCCTGTAACTGTGTGGGCTGGAGCAGTAGCTGAGTACAGTCAGCTCTAGCTACCGCATGAAACCCATGGCTGCTTAATTTCTCACTCGCACAGCCAGCACTGCTGGCTGAACTTTTGCCAGGAGTAAACAACATATATGGGGGTTATCTGGAGTTCCCTTTGCTTTTCTGCACTCTAAGGCACCTGACAAGGGACGCAAATCTTTTCCCACCAGTGTCCCCACAAGGGAGATGCAGAATGCCTTTTGGGCAACTTTTACAATATCAGGCTTAAAAATCATGTTACTTATGGGCAGAGAATTGCTGTGAAGGAAAGCAACAGATAGGACTACCCCTGTAGGCTACGCAGGCAGTAGTATCCTGCAGTTTGGGGGCATAAAACTTTACATGGGGTCCATGGACTAGCTGAGAACTGACCTGGCAAGGATGGGACAGGAGGACAAGACTTGACGGTGGAAAGATGCCTGCACCTTCCTCTCTCCAGAGCATCCCATGGCTGGCATTGCCACCCCCACCCCCATGTTCTTAATGTCACCATTGGATGTCTGGTGCTCAGCTCTGCTCTCAGCTCACTTACTGCAAGCCATTTCATTAATATGGAAGAATGACTTTTTATGAATGCTGTGCTGCCTTTCTGAGTACAGAAAATCTTCCCTGTCAAGGCGGACAGTTGCCCTTTGTGGCACTGCTGAGTCCATCCCAGCAGACTGTGTCCAAAGCTATGCCATCAGTCTTCTGCTAAAGGCTGCTACCTTTTCATATCTTCATTTACCAAACAAGGTGGAATGAACTCCCATGAGAGAAAACAGATCCCATTAGTGTTTGTAGAAATTTCAAACTGGCCATTATGAAATTAAAACAGGAAACAAAGCGATTGGGGGAGGAGGGAGACTCCTCTCCCTAATCTCTTAATAGAGGTCCATGTATCTCCTTAGAGCTTGCAGTTAATCATGCCTCGTTTTAACCAGATGTGCAAGTTAATGAAATCTGAATCCAAATGTTCATCTCTAGCTATTTTACTCTTGATTTGTTCCTCATTTCTCTGACTTATGGAAAAGACAATAAAAATTTGTTTGTTTGTGTGTTTGTTTGTTTGTTTTCATGCTTCTACAAACTCTGGCTTTTTCTTCTAGGAAAATTTTGGCCTGGGGTCAGCAAAACACTGACACATGCCCAGCTTCAAGGTAAGACTGGTTTCCCTGGCCTCTCTCTAAAGTAGCTGGGGAAAGTCAGCCACAGTGAAAGCACTCACCATGCTAAGGTTTTAAATCACAAGATATTCTTACCAAGCATGTTTGATAAGCTGGGCTTGGCTGTTTTCCTGCATGCTCTTTGGCTGATGACAAGAATAATACATAATGAAGACAAGAAGCTGCAGCCTGCTCTGAGACAGATAGTGGAGTTATTTTCTTCTCTGTCCCTGACGATCAGGGTTGGACAAATCCTGGAGGCTGAGCTTCACCTGTTTGGCTTGCAGTGACTTGGGAAGTGCAGACCTCATCCACTGTGCCAGGGTCAAGGCCACAGGGATGTGGGACAGAAATCCTGGAGAGGACAGTTTGTCGCATGCCATGTAGAAGGACAGCGCAGCTAGAAGACAAAAGTAGAGGATCCTAGTGCCATGGACAGGCCTAGGGATGGAGGGTTGGCTGCAGGAGTTGGGTCTCTCCAGGGACTGGGTTCCAGAAAGAAGAGCCAAAAGCAACCAGAGCCCAAGAAGGGATTGTTTTCACTTTGACCTTTTGCTAGGGTGTGCTATGGGGTGTGAGCCTTGTTCTCTGCAATCTGAAGGCAGATGGGGCTGCAGAGAGGCAGAAGAGGACTGGAAGCTGTGATGTGAGCTGTTGCTTTTTATTTGGTGATGTCCCTCTCCTGGTTATGTCTGTGTTGCCTGTGCCAGTGCCAGCCTGGGCTCACTGTGAGCCCTGGCTACCTTCCAGGTTTGAGGCTGCCTGCAGGCTGCATTTAGACCAGGATACATGGCAAGAGGCTTTTAGGTGTGTTCTGGGATATAATTTTTCAACATTAAATAGATATTCAAGCTCAGGGTTTGAATATGAAGCTTGGGTGAGAAAGAGGAGACATGGAGAGAAGTCTGGGTATGGGATGTGTTTTACAAACTGAGCCTGTGGGAGCTTCCCACACAAATGTGAGCCACGTGAAAATATATCCGTGACTCCTTGTCGTCGTAAAGTTAGAGGCAGGTCAAAGAAACGACATCGTATTGTTCCAAAAATAGGACAGGAACTTTATTGCATTGGTGGAATAATGCAATGTGTGAAAGAGAGAGAGAGAGTGTGTGTGTAGTATCAGAGGCTGCGATTCTTATAGACCTCAGTCTGGACACATGTCCAAGGACCATTGGTTTCTCTATACATAAATAATTCCTAATTGGACACACAAACCGCGCATGTCAGAAAACATTACTCATCACTTTAGAAACCGGATATCTGTTCCAGGTGTTACAACTAATCCTTCCGCACATATCATCCTGACGTGTGCGGAAGGTTCCTAGCATAGTCCAACTATTCCACAGAGCCCCCAGGCCAGCTGGAGTCTACCCCACACAACTCCTGGCTTGCGGAAACCAGGATGATCTGGCTGTTTTCATTTCCTTTCCTCCTCAGGACAGGGTACATTGCTCCTTCCAATAGCAGCAATGTCTGCTTTCCAGAAAGGGAACAGTGGGGAATGGTTGAGTGGGTACTGGTTGAGAGCTCTCTCAAAATGTCTTATGGAGACTTGAGCCACTAAAATTGAGCATTTCTGAGTGGCAGCAAGAGCACAAACACCAAGTAAAACCTTCAGTAATGGCTGTGCAAAAAAACACAGTCAGGGCAGCCCTGCTGAATGATCTTTCCTTGCCTCTGGGCTCTTGAGAGGCAGGGAGAGGGCTCACTGCTGAAAACACTAAAAGGGACAGAAACTTGGTAGCATGGGTACCTGCATGGGAACCTGCCATCTATGGGGGCCAAGCTTCCTCAGTTGAAAGGCTCCAGAGGCATGGAAATTGATGTAAATCTCTTTCTTGTGGGCACAAGATAACAACCTGAAGCTGACAAGCTTGTTCAGGAGCTAAGAGAAATATAGCATTGCTTCCACTCTGAAGAAACCCCACCATTCAAACTGAAAGTGTTCTCACTTCAGCTGAAACAGAAAACCTGAGGGTTGGCACAACTTGAATAGGAAAGGAGACTCCACAGCCTATTTGGACAATCCATTTCAGTGCTCAGTCATCCATACAGTGAAGAAGTTTCTCCTCATACTCAGGTGGAACATCCTGTGCATCAGTTTCTGCTCTTTGCCTCTTGTCCTATTGGCTGGCACCACTGAAAAGAGCATGGATCCATCCTCTTGACACCCTCCCTTCAGATACTTATAGACATCAATGCGGTCCCCTCTCAATTGTCTCTTCTCCAGGGTAAACACCAAGACCAAGAACAGATTAATGAGAAGTTAATAAAGTCTTGATGTAGCGTGAGCAGAGTTTCCTTACTCTGTGAAGGCTGAAGGGATGGTGGTGGTGGTATTTTTGATCCTAACATCTATTCTCGTTCAAAAGCGATATTTGAGGAAATAAGTTTTCCAATGATACCAAAGCCTCTCTGCTTTAGCCCTGGTTTATGTGCCCAGCCAGGTCACGGGTTAGTGGAGCAGCAATGTCTGCCAGCTGATTCTCATTGCTGGAGTGCTAGAGCTGATTTCTTACCACCCTCTGTAACAAAGAAATGCAGAAAATGAAATCTGCTTTTTTCAAAGAGTCAAAAAAGCTATTCTTTCTGAGGGCTTTTTGTGTGTGTGTGAAAAAGAGTGATGCCCAGAAGTGTTTATTGTCTCTAAAGCATATACAACGAGAAAGGGAAGAAATGAGCTAGTGGAATGGCTGTCCCACTGTGATCTGTGACAGTTTCAGGCATCCTGGAGAATGGGTGAAATAAGCTGAGGCCATCCCGCAGGCTGTCCTGGCCAGCAAACAGAGAAACCGAGGCTGATTCTACATGCTGGATGACAACTGCCTGCCTTTGTATGGCTTCATTCAAGCAAGTTCAAAAATATGGGCCATGGAAAGCTTAAAGGCACCGGCACAAGGCTGAAGGACAGAGCTACAGCTGGACAGGAGCCAGAGCCCACAGGAGGTGAACAAGAAGAATGAACATCTGACACACAGACAGGAGAACTCTTTTCACCAAGTGAGGATTTTTTTATCTTGTCTTCTCAATGCCCTCTGAAAGGACTGTAATAAAATAAACATGGGGGTAGGAAAGGTGGAAGGAAGAAAGGAAAGAGAATAATTTAGAAGAAATAATCTTTTCTTAGGGCATTTCAGCAATTCTGAGCTATCCAAACTGACTGCACCCAAATGATGTAATACTGTTTTTCTCAGCATCTTCTGCTCAGATAATGTGCAGTGTTTTGTTTGGCACTGACAAATTCTGACAAGCTTTTATTTTGTTATCAAAATCAACACCACAAAAAACTTTAGTCCCTTTTGAGTCCATTATAAACATGATAAATGGGGTAAACCATTTGTGTGAACCTTGACAGGGGAGGGGGTGACTCATGGCATCGTATGCCACAATACCATATCACAGCAACAGAATCGGATGAGTAATCTCTGAGCTTGCCTTCAGCAGCTGACTGTCTCATCTCACAGATCTCACTGCAACAAAATGTCAATGTTTTAATACCTTTAACATTTCTTTAGCTTCATGAGACAATAATGAACCTTGGTTACTAACTAAGAGGAGATAATATCAGAAAAAACAGCTAATTCTTTTTATTTGAAGAAACAATACTGCAAATAAATTTTTTTTTCCACTGAAAGTAAGCATAATCAGCATTAAATAAAAGCCTAGTTAATTAACTAAAGTCTTCAAACAGCCCTCAAATAGATTCAGTTTCAAGCAGTGACTAAATTGATTTAATGCCTAGGAACCATTCAAACATCTCAGGCGGATCCAGCCTTTTCTGTTCCTCCAGACATGCATGCTTGAGAAAAGGCTGTCTCTAATGCACAAGGCAGAGCATGGCAGCATTCAAGGCCTTTAGTAAGCAAGTCTTACTATGGCTCACAAGAGGGTACAGGGCACATGTCTGCTGCCATAAGCTGGCACAGCTCTGTTCAGCTCATGGCCTGCACAGATAACTTCTAAGAAACAGGAACAAATACAACCTAGTGGAAATGAGCATATTACATCAAGTTTCTGAAGGACTAAGCTACCAAGAAAAGAAAGATGATGTCTGTGATTTAGAACTGCTTGGAAAAGCTGATATTAAGTTCATAAATAGCTATGGTGATGCAGATGCTCCTTACTTGTAAAAAGGTAGGTGCTGCTCTGTACCCATACAGATCTGTAGGACAAGACATACATACAATATTTTTAGTGAACTCCAGGGAATAATCTTGCTCTTTGAAGATCCCTGTCAAGCAGAAACCTCAAAAAGTTGTTGCAGTCCAACATATGCTCTCCTGACCAAAGAGGGCAGCTACACCAGGGCTGAGAAGTGTGTGGAAGAATCAGACTCTACAGATGGGTGCTTGCATGGGGGTGGTCCATCTTATTAAGCAGATGCTTGGTTATACAGCTGCTTCAGCACTTCTCAGTTCAGATAAGGAGATATTTGATCACTTTGGACACCATGAAAGGATAAGATACACCTTGAAATTGCATTGCTCAAGACATCATGAAGCACACTGGGCATTTTTGCAGTCTGACCATCTTTTGCTGAAGCTGACCAGCCAAGTTCCAGGAGCAAAGCAAGATAGCTGAGTTAGCATACAGCTGTGCCATAAACCAGATGGAGCAATGCATGAATGTATCAGATACATTGTCATATATGTTCCTTCTGGACCTGCCAGTTTAGTCAGTATTGGCTTGAAAGGGAGAAGGATTCACAGCAAAGGCATTATCTAAAAGTCTGAGGAGTGCAAAGCAATAAGAGCTTTACAAGCAAATGACCCTGCAACATTTTCAGGTCTAGTAAGACCAATAGGATACATCCTCAGCTTCACTGCAGCTGTCCCACTGAACCGCTTCTCAGCTTGTGAGAAATGCTACTTCACAGTGGCAAAGCTCTGTCAGATGGTGATATTTTCCCTGCTTGGGATTAGGTTTCTTAGCTAACTGGCTTAGCACTGCGTGGGAGGTTTAGTGAGGCTTCACGCATGTCCCATATGCTGCTCTTCCCCTGTAACCACACAGGTCTGCAAATCTGCCTGAAAACAAAATGAACAGCAACCCTTGTCCTGCTAAGGACTGCCTATTTCCATCCAGAGGCCATGTTTCTCTGTGAAGCATCCCTGCTGTAGCTGCTTTGTAAAGGTTCTTCTGGTCCCATTCATTTTTCTTCTGTTCTTCATCATGGGGAGCTAAACAGACAACAGCTATTTTGGAGAGAATAGGGGATCCCCATAGCAGGTAGGGCTTTGAGCTCCTAAATGAGGACAGGAGGGAGGTGCACTGGTATCACTCTCTGGGTCCTGTAGTATCACCTTCCCTTTCTGCTGCTCACATAAAGGCTTTGCTGAATAAAAGTGCATGGTGATATTCTGTGTGCTTTGCTTTCTGCAAAGTGGGTAGGCTCCTTTTAATGTGGTTTACTTCCAAATGCACACAAAAAACCCACACTAAAGCGTGATTTCTACATGAGCTGACAGTATTTTCTACAGCATCTTTTGAGATACCAGGAAATATGTGAGAATAAAACTTTTCCTTTTGAGTTGTTTCATTATTTTTATGGTCAGAAAATGAAACATTTGGGAAGTAGGCTTTCTACCTTTTTTTATTGAAATACAAGTGTAACAGTTTACTCCATGTTAAATTATGAGCAATGGAATAGATTAACTGAATCTTCTCTCAAAGATAAGTTTTAATGACGATGTGATTCTCCGCAAGGAAAAATGTTTTTACTGTTCTTTTAAATGAGATTCCAATAGGAAAATAAATTACATTTTGTATCACTTTCTATTTAATGTGATTGAATAGGGGGATGTTTTTAATTATGACAAAAATCTCCATGCTAATAATCTTGATTAAAGGGGCTTTTAAATAGCTTATCTGCCTGGCTACATTCCATCCTAAAGCTCTGCAGAGAAAGATGTCTTTCATGTTGAATTTAAATGCTTATTATCCCTTTGAACTCTGCCAGTCCACTTATTTGAAATATTATTCTTCCCTTCCAGCCTGTGGAGTCAGCTCACCAAGAGATTTTGGTAATGTCACTCTCTGGGGGACTCCACTGGCATATTTGAACCTTGAGCTAGAAGCTGGGAGTGGTATTTACAAGCTCATTGTGACCTGCTGCCTCATCTCAGTGGCAGCCCTACAGCAGGGAACTGCGATATCTGTGTGGATCCATCACCTGGAACAGTGAAGTCTTGATCTCATCTGTGGGCCTCCTATGACAATAACCACTGAAACTAATGAACAATGTTCTCAGTTAAAGACCACTTTACCCCCGTGGCACCTACTGAGCAGAAACCTGTGGGAGGGGAAAGGGAGGTAAGATGGGCAGGTCCCTGACAACCCACTGTTAGATGTGAATGAGAACAATACCTGGAAAACAGTTTTTTATAAAGACTCCCATTTTTTTCTCAACTGGTAGCTACTTTAAATGTTGTCTTCACTTTCTGCTTTCTTTTGCCACACACTGAAAGCAAAGCAGTGTGCAGCTGTAGTCACTGCATACAGCTGCATCAGGAAACACTTTCAGTTTTACTCACAGGCAGTACACCAGACAACGTCAGGTTAGATGAGCAGCTCCCCTGAAGGATACCCAGCTGTACAAATACAGACAGCAGGTGCTTGCCTTGTGTGCATTAGGAAACTATCCAGTCTGCTCAGCCATTACGACAGTGGCAGCAATGAACCTGGTCAGGGTTAATGAATGATACGGTTCCCTGTGACTAACTGCTCCTCTACTGCCCAGTCATGGAGGTTTGCGGAACTGATCTGTAAACAGGGACTGATGGAAGCAAATGGGAGTCATTATTCCAGAGCACAAAACCCCAGAGATTTCGTCCCCTGCACAGCCCCTGAATGGTCATCCTATTTGCTCCTCCTGGTAAGGGGACAAGTGAAAGCACTTGACAATGGATTGAAATGCACGTGCTGTTGTCATTACCTTGCAAAGGTTTCACTGTAAGTTTCGTATACTGGAAGGGTACACACTTCATTATTTCTGCTGGCCGAACAGCACACCCAGTGAGCTGGAACCAGCAGCTGAGTGCTTGCTGCTGCAGGCCATGGTTGTGCACAAAGTTTTTCTGCCTGCAGATGTCTAGCAGTGGAAGAGGGTGGGTGGATTTCCAAGGTAAGAGCAGCCAGGACTAAAGAAGAAATTTCAGGGTAAAAGAGGTGCTGAGTGTTTGCAGAAAGCACTCCACACCTGTTCAGGCCCTCTGCCAGCCCCCTCCTAGGTCAAATGCCTGTCAACCCCCCCAGAACAGACAGAAGGAAAGTAGCACAGGGAGGCAAGACTTCTGATGACAGAGGACAACCAGTGAAGAAAAGGGTAAATGATGTGCACATCAATTTATCAAATAAGAAGCGAGGAAGCTCAATAAATGTTTATTTTTTCAATTCTGTCTACATGCTTGTTAAGCTAGTGCTTGTCAACACAGCCTGCATTGTCTGTGTGAGCATCACTCAGGCCCATGGCCAGCTGTCCTGCTAAAGGTTTTACATGCAATACCTGTAACAACAGTCCATTGTGGAATGGGGCAGGATGACTCTTAAAACTACAGTGCTCCATTCTTCCCTTGAAGCTGAAACTTTCCCTTATGAGAAATGCAGAATGCTATTGGCTCTCTTCTTTAACACAATCAGACAAGAAAAGTAAAATATGTCCTCTGCTAAGAAACTGTGACTTTGCTTAGTTGTAGTTCTGAAGGTCAATACCATAAACATGAGGATGCAACTGGAAGGATGAGTGCAAGTTTTTAAAAGTAAGTGGTTAAATATGCTTTTGACAGTTGTCCCCAAAGCAGAGTTCAAATAGAAAAGAGAAGATAAAAATAAACATTGTTCAACCCTTTCATTCATTACAGGCTGTCAAATGGGACAGGTGCTGTGGAAAAACTCATGTGTGACTATGTCATTAAAAGCTGAGTCATCATGTGAGGGCAGGGAGACGGGTGGAGGAGCTGGGGTGACTGCAGCAACCTTAACTCTAGCATGGACTGATCTTTAGAGAAGAGTTGGTCAAAGGCAGGAGTTCCTTGTGTTTTTCTTTAAACTGAGAATGAAAAGCCTAAATTTCCCATGGATAAAAACGAAGCAGACTATCCAAGTCTGTTTTCTGGGGTAAGGGAACATTGTTAAACTCTTTGGATAATGGCAAATGAAATAAATATGAATGTAATAAGAACAATATGTCATGAGTTTGAGCAAAATGGTAGAATCAAAGAAGAACTCTGATTCCCTAAAGAAAATAAGAAAACCAAAATCTTTTTCTTGACTTTCACTTCGAAAATACTCTTAATATTAATGCTTCACTACAAATGAGAGTTCTGATGAGACTGTAGTTTTTTTCCTCTATGTTGTTTTAGCAAATATGAATGCTTCTAAAAATAATCCAGCAAAATACTGAGACACTTTATGAGAATAAGCAATGTTTACTATGGATGGAAAAAGCTGTGCTGTTCTGCAATCACTAGTGCCACACATCATTAACTCTATCCTTGAGGGGTGACCTGGAGCTGGGACTAGAGCAGGATCCAGTCTCTGCCTCGCAGTTACGAGTTGGCCTGGAGCCTTCACAATTAAATCACATCACCTCCTCAGCCAGCTGTACACACCATACACCTGCGATGTCTTCCTTCAGCATGTGAGCAGGGCATAAAAGGTCTAAGGGAGAGGACAAATTAATTTTTCATGGGGATGCCCAGAAGAAAAATCAGAGGGCAGATGTAAAGGGTCTACATCATGCCATAAAGAGCTGTTTAACTTCTCTTTCTGTGTCTGGGTTCATGGCTTCTGCTCATCTACTTACATGGAGAAAAAGGTTGTTGCTCCGAGTGGCCTGAGTTTGGTAAAACTGTTGGGTGCCAGCACAGTAATACTGCAGCTGCCTGTAGAGTGGTAAGAAAGCCTCAGTTTAGTGCTCTTTTGCTCTCCACTACTACATTTTTGGGTGGTTGACATATGTGAATATTTCACAACGGCAGGGAGAGTACATGTGGGAGAACCGGCTGCCAGAACAGGGGAGCTTGTGTTTCTCTCCAAGTACCAGATTGATGTCTGTTTCCCCCCTCAACCCTGTTTTCTTTTTCCTCAACTGATGAGCAATGTTTTCAGTAAATGCTTAGAGACTGTTTTCCTGTCTCAAATTGGCATAGCAACAGCATCAGAACAAAACTCAAAGACATCAGCTTAACGACATACTGAAATGGCTTCAGAATTCATAATACGCTCCCATTTTATTTATTTATTTTTTAAAGTGTAAGGGAAGGAACAATTGCACAGAACACACCTTGGGCAGTTGGAAATCTTTCCTCCTGCACATATTGACTGCCAAATGAAGATAAGCCAGCTAAATGCTTATTTTATAATTAGGCGTATACTTGTAAACATCTGTGTGAAAAACATTGAAAAAACCTTAGGATGTACTACATACCTGCACAGTAGAAACTAGAAAGCAAGTTTAGTATTATTTATGGCTGGGGTCACACAAAGATCTTAACAAGAAAATTCCAATTGTTTATCAAGGCTACAATCTTTTTGATTAGTAAAAGAAAAGAGATGTCACTGTGGTAGGGAACCCCAAATTCTCAAATAACCCCCAAATATGATGTTTTTATCCCCATACTAACTGGTTTAAGTGTTTCTAAATATAGTTTGTTGCACAATGTTTTAATCTGTTCAATAACACTATGATTCATTGAAGGTTCCTGTATTCTGGAATCTTCAGAAAAATACACTGCACGGAACTTGGACTTCATTGGCTTTTTGAGGAGTAAACGTGATTTTGATACTTTAAATATTAGTATCAACTCACATAAATTACAATATTAAAATGTCTCTCTGTTTAACTTAGTTTATAAGCATTCCAAAGCAATACATCCAGATTCTCCAAAGCTGATTGTTGTTGTACATTAGCAGATGTATTGGATATTTTCTACATCAGAGTAACTTGTTTTGTGCTTGGTTCATCCCTTCATTTAATGCACTCCGTCGATGTTACCAAAACCTGCAGTGAGGTTTTTGAGAGGCTTAACTCTTCCCCATTGGTGTGCCCCTTTGGTACCCAAAGCCTTCGGTACAACTGACTTTCCCTTGTTTTAACGTCAATAAAAGAACGGATTATTTTGAAGTCAGAGAAGCCAACTTGTGCGCCGGACCGGTTTTACCATCCAAGCCAGCGCAGGTAATTAATATGGACGTGACTGTAGATAACGACATGCAAGGAGGGAAGCTTGAGACACAAGCTGGAATTTGGGCTGTAATTTCCCTTCCGCGCTGTGTAACTCACCCTACAGCCCCAGAAGCCTTTACCTCGCTGCTGCTTAAATACAGAGAACTCTGAATCTTGCAGCACAAGTTTTCTAGTCATTTGCGTGTGCGCCTTGCCCAGTCCATTCCTCTGATGGCTGATGGCTCTCACGGATCGGTTCGCACGTACCGGGTGACGGTAAGAGGCAGCGATGCGCCGGGGTGACGCCGGCTGCCCCAAGCTCCCCAGACTGGCTCTAAGGCTTCATCTTTAGGGCTCGGGGCTCCCCGGGGCTCGCCGGCAGCATCCCCTGCACCCCACTCCCGCTGGTAGAGAGGCAAAAGCCCCATTTCCCGTCTTGCCGGCCGGGTGGCCGTGTGTGTCCCCAGGAACCGCCGTCCCTCGGTGGCTTGGTGCCCCTCGGCGGCGGGCGGGTGCCACTGCCGAGCGCGGCGCTGCCCGGCGGGCGCGGCCGGGACCGGCCGGCTCCGGGGGGATGCCCGGGCAGAGGGGGCAGGAACGGGCTGTCTGCGGGGCACTGGGTGTGTTTGGGCCGGGGAGCAGCAGCACCAGGTGCAGCTGGTGGGCGGTTGGGCTTCTCCAGCCCAAAGGCAGATTTGGAGCGTGTTCTTGGAGCCCGGGGTCTGCCCTTCCCCTGGGCTCCAACGCCCCCGAGAGAAAGACAAATTTCCCCTAATATAGGAATTTTCCCCTGTGTTGTTTGAAGCAAAGCATCCCCTCCTGAGCTTTTATCCAGGAAAAGCCAAGGCCTGTGTTCCTTGAATCCCCTGGCAGAAGATGCCTCGGTTAGGACACACAGAAAGTACCTTCCCTGCAGAGCAGTGAGACAGAATGAGCTTCTCTGCTGCTTTTTCTCACCCTACATTCACACAGAAGATAAGGGCATTGCTGTTATTACTTAAACTCAGAGATGTCTGAATCTGGGCTGGGGAAAAGCTGTTTTAATTCGTTGTTTTCCTACAGGCAAACTTAAAGAACTTCTATCGTAATTCTTCAGATGAAGTTTCACGAAGGAACAGGGTTTTATCTCTTTTTTTTTTTTTTTTACTTTTTCTCATTTCTGAGTTCTTAACTAATTAGGATGAAATTACATTCTCACACGTGGAATTAATTGAATTCTGCCCATGCTGCTTAAACTCTTTAAAACATTCTTACCTAAATGAGCTCTTTGCTAATACAAGCTGAATTTTTCTGCTCCCCAGGCCCATTTTTGCACAGTAAGTAAATGGTATTTATACTCAGGGAGGGCTCGATGTAATGCCCTTTATTGTGAGTTCTAATAAAAGGCTGCTCTGTTTTGGCTTCTTATTAGAATAACACTATAAATAACTTCTTTGTAATGAGGACTTTTTAAAAAATGTGAAACGTTTTGCTCCAAAACCTCCTGGTGCACATTGTGCCACCATCTGGTGGATCTGGCTTTCAGGGTAGATACACCTCCCAGAACTGCATTCATGCTGGGGTACCAAAGAGTGCCAGGCAGGTAAAAAAATGCAATCTTGGGAGAAAAGACATAAACTATCTGATGTAAAGCAGAGCATGCACACAAAACCCCCAACCAAACAAGCAAAAAAGAGAAGGCATAGTTTTAATAAATCTTGGGAGAAGTCTATAGTGCTTACTGAAGCAAAATTTCTGCTGATTTAGTGTCTAAAACTGCTGGACTTAGTGTTTAGATTGGTGTATGTTATGGTGGTGGAAAAGAGCTTGGAGACATTGCTTTTTTCCTGCATTACATTAATTTTATAGAAAGACTGCTGTTGTGAGCTGTACTGGCTGCAAAGGCATGATCAGTCTTGGAGCAAGACCAGATACATAACTCAGTGGCAGCAGAAAATGAAAACTTTACCAGTGCTGAGCAAAAAATGATCTAATGACGTAATGCAGTTGGTATTTGGATGATAGCATATTTAGAGTTTGTACTTTCTTGCCTTTCTCCAGAAGACCTGAAGCAATACCATACCTTCAAAAAATTCACTCATCTCTTTGGTGAGCAGCTTTCAGCAATAATACATATCTTTTTCCACTACAATGCTTTGGTGTTTCTAAGGTGATCACTTAGTTTTTACTGTTCTCATAGCAGATATACTTCATGTATTGGTACTTGACAGTTTTACCTTCGTCAATCCATCTCGTACATTGCAAAAAAATTCTGCTTGCAAGAAATTCCTAGCATATTTTCTCCCACGTGTTAGTCTAAGTAACCAACATAGCAAGCATGTTTCTGTAAAGCCACAGGTATATAACTAGAGCACAGGATAAATGACTACTAATGAAACCAATGTGATTTCTCAATTTCTCAAGTTATTGTTAATAAAGGAAAGCTCAACATAAATTACTGGTAGAGAAGACACCTTTCCCATATTGTGGTAAGGGTTTGAAAATACTACATGAATTACAAATTCTGGTTCAGGTTACTGCAATTTTATTGTAAGAAAACTGTGATCTTGGGAGTAATTTTCTCAGTCAGCACTGGAAAATACATACTGATTTTTCAGTACATGTTGATTTGATGGAAATAACCAGCAGCACTAAACTTTAGGGTGATGTTCCTGAGGCAAGGATATACTGAGGATGTAGCTGGGAAGAGGCAGGGCAGTATGAACTTAACCAGCTTTCGTTTCAGGGTGACCTGGGAAGAGCAATAATTTATGAAGAGCTGAGTAAGGAAGTTGAGGATGATCAAATGGACAAAACCTGTCAGATCATGTGCAGAACCAGAAAGCAACTGGAACAGGTAAGATCCAGCCTAACTGCCCAAGCAGTGGGGAGAGGAACTTGTTTGACATGGGTGGTCACAAAGGAAGAGTGGGCCCAAAGGGTACCTTATTAGAGGTCTCTGTAACCTAACAGTCTGCCAGCATCACTGGCCTTTCCCCACTTCTCTCTTCATTAGTGAGGCCATGCTCTTATATGACTAGTAGGGCTTTACCTTCCTCCTCCCCAGTAAGGGAGTTGCAGCCGCTCTTAAATAATGCCACCAGAGACTGAGACAACATTTTAATCTGAATGTCGCATATGAAGTATGAATTCTTCCTAAAGCTTTAATTTCTAGTCCAAAAGCCCCAAAAAGCATGACCATCCACGGAAAAGGTGTACTTTGAGTGACAAATAAAGCCAAGAAAGAAGGCATTCTGGCCTCAAGGGATGGCTGGGAATAATCCTGGTCTCCCGTTCTGGGATGACACTGATAGACTGGGTGCTAGCACCAGAGAATTTCCCAAGATAGAGCAATTAATCATGCAAGGAATTTGACTGCTGGATTCCCCTGGGGCAGGAGGTGATGGTGCAAGAAGTGATGGAAATGTCTGTATCACTAATTTACAAAAAGCAAGAGGACTCCTGCTGTCAGAGGCTGGCAATGCCTGCCAACCTGTGGTTCACACATGGCTTGTGTATGTCCCATCTAAGAAAGGTGTTACCAGCATGTGCAAGCTGAGAAGTACAGCATTCAGAAAGTTTAGGCATTTGAGGGTTAAGGCTGCACATGCAGTTGTAGTTTGGAGTCCTTCTGCTAGTGGGTTGTGGTTTTTTTGATGGCAGCCCCAATTATTTGATCAGATAAGGATCTTCCCTGCAGAACTGCTGGCAGTGCTGTTAGTTGCAGTGCAGATCTTTCTGTCTGCTGAAAACTGAAGGTACTCATTAGTCTCAATGTGACATTGCTTCCCATGAGCAACCTTTTCTTGTGATAGGGACAACCTTCAGGCAAACACAAGAGGTTCCTCTAAGGGGAAAAAATGCTAGGGTATTTTAGTTTAAATTTTTAAGGATTTACAAAGGGGAAGGCACATACAGTAGGGTTAGTCTTAGCTGTATCTTCACCTTAGAAAATCAGAGCAGCTCCACTGTAACCACAATGGTTATCTCAGTCAAATTTAAAACAATCGATGTCATGTAAGCACAAGGAACACATGATAAATATCCTGTGTGTTTACAGTAACAGTGAAGTGTCGCCCATATCGCAGTGTGCTAAAGCCTGTTCCCAGGGAGGAAAAACCAGCACGCAGCTGACAGCTGCTCCCTCACTGAGCAAATGCTTCTTCATAGGCATCACAACCCTCAGCTAGCTATTTCAAAAAGGAGACGGAGGGCCTTCATCAGAGTTGATTATTCCCAGAAAGAATAAGCTGCAGCCTTATTTTCCTGTTAACCTGATTTATAAGGGTTTTTTCTATTGCCATTTTTTTGCTTGTTTTCCACTGGCCTGCTCAAGTTTGCCAAGCTCAGTGAGGTAGGAAGAAGGGACTCATTATTTTGCACTTGAGCTTGCTGTTGCTCTCCCACAGCTTTTCCCATATGCTACTATGGAACATGTTGAATTCGCATGCAATAGGAATTACTTTTGCAATTTATTTTTTACCTCTCTGCGGCTATTCCTCTATCTGCAGTGAGAGATAGCATGCTACTCCACCAGACTAAACCATGGATATGTGAATTACCGTCCTCCACTCTATGCAGCTGATCACATTCCGGTATGAGAAGCAACTGCTCAGCCCAAGGGAATGGACTTATCCCTAATGCAGCCTAGGTCTCGGGCAGTCTCAGTGCCCCAGCAAAAAGGAAATTATTACAGTCATCGATACTGAAAGACACTCAATTTGAAGGTTATTTTAATTTTCAGAACATTATTGATGGCTGTGCCTTCTTCTTTCTCCCTCCCTTCTCCCTAATATTTTGCCGAATTTTATTCTGGGCTCTCAGAGGAGGAAGTGTAACCATGCTAAACAATATAAAAATGAAATTATAGTTATAACTGGAAGACAGCAATCCAAACCCAAGAAAAAAGCCGCTTTGGCAAACACAACGGACGAAAAGTCATGGTTGCTCCATCAACCCATAGATACGATGGCACAGTGAGAACACACTTGTACCTTTAATGCCTAGCTGCAAGTCCAGCATCTGATACAAGAGCCCAAGCCAACTTTGGGGGCACAACCAGGGCTTTCCTTCTGTCCTGCCAGATCTGGAGTACATTCATATCGCTGCAATTACCTCACATAAAATACAAAGCAAGAACATGCAATCAGATAGCGAACACTCTCTGCCATGGGGTTTTACCTGAAATGAATGTTAAGTCGCTCTGTGTCTGCAAGTCCCATCTCAGAGTCATTAAAAATAAGAAACAGTAATAAGAAAAAAGGTAAGTTTTCCTGGCTGTTACCGAGCAGGATTTATCACGTCCTCATGAAGCACATGTCGAGTCATTTCAGTGAATCGAGGCCACGAGGGTGGTCAGGGATGACTTGGTGATACACCCGAGGGCTGTGCCCGGGTGGTGGGAGAAGCTGCCCCCGCGGTGGGGTCTCTGCTGGGTGGGGCGGGCTGTGGGGTGCGGGGAGCTGGGGATCCAGGGACGGCCACTGTGCAGCCCTTCGGCGGCGTCCCTGCAGGACAGCTCGGTGCTGCCAGGGCTGTGCCTGGGACCTCCCGCGCACCCTGCTCCCAACGCATCCCACTCCCAGCGCATCCCACTGCCAGAACATCCCGCTCCCCGCACATCCCGCTCCCAGCGCATCCCGCTCCCAGCGCATCCGGCTCCCCTCACATCCCACTCCCAGCGCATCCCACTCCCAGCACATCCTGCTCCCCGCACATCCCACTCCCAGAGCATCCCGCTCCCAGAGCATCCC